>CM059876.1:23946753-24546753 GCA_030490815.1 Acer saccharum
CTTTAAAATGTACAATTTTTTTTTTAATTAAAGCTTAAAGTGTACAATTATGTATTGCTTTTATGTGGATTATTAGTTTGTTAATTTTATTTAAAATACCGTATAAATTAATAATTTGATTTTATTGATTTTAGGAGTGTTTTGACTTTTATATATTAAGAATTGAATCATATAAATCTAATCCATTGGATCAAATCGGATTCCGTTAGATTGGATCATATCATATTGTAATTTATTCGATCCAATCGGATCGGATCGGATCGGATCATGGATAATGGCAAATACAATGGATCTAATCCGCCACACACCCCAAACATACAACATGAAAAATTTGTTTTTAATCATATACAAAAGTTTAACCGATAATAAAAAAATAAAAAAAGGGATCCGCATGTTGTTGGGGTTAATGAGTCATGTCTTGTTGTGGTGTGGTGGAATAGGCTTTGGCAAGACATGGATGTGCACAGTTTTAAGTAAGTATTGACGGTTTCTATTGAAAACCGAACCGATCTAACTCGTACCCACCACAGCTGGAACATGCACATGAAGACATAAAACCCCAGCTGGTAATTGGAAAATATCACCATCGCAGACATGCGGAAACAACAACATTATCTACCAAGAAAATGTCCACCTTTGTCTTTTTTAATATTATATATGTTGTAACTATGCCTTTAATTTGATAAAAAAAACAGCCGATTGAGACAGGTTTCATCCATCCATCAACGCTATGCATGTGTCATGTGTGTGATTGTGTCTTCTCTATGATTGAAGTATCACGATATAAATAGTTCCCAGGGCCCAGGCCCATCATAAATGTATTCAATCCAAATATCAAATAAGATATTATGAATTGACAGAAACACCCACGATGTTGATGTCAAGTGTCAACCATGGATTCATTTTTATGAGGAATAATCGAATGCAACCATCTTCATACAAAATTCAATGACCAAAATAAAACTCAAATCTCAAACAATATTTCAGCTAAAATTTTCTAAAAAACAACATCACAATCCCGATCTCCAACAAATAAATATCTCACACTGGAGATACTATTTGAGTAGAGAATTCATGACTTTTACTTATTGTTCTAAGCTCAAAATAACTATAATAATAAATAAAATTATGCCCCTCCGGCTCCGATCTGCAAAATAAATATTCCACGCCCTGAAGGCTCGAGCAAGGGCCTTAAAAAAAATGCTGGCGACACCACGATCATCATCGAATAGTCTATTTCACAGCAGCAGCAGCAGCAGCACCGTTGGGCAGCTCAGTGGATTTTTCTGCAGATGGGTTCAACTCATCCCATGCTTCAATCCAGGTGACCATGGCATCAGCCAGCTTGATGAAGTAGTCGTCAACCTTGCCAAGTTTCGCTTTAACTTGCTTGGAGAGTTCAATGTAGCACTTCTGAACAGTCGTGCAATCCTTTGGGAGTGTGGCGGATTGGAAAAATGGGATCAGCTCTTCCTGCCAGTAGATTCCTTTGTATTCCTTCTTCAGGTTCACAAATGGGTTACTTGCTTTGCTGTGCCAGATGTACGGCAATCCCGTCTTCACTCCCAATCCCAAGTGATCACATATAACCTGCATATCAAAAGATGTCCATCGTTAACAACTACATTTTCACTAGTTATAGATAATATATCAGTAAAGAAGGGACTCATGACAATGTTGGGATAGATACCTTGATGCACCAACCAGCCCACATATCGTCGTATCGTCCAATTGGCTGACCATCACCCATGAGTCCAAAATACATTGCAGGACCGATGATCTCACGGTTGAATGCCAGATTCATACCACACATGGGGAAGAGGGTTCCCTTTGGTATTGTCATAACAGCATCAACATACCTGAAAGTTATACAAATTCGATTAGAAAATCTTTAAAGACAATCATATGCATAATTCAGATTTACATGGAGCATTAAACGTCATCATTCTACCTAGTGTTCCTCTCAAGAGGCTTGACAAGTTGGGTGGGAGCATCATAATCTGGGATGTTAAGCCAGAGACCATGAGAAACAGCTGTAGGAACACCCTCGCGGAGACTGAAAGGATACCCACGAACGAAATCTGCACCTTCGCGGTATGGGTCATACAAAGTGTTGAAGAAAAATGGGGATGCTGGGGACAGAAGGTTCTTTATGTGCTGCTCAAGAGCATTAATGTCCTTGCCTGTTGGGTCTTTAGCAACCTGCAATTTGATAACAACTCTCAAAACTTTAGTTGGGCGTTAAATGACCAATCCCAAATCCACATTCTAGTAAATTCAAAATCAGTTTGCAGACTTCAGTACTAGTTTGCAACAAGGCAAAAACTAGCAACAATGTTCATAATGCATCTAAGAAGATTCAAACATTTGCAAATCAATCAGCAGCAGACCCTAAAACAGCTAGATCTCAACACATGGTTCAAGTCCACCCACAAATCCAACTCAATATGTGAAAATTGGAGCAGCATGCCCCTCTAAAACATGATTTTTTTTAAAGCAGTCTACATAGGCAGCTGGAGGCCGAGCATCATAAAAAAGCATGGTTTTTAGTAATGTAAACAAACAGATCTACATAACCTATTTGTAACTAAGAATCAACAAAGCTTTTAAAATTTACAAAACATCAGAAACCTCTTATGTTTACATTAAGATTAGAATTATATCAAAATGCATTAAACAATTGTATAAAATTATAGATCAGATCAGGTACAATTAAACTCAAACAACAGTTCCAGATGCAAAAACTATGGCTACAAAATCATGTACCACCGAATCGAGAAAAAAACATCAACAAAATTCAAAATCAAATTTCACTACCGAAACAAACAATATTTAATGATTCAAACACCACACAAAACAAATATAAAATTAAAACCAACCCAGATCCGAAATTCAAAACCCAGATCCACAAGCAGTTGAAAAAAAAAAAAAAAAAGGAAGACTTACAAAGCAATCGTCATCAATGGTGTAGATATACTTCTTCTTAGAGACCATGTAGCCGAAGCACCTGCAAGCAGAGTCCTTGAAGGAAATACAAGAGGCCTTAGGACCCAGAATGCGATTGATGTCGTTACGGTTGTAGAGCTCGTAATCGAAGCCTTCAGGGACCTTGATGACCTTGGTGGGGTCACCGTCTTGAACGATGATCAAGTGGTACTTCTCGAAAAACGGCCTCCACATCTCCAAGAAGTCCAAGTTCCGGATCGTCGGGATCACGATGTCCAGCTCGTCTTTCAGCAGCGGCACAGAAGGAGTTGACGCCATTGTTGAGAGAATCAAAGAGAGAGAGAGAGAGAGAGTTGGACTTGAATTGAGATAGTGTTGGTGTGCGATTTGGGAGGTTTTTATAGAGTTTAAAAAAAAAAACGTAACGATTGGGGGAGGACGTGGGTGGCACGTGCGAAGGACGAGAGAGAGAGAGAGAGGGGTTTGGGTAGGAAACAGCTTGGCTTTTTTCTTTTTTTGTAGAATTTTTATGAGGAATATGCGATAGGGTGTCAATGTTTTGTCAAATTTAAGTTAGCCAAGTGTCATCGACATTTTTTAATCGTATTAATGTATTATACTTACCATGTTACCAACTAATAATTGAAATTTTATTTGTTTTTTTCCTCCAAGCCCATGCGTTGGTACTAGTTTGTTAGTATCTAGCTAGTAGTATGTTTATAGACAATATAGCAAAGTTAATACAAAATTATTACATTTATATTAGTTTATGGGCTGTTGATATTGCCACATGACTATGTAAGTATGATTTGTACACCCATCATGTCTTTGACTATCTCTTTTTATTAAAATTATATATATATAATAAAACCCTAATTAAACTCCAATTCTATTTTGAGTATTAAAATTCTCATCATTAATTGCATGATTACCCTACAACAAAATAATGAAGAAAGTAATTTCAAGGACTCTAATCATATAAATGTATGTATTTCTTTACTCTTTTTTTTTTTTCTTTCTTTCTTTCTTTTATGTCTAGTTATGAATACTATCAATAAAATAAAATAAAATAAATGAATATTATCAATAAAAAATGTGAGAAACAATTTTTTTTTTTAATAAAAAAGATAGGTGTAGATTGATGCATTCATGAGTTTTTTTTTTTTTTTTCTTTTGAGAAAAATCATGTACAGTATGGTGTTATTTTCTTTGATGACCAATGATGAGTTATTAATTTGTAAAAATTTGGAACAATGATCAAATAATATGTTTAAAAAAAAAAATTGGGTGCATTAATAATTTAAAGATGATTTATAAATAAAATATATTCATTTAAATAAGAGTACTATTGATATTATTATGGTTTAATTTTTAAAATTTAAACATTGATTTGCATATAAAATGGGTGTGTAAATCATATTTATAGGTGACAATATCGATACCTTAGTTTATGTTACAATACATATCAAACACCATTACTAAATGTTGGGGCAGAACGTTGCATATCTTGATGGTTGTTGGAGTCTTCAAAATGAAGCTCAGCCACCCGGATTTAAATTTTAGTATTTTAAATATAATCTCACATTTACCCATTAAATGCAAAGTGTGCGGAGACAACTATTGAAGTTTGAAGTTGTGGATAAATGTGCATATTGAGGAGGTATACAAGCGGATTATTGTAATCAATAGTTTAATATTGATTAACTAAAAAAAAAAAAAAAAAACTTTCAAGAATGCGTTATAAATTACAAATTTTAAAAAAAAAAAAAAACATCAATTTGTTTATATAAAATTTCTTACAATAAAGTTAATTAACACCTCATACAAATCATAATTAATCTCATACTTTTATTTCTAAAACACATAATAATAAAAGTAACAAAAACAAACCAATAATAATTGCTACGACATGTTAAAGTAAAATCATGTATTATCACATTGTCATTTCATAAACCCACGTTATACAGTAAAAAAAATTTGAAAGTTATGTGCTGTCATCACTAGCTAGTTAATAATAATTGAGATGCTTGTAAACCTTAAAATCTTAAGTTTGAATCATATTTTTTCTCTTTTAACTACTAAATTTTATGCTTTTAAAAAATTCAAAATTGAATTTGAAATTAAAATTTCGAAATGAAATGATAAATTAGAGGGGTAAATTGTAAATTTTGAAACCAAACACAAGAGGATAGAATAGTTAATTTGTGAAAGAAGAAATTATATATGAGTCTTTGATTTGAAAAGTTAAAGTTGTATTGACCCAAGTGAATGAGTGATCATTACAATATTACATTCGATAACTTTTGTCATGTGCCTTTTAACACTTCAAATTATTATTATTATTTTTATAAATAAATGAAAAGTATAAAGTATAAAAACATACTTTCTTTCTCAGAGATTTATAGATGGTTACAATTTACATGCCATGTGTAGGAGGTGGCACGTGTGAGAGCGGCGTAGTCTGCACGATCCAGGCGTCCAATAGGGACTTGTCTGAAAAGTCTTAAGAAGAAAGAAGGGACGGCGACTCCGTCAAAGTCGCCGGTGGCTTTGCCTTTTGGACCCCGGCTGCCGGGTACGTACGTATTTGCCCAATTGCAAAAAGTATCTCCAAAACAAAACAATAAACAAGTCGTTTGGTGGGACCCACTACGTACACGTGGCATAACGTTACAGGGAAGTCAACGTCACAACGTGAATGAAACTGCATTTGTTGAACCATGCCCGAATTTGCCTAACCTTATTAATTGTTGAATAGGTTGGCACAACTAGACAACTAGTTGTCGGTACTTCACTTTCCTTTGATGAAATTGATCAAACTAATCAACGGTCATGATTAATGGCTGAGTTTCCTCACTTTTATTTATTTATTTATTTTTGTCATCGTCTTGAATGATAGCATTAATTATTGTTTTAATGAAATAGGCATCGTCGTAATTCGTTTTTTAGTTATTAATGCCCATCACTATTAAATTATTCAAAAAATATATATAAAAAACTTCTCTAAATCTTTTTAATTGTTTTTATAAACTATTCGATCTTCTATTCCTCTTATACTCTTTAACTTATATTAGTCTTCCTAGCAAAATTCACAAAAATTCATGTTCATATGAGGTGCCAACATCATATAAATCATGAAATTATGTGATGAATGATGTGATGTTAACAACTCACACACAACATCATTTGGGCGTAAATATAATCAATTTTTTATAGAAATCTAGCATTACTCTTAATACTCTATACTCTTAGGAGGGTGTATTCAATTAGGATTTTAAAAGACTTTGAATGACTTTTATGGAATTAAAAAGTTTAGGTGTATTCAATGTAGACTTTTAACGACTCTATAAAAGTCATGAGGTATTCAATACAGACTTTTATAGACTTTTAAAAAATCTTTAAAAGTCATGTGGTATTCAATCAAGACTTTTTAACGGTCTATGAAAGTTATGAGGTATTCAAAATCTCAATGACTTTTAACGACTTTAAAATATCAATGATTTTTAGTTATAACAAATCTCACAATTTGTCTTCCATTCCTACCAAAAACTTTGAATGACTTTTTTTAATAAAAAAAATATAAAGAATTTCACTTTAAAAGAAAAATATAAAACTCTTTAAAAACATCAACCACTAAATATATGTTCTATTTTCAAATAAAAGAACACTCATTCTTCACAAATTTTATAAAAAAAATAAAACGAATAACTTTAAAATGAATAAACATTATATAAAAAAAAACATACAAATATTAACGATCTATAACAAAAAATAATAATAATAATAATAATAACTAAAAAATAATATAAAACAACTCTTCATTGTCTATGCAATTAAGGACGAGAGATTTCATATTTTTTACCTATATTTTAAAAACAACTAAACAACACCGAAAAAAATCAAATGAACTTCATTTATGTAAAATAAAAATAATAAAAAACAAAAACCACTACTTAACCATACCAATATGACGTAATCAAAGTCATGTATGAGCGTGACTCCATGTAATTATGATCAATATCAAACTACCCACTTTTAGGCATGGATCTTATTCAACAACTAGGTGCGGTTTTTATGTTTTATCTTTAGTAATTTGAATGAACTTTTGGTTGATTTTTTATACTCATTATCATACTTTCGTAGAGACATGTAAATGTTAATATTATTGTCGGTTTGCTACATTTATTCTAAAAGAAATTTTATAATATTTTGACTAATTGTAAAAAACAAATGAAATTTTGACTAATTATTAAAAAAAAAAAAAAGAAAAAAAAAGGAGCATAATGTCTTTATAATACAAAATATAATTAAAAAAAAAAATTAAATCACATATATAGACATGAATGCTTTTATCAAGTTTAATTAACGATGATTTTTTTTATTTACTTGAAAAATTATTTTTATTGACATGATAAATATATATAATTTTGCTAAAACAAATTATACATTATATTTAGAAGTTAATAAAAGTCTATAAATGTCTATAAAAGTCTTTTAAAATGAAAGTCTACGAAAGTCTTTTAAAATGAAAGTCTATGAAAGTCTTTTAAATAAAATCTATGAAAGTTTTTCATAATCTTATAAAGTCTATAAAAGTCCATAAAAACTGTAAAAGTCATCCACTTAAAAAAAAGTAATTAAAAGTCTTTCGAAATCCTAATTGAATACACTCCCCTTAGGGTCAGTTTTGATAATTGAGACTTTTATTATAATCAAGGTTTGCTTAAAGATATTGTACAACTCAAAAGCAGTATATATATGTTTAATAATTTTATTATAAAAAATATTGAGATTAATTACAATAACTAAAATAAACATGATTTTAGAACACTACTTCTTTTTTTTCAAAAAAAATATCTGGTCCCAAATTAATAGATATTGTCAACCAAAAAAAAAAAAAACCCTACTTCATTTTTTTCATTAATTATATATATTAAATCAATATTTAAGTAAAATATTTAAATTAGAAAAAAAAAAAATTGTAAGAACAATAAAAATATTTTATAAATCAAATCAATATTTGAGTAAAATATTTAATTTTATGACGAAATAAAATATATAAATGATTTTAACTTGATTTTATAAGGATAATAATGATATTTTAAAATATTCATTAAATGTTGAATTATGATATTTCATAATCACTTTAAAAAAGTACCCCCGCCTGCTTCTCAAAATTACTGTCAAAACTTTTCAAATTATTAATTAATCACTTTTTGAAGTTTTACCAAACATCATTTCATGTCACAATTATAAAATAAATTAATTTTAACTTTTCAAAAAAAATACCAAATTGGCCCTTAGTATTAAATAACTATGAATAACTTATACTCTTTATATAAGGGTTTGACTAAATTAACTAAAAATTTTCAATTCAAATACGACTACGACATTCTCTTATTTATTTGATTTAAATTTAAGGATTGCCATTTACTCTAGCATTAGATTTTTGTACAAATGAGAGAAAATATACTGAAGTCAATTTTTAAGTTGATTTAGTTTAACTCTATAAAAAAAAGGATAAAAATATATATCACTGTCTAATATGATTTGGTGGTAAAAGGACTCATTTAATTTGATAATGTTTCAAGTTTGAGTCACATACTACACAAATTGGTGTATAAAATAATAATTATTATAATAATAATAATAACAATAATATATAAAAAAAAGAAGAAGTAAAAATTACTTTGACAGTTGAATTATTATTATAATAATAACAATAATATATATATATATATATATATATATATATATATAAAGTAAAAATTACTTTGACAGTTGAAATTAACTATTTTATCAAGATGAATGCTCTTAACATGACATGTGCCTTAAAAATAATTAATAGGTGGATAAAAAATTCATAATTTTTTAAAATATGTTAGTGCATAGTTTTGCGTATATTTAATTAATAAATAAGATCATATATATATCTATATATATATCTATATATATATATATATATATATATATATAGGGCTGCCCTTGGGTGTCACGTTACATGATGCAACAAAATTTTTTTGACTGTGATCATGTCTTCTTTGGTACAACCACATCAGCTAATATGTGATTGTATGTTCTAACATTATATATATTTAATTGTATGATCACGTGCAATTAATATGCGATAACATTATATATATTTATGATCACATGTAATCATATGTGATTACATACTATTTTTTAAAATTGCATGGTGTCATGTTGCACTCAAGAATGAGCCATATACATACATACATATATATATATATATATATATATATATATATATATATATATATATATATATATATAACATTTATTTTAAGATACATGACAAAACTCTAGTACTCTTAGTAGGAATGGCAATGGGGCGGGTTTGGCAAAATCCAAACCCAAACTCGTGAAATGTTGTGTCTACCAAACCCGCCTCCGAACCCGCAAAAATAAATAGGTCGGGTTCGGGTTTTACCCGCAGGTTTGGGGGACACCCAAACCCGCCCATGAACCCGTGAAACAAACAAGTCCACGGGTAAAACCCGCGAACCCATGAACCCACCAATTTTTATTTTTATTTTTGAAAATTATTTTTATCTTATTTAAATATATGAAATATTATAATTTTAAAGAATAAAAACACTTAATAGATTGAAACGTTTACATTTTATTCTCTATATAATTAAAAAGTTTTTATTAGAGTTTAAATTTATAATATTTTAAATAATAAAATATTATATAATTTTTATTGTTCGCGGGTATGCGGGTTCGGGTATGGATTTTTTTTTCCAAATCCATAC
The DNA here is from genome assembly GCA_030490815.1 of Acer saccharum. NCBI lineage: Eukaryota > Viridiplantae > Streptophyta > Magnoliopsida > Sapindales > Sapindaceae > Acer > Acer saccharum. The sequence continues at coordinate 23,956,476 of CM059876.1, forward strand.
TCGAACCCGAACCCGAACCCGAACCTGTAACGGGTACAATTTTCAAACCCAAACCTGCCCACGGGTACACTTATCCCAACCCAAACCCTCTTTAAACGGGTTGGGTTCGGACGGGTCCCACGGGTTCGGGTTTAATTGCCATCCCTAACTCTTATGGCTCATTTGGTACATTGTATTATATTGTATTGTATTGTATCATAATAAGCTAGATTGGATTGAATTGTGACTGGACTGGACTGTATTATTGTTAGTACAATCATGTGTTTGGTGATATACTGTATTAGGCCAACAGAGGCATATCTCAGCAGGTAAATGGACGAGCTTGGGGCTTAGGCAAATGACTCATAAGTCAGCAGCTTGAATCCCACCAATGGCAAAAGATTCCAAAAAAATATCTTGTCCAGGATTAATAGATATTGTCAAAAAAAAAGAAAGATATATTGTATTAGACTATATTAACTAATACAAATGTTTGGTAAGTTATTGTATAGTACTTGTTATAGGTAAAAATAGTCGTGATAGACACGTCATCACCATGGAAGGCCAGGTCAGCAGAGGTCAAGATAAGTCAACTTATGGAGTAGAAACCTTCACGACAACTTACTCGGAAAAGAGGATAAGTAGTCCGACCACAAACAAAGACGATCAGCTTGAGCAGCAGATCGGATTCGGGCACACTCGGGCACACTCGGGCATACTCACTCGGGAAACAATAAAACAGTCGCCAACACTTGCAATCAGCAGCCAGCAGGTCCACGATATCGGGCATACTCACTCGGGAAACAATAAAACAGTCGCCAACACTTGCAATCAGCAGCCAGCAGGTCCACGATAAGCAACGATGTGGACCATAAGAGGTAAAAAAGGAAACAAGCAGTTCTCCCGTGAATAAAGGAGAAAGAATCCCATTCAGAATTGGATACAGCCGAAAAAGGGAAGCACAATCTAAATAGGACTAGGAAACCGCTTGAGACTTGGGGGCCACAACACTAAACCCTAGCGGTCATCTTAAAACCCTAGAAGCAACATGTATAAATACCCCCTCTATTCATAAACAGGGGTACGCGAGAAGTAGAAGGAGAGAGAGAGAGGATCGTATTGAAAAGTTCATTGTAATCATTCTTTATCATTCTTCATCTTGTAATCGTGATTCATAGTGGATTTGACTTTGTTGCTAGAGGCAACGATCCCGTGGATGTTTCTCCGATCTTTTGGAGTTTTACCACGTAAATCACTTGTTATTTCTTTACAATCTTTGACCATACTCAAGTATAAACCGCAGTAATTCAAAAACAAATCATTGACTTGGTGATCACCAAAATCACCAACTCAAAGATGCCCGAGGGATCCATAAACTCAAAGATGGTTAGTACAGGCAGACGGTCGTCCCATTTAGGCGTACAGTAAAATCAGTAAGAATGTAAGAGTAAAATTTATTCTTATTGTATGTATAGAAAGATACAATGTATGATATGAAAAATATATGAAAAATATATGAAAAATATATGAAAAATATACAAGTATAGTTACAAAAAGGCTTGAAAATCAAGAGGAAGGCGCCGGGGGTGGTGAGCTGCTTCTGCCAACGTCAGGGTCAGGCTCCATCACGTACTCGCTCAGAAGACTGTCATCCGAAGGCCACACGATCACATCTTCCTCGTCATCCATCCAGTGACTGTAGTCGGTACCAGGAACGGGCCCCAAGTCGGGTATCTCATTGTTGAACCCCGCCCTTTCACTGGCGTAAAAAGTAGAGAACGACTCGGCGGTTGGAACCTCAAGGTGCATGGGATGTGGTGTTTTTCCTTTACTTCTACAATACTCCCGCCACTCCTTCATCTGGATCCGAAGAGACTCCAAGGATGTGTCCACATGCTTCCTAATTGAGAGGCTCCAGTTGGCCCGGGCCCGATCAGTCGCCCTGTTCTTTTGCTTAAAAAATTCGCCGGCCGAGACCATTCCCCTCTGGAACTCCCGAAGGAGCAGAGCATCATAGGCTGGAGATCTCTTAAAACGGTCAACGCTTTGTAGCTCCATTTCCAGCCTAGCTCCCTTCGACAGTTCCTTAGCCGTCAGGGCTTGACACTCCAAGTCGTCGATTCGACGTTCATAAGCAGACTTGGCGTCTTCGGCGTTCTGTTCGGCCCGAAGCAAGGCTTCCCGGGTGGATGACAGTTGATCCTGCAGAGTCCTGACCTCCTCCGCAGCAGAAGATGCCCGTTGCTCGGCTTCCATTTGCCGTGCTAAGCACTGATTTAGGAGCATCTCACTCGACTTGGCCTCCTCCTGACGAGCTAACTCAGCCCGAGAGCAATGATCTTCGCTCTCCTTCAATTGGGCTTCCAGCCTTCTTATTGTCTCCGCTTGGGCTTCGCCAGCTTGGCAAGCCCCAGACATCTCGGCCACCATCTGCAACAAGTAAACAACAAGTCAACAACAAATAGAAATAAGAAAATGAAGAATGCGAAATGACGCATATGAGCGAAAGCGTCACTCACGTAGGAAGCGCTGTTAAAAAAATTGCGGAGTCGGTCAGACACAGTCCCGGTCCTGAAATGACTCCAGTGATCCTCCCCAATATAGGCTCGGCCTGAAGCCATGGCCCTAAAAATGGTCTCGGGGGTGGGATCATCGATTTGGGGAGAGGAGCCCATACCACCCACATCGCCTTCGGGGAGTTCGGCGGATGGGGCCGCCCGAGGAAGGTCGGTTGAGCCACCAGCACTCTCTCTGACCTGCTCCCGCGGAGGGGTCACGCTCGCATCACCCTCCCCCTCATCCTCCGAAGAGGAATTAACATACGCGACTACTCGGGGAATCTTGGGGAAAGGGCGACCAGAAGAAAACGAAGCTTTCCTCTTCCCAGTCTGCCCAGCTTCAGTGTTGCTGTCCCCAGGAGTAGAAATCGGATCAGCAGAGGCGGGAATCTTCGAGGAAGAACGATTCGGTTTAACTGAAGTCAGAAACTCCGGAGCTACCGTACCTGAAGGCCCCCCAACTGCTTCAAAAGGGACGTTTGGCATATCAGCAGCAGAGTGGGGAGAACCAGATCCGCTGGGGAGATTCGCCTGCTCGGGCTCAGGGAGATCCCCTACTTTCTCTTTCCCCTTAGAGGAAGGACCTACGGGATTGCCCGAATCAGCAGAGGTCCTACTTACTCCAAAGTTCCCCGAAGCGCCCTCGGCTCCCGCCGAACACACGGTCGGTTCTTGATCATGAGCCTCCTCGGGCACATAATCGGGTACTCCCTCTTCATCATCTCCCTCGGGAAGGTTCTCGGGAGTACCCTCATCAGATTCGTCTTCGGGAGGGGCTATCCCAGCATCTCGCTGGCGAAGGACTGCCTTTCGACTCGCCTCCACGATGCCTTTCATCCGGCGTGCCAGAGCATCGCTGACTATATCTACATCAAACACTTAAAAAAAAAAAGAGGAGTCCGAGTTAGCAAACAAACTTGGGAATCAGGTTGCAAATAAAAAGTGCATACAACAAGTAAACTTACGGCGTCTGCGGCACGCAGAAATCTGAGGGAAGAGACGGGCCTTAATCATCTTCTCCTCTTTGTAGAGATAGGGTTTCCCCCTTTTCTCTAGGGGGTGGACTGCTGCCCGAGCCAAAGTCTTCAGCTCCTCATCAGTAAAAGCTGAAGTCAGATGGTTCCACTGCGGCGTGCAGAAGTACCGAGGAACCCGGCAAGTCATCTGGGTGCCATCCAAGTCAAAGCTGATCGACTGGCCCCAGTCTTTGCCTACGAAGAACCAGCTGTTCTTCCAAAATTTGTTTGAGGTCGGGAAGCCCCAAACGAATCCTTTCATCTTTTCGTCCGTAGTCGGTTCGACACTACCCTTGACCACGACGTTTTTTGGAATCCAGAACTCGGGCTGGTTCGACTGGAGAAAGTAAATCCCGGTCTTCCCCACTGGCCTCAGTGAATAGAAGTGGCGAACCTCGCGAGGGGTGGGAGGTGGCCGCTTCATTCTATGCCACATGTGCCACATGCACATCAGGATGCGATAGCTATTCGGCGTTAGCTGTGCCGGAGCAAGTCGGGCTTCAGCCAAGAACCAAGTGATGAAAGGCTGGAGAGAAGAGTAACGCCGCAGGTGAGCATGGACCCGTAAATTGCTACGTGGCCAGGGGGTGGGTTCCATGCAGCCCGACCTTCGGCTGGAATCAGCGAAACCTCATTGCTGTCCAGATCGAACCGCCGCATGTATCGCATTATCTCGTCAGGGCCGACCACGTTCGGCTCAACATCATAGATGCAAATACGCTCGGGGGAGAAGGGAATGCGAGCGGCCCTGTGCTCCTCTTCAATGTCGTCTTCAGTAATCCTTTGGGCCGCCACTCGGCTTTCCCGAGAATGCGAGTCTTTGTAAACTTTGCGAGTGGTCATCCTCTTTCCTGGCCTTCTACTCGGGCGAATATCAGTACAAGCAGAAGAATCCGACCAAGCTTCAGGCTGGTATGAGTAAGGTGGTGATGAACTGGCAGAAGCAGAAGGGATCTCTGAAGCAGGAGGAACCTCAGAAGTTGCAGGCCTTTCCGGAAAAAGTCCAGAAACATCAGCGTCGGTATAGCGTGGCTGATCGAAACGGGGCTCGTCTAATAACCTGTGAACAACCGACGCAGTGAAAGCATCATTTCGCTCAATAGCAATCATACCAACAGTAAAAAGACGATATCTAGCTCCGGAATCCATAAAGACTAACCTTGATGTAGTAAAGAACGAAGACGACGCAGATCGCAGAAGAAAAGGTCTCCGAGGAAAAACCTGGGGGTTGAAGCAGGTAAACTCAAGGACAGCAGGGTTAGAAAAAACGGGCTAGTAAACCAAACGGAACACAGAGAATCAAAAGGCACAGATAAAACCTCCTTCGAAGAGCACGCAAAGATATTGGAAGAGAAGATAAAAGCGAAAAATGGAAGAAAAAGGTGAAAGTGAAAAAATCGAAACCGGAATATATAGGCGACGTCTCGATTTCAAAAATACCAAAACCCTAGGAGAGGTTGCAGAAAAAGCGGGAAAAAAGAGGGGTTTGGACTGATGACGTAGGTTGAGCGCAGGCGAGCAGAAAGGTCACATCCCATAAATACACCGTACCACAGCCAAACAAATAGGGACAAGTGGCAACAAGTGAACGTCAGGCGCCGCCGGAGAGCAGAAGCATCGCCATCATAAAGATTTGAAATGATTGATAAATCAAACGTGTGCGGTCGCAATTAAGACGCGTCATTTAAAGCTCTGATCCAAACGAGGATACTTTAATGCAGGAAACGACAAATGAGGATTAATCATAAAGAAATATTGAAGTTAAATATTAGACCCGAGAGGGCTTGACTAAGCATGATCGGCTCAAATATTTAAGGGGGTATTGTTATAGGTAAAAATAGTCGTGATAGACACGTCATCACCATGGAAAGCCAGGTCAGCAGAGGTCAAGATAAGTCAACTTATGGAGTAGAAACCTTCACGACAACTTACTCGGAAAAGAGGATAAGTAGTCCGACCACAAACAAAGACGATCAGCTTGAGCAGCAGATCGGATTCGGGCACACTCGGGCACACTCGGGCATACTCACTCGGGAAACAATAAAACAGTCGCCAACACTTGCAATCAGTAGCCAGCAGGTCCACGATAAGCAACGATGTGGACCATAAGAGGTAAAAAAGGAAACAAGCAGTTCTCCCGTGAATAAAGGAGAAAGAATCCCATTCAGAATTGGATACAGCCGAAAAAGGGAAGCACAATCTAAATAGGACTAGGAAACCGCTTGAGACTTGGGGGCCACAACACTAAACCCTAGCGGTCATCTTAAAACCCTAGAAGCAACATGTATAAATACCCCCTCTATTCATAAACAGGGGTACGCGAGAAGTAGAAGGAGAGAGAGAGAGGATCGTATTGAAAAGTTCATTGTAATCATTCTTTATCATTCTTCATCTTGTAATCGTGATTCATAGTGGATTTGACTTTGTTGCTAGAGGCAACGATCCCGTGGATGTTTCTCCGATCTTTTGGAGTTTTACCACGTAAATCACTTATTATTTCTTTACAATCTTTGACCATACTCAAGTATAAACCGCAGTAATTCAAAAACAAATCATTGACTTGGTGATCACCAAAAATCACCGTCAACAGTACTATAATGCATTTAATAAATATATTGATTATAAATTAATAAATTTGAATTTTTAAAAAATAAAAAATTATAATATTAACATTAAAAAAGATTGGTTCGGTGACATACCCCTCACACATATGCCATGAAGTTGTTGGGAATTTAAACCGATGAACATGAAAACGACAGTCTAATATTCGCTCATAACTTATAGCAATTAATGTCTATAGCAAAAAAATAAGATGAGAGAAAATAAACAATCACATAACACAAGATATATATGGAAAACCCTAAATCAAGGAAAAAACCACGGGCCGTCATGATGATAGAGAAAGTTCAACTATATGATAAATTGTTATAACCATATACTCCAATATTCTCTCACACACCTGAACCTCAAACCATAGAACCTTACCAAGTCCCTAAGCTCACAACCGATTTGACTCTCAGCTCACAAGATCCTCAACAAGACCACAACCACCCCCAACCCCCCCCCCCCCCCCCCCCCCCCCCCCCCCCCCCCAACACACACACACACATTATCCCATAGGTCTCCCTTGAATATCACTCACAAAGTCACAGATCTCTAACTTGATCCACTGATATTACTAGATCCCTACCTAGATATTCCCTAGGGTGTCCCCCAGATCTCGCCACTCTCTGATGTTGCAGGTGTTTCTTTTGCTCCTCGCCCTTTCACAACAGTATCCACAACGCTACCCTACTGGTCTTCAACCGCTGTGACAACCGCTCTCCATGCACAACGGTACTCACATCATTATTCCCGTTTCCAGTTTTCTTCAGCTTCTTCTTTAGTTCTTCTTGGTCTTCAAACTTCTCTTAAACACCATCTCCAACTTCTAAGCGTATCCCACGTCTTTATGAAGTATCACATAAGTTGAGCCTTGTTTGGTTCACATTGGGTTCACTTGAGAATACAAACCAAACCTAACAGTTGTGTGTTTGAGTCCTCCTGCTCCTAAAAAAACCTCGAATTTATGTAATACTTCAAAAACAAAATTGTTAAATAATATTTAGTATAAATAAAAGTCAATCATGTAAATAAATTTTAATATAAATAAAATAAATATTTATTTTTATTGACACAAATATTTTTTAAATAATTATTAGCAAATTAATATAAATAATATTACTAAAATTTAAATAAATATTTTTTAGAGGTGACCAATTTGTTTAAACCAAATTTTCTGGATAAATAAACTCAATTTAGGGAAAGAAAAAAAAACCTACTTAAATAAATATAAAATGAATGAAAAAGTTGGGAAGTAGCCTAATATGAGCTAAACACACCTCCACCCTTTGTATTATTTAGTGCGGCTGGAGTTGTATTAGAAGGAGAGCTTTGTATTAACTAATACAATGCTAAGTTGTAGTCAAACGTTTGATTTTATTGTTTTAATACATTTTAAAGTCTTTTTACTATACAATACAATGAAACAAACCTTTGAAAAAAAATGTTATCATGATTCTATTAAAATGTGATTATTACCATTGTTTTTTGAAATTGTATTGCGAAACATATTACCATGGAAATTTTGTGTTTTGCATCCTACTATTTTGTGTAAAATGATAAATAGCACTTAACCATGATGGGAGAAAATAATTTCTGAATTATTTATATATATATATTATGAAGTTTTTTTATAAATAGGGAAGCTTAAGGTTTCATAGTTTGTTAAAGTCAAATTTAACAGTCTAATTAATTTAATTTTCTATTTATATATGAGTCGGGGCAAGACTTTTTTATTTTAATTTATCAAATAATACTTCAATATTTACATTATTTGAGATAGAATTTGGAATGTGCAGCCTGAATAACTACTTCCATTGATGAGACTCGAACTTTTAACCAGTAAGGTGGAAAAGAGGTGCACTACCATCTCTACTATGAGTTGATGTGTGTAAAAAATCGTATATTAATCTTTTAATTGATATTATATATATTAGAATTTGCTATAACTTGGCATATGAATATATGATAAAGATGAGCATTACTTTAAGAAGATATTGACAAATATGGAATTGCTTTATAGTTTATATTGGATAATTAATACACACATACATATATATATATATATATATATATATATATATTCCTCAATATTTTAAATCCTTCTTTTTCCCTTTCTTATTTCTTCATATTTCTTTAATATTTCACCCTTATTAAAATGTCAAAAAAAAAAAAAAAAAATGAATCGGAAGACTTATAAATTACAATAGTTTGCTGTATGGTGTGATTTTGTTAAATAGTTTTTATTTTCTTGATTTTTTGAATACTAAACAAGTTTTATATTACAAAAGATATTTAAATGGATCCTTCAAAATAAAAATATTTAAATAGAATATTTATTTTTAGTTTAGTTAATCATTTTATCAATTAAATTTATCATTTAAAAAATCTGGATTTATTTTCTCTATTATTAAATTTTAATATAATATTACAAAATATTTTATTTTAGCTTTAATTGATTTATTAGAAACGTAGATAGCATTATCAATTGATAAACAAAAAGGGTTCTTGACTTCTTGTACAGTTGTACATTAAAAAAAAAAAAAAAACTTAAAAGAGAGAAAAAAAAAATTAAATAAGAAACGTAACTGTTGAGTCTATATAATAAACTGTTTACATCGTCAAAAAAAAAAAAAAAAAAAGAGATGTAAAAGAAAAAAAAAATTAAGAGGAAAGAGAAACATTAAATGAGGAGGGACTAGGGAGAATGAAATGAAAAATTAAAATTCAGGTGAGAGAAAATACAAATATTAATAGATAATAAAAAGTGAATTCATGACCATTAAATCTGACCATTCAAACACCTAGAATTTAATGGACACACAAGTGTGTCAAATCCACTGCTATATATATATATATATATATATATATATCAGTCTTTCTATTATCAGTTCGAACTGATATAAAATATATCAGTTTCTTACATGTGGGTCATTAAATTTAAAAGATACTTTGACAAGTACACACAATCAAGTCAAAGTATTTAAATCCAATGACCCACATGCAAGAAACTGATATATCTTTTATCAGTTCGAACTGATAATAGAAAAATTATATATTTATATATACACCACAACAAAGAAATATAAGTAGTATTTGAGCCTCAGCCCTAGTGGCGTAGCTTAACTAGTAGATAGACGAGCTTGAGACTTGAACAAATGACTCACGAGTCAGCAGCTCGAATCTTACCCATGGTAAAAAAGCTTAAAAAAAAAAAAACTTGGTCTAGATAGGTACCGTCAAAAAAATAATAATAATAGTATTTGAGCCTAGGAAAACATAGAATTAAGAACCCCTTGATTCATATGAGATTCATGTAATAGAAGAATAGCCAACGAAATAATTTCTTCGACTTCCATTCCATAAGTATTGTCCAATTTGTTAAGAGTTCTTACAAAAATAAAAATTTCAGAGTTTATTTCCCCTCATACTGATCTATAACTACTAATCTTAAAAGCAGATTTAATTTATGTGAAATTTTTTAAAATGACCATATATTTTATATGAAATTAGTTTTAACCGCATAAGAAGTTTTAATTGTCAATAATTATATTATAAAATTTCTTTTCAGTTTGTAACCATAAAATTATAAAAATTTCCAAACATGAAATCATGACTGAATGGCAAAAAAAAAAAAAAAAAAAAAAAAAACAGAAAAGTATGGAAATACCTCTTTAAAACCCCTTTTCAACCTTTTTTTTACTTAAAAATTACCAAAAGATTCACAAGGTCGAGAGGTGAAACTCCAAGGCAAAGGCGCTGTACAAGCATGGGTGCCCGCTACCTCGGTGCCGTTGCTAGGTCGTGCTCACTTAGGTCATGTGTGGCATCGTCCACGAAAGGGGTATATGGGAAGGATGATTTAGGGTTGAGAGGGGTATATGGGTAATTTCATAAAAATGTGGAGTTAAAGTTGAAGTTTCATACGTGGTTATAAACAAATATATAATGTTTCTTAATGTTGGTTTTGATTTTCTCCCTTACTTAATTTAATTTGTCTGTATTTATAATTTAATTTATTAATATTAATAAAAGATGGGTAAATGTGAGACTTGAACAATTGAAACTATTAATACTATAAATGGATATGCTAGCATCAAAAGATGTTAATAAAATAGAAGATATAAAATTATTAGATTTTATTAATATGAATATAAAGTAACAATATTTTTTTGATGATATTATAAAAATAATATTGAATAGACTTTAAGTTGACATCCCGTTAAGAATTTGAAAGATATTTATTGCAGAATTTTTAATTTTTAAAATCATAAAAAAGTTTTTAATATAAAAATCAATATCTAAAATAAAATAATTAAATATACAATAAATTTTGGAGGCCTGAACTATTTTGTGGGGCCTTTAGGCTGCCGGTGGTCATAAATCATAAACCCATAAATATACTTGATCCATCTAAGCTTATAGATCTCTTGCACCAGCTAGAATTAACATACTAGCTTCTTGAGATAGAATTCCTAGGATTTTTTTTTTAAAATGGAATTCCTAGGATTTTTTGTTTTCGGGTAATATTATACACCCAAAAAAATTAGGATCTCCTCATCACCTCATTTTGTCCTCATATTATCTTCACTTAAATCAATAGTTTTGATTAATTATATATTTTGGTTGAGCAAAACATAAAAATTAATAGAAATAATCAATAGTATTGATTATGATGGTGATGACAATATGAAGAGAGAATTTAGATCTAAAAAGTAATTCAAAATTCAACCTAAATAATATGGTAATTAAGTTGTTATTACCACATAAATGATAGGGGAATAATTGAATATAATGAATATTATAGTAAGAACAAATCACTTGTAAAATCATCTAGATTAGATTTTGGGGTAAATTTTTTGGCCGACTAGTATGAGTATTTGTTTTCTCTTCCGATTAACATTTACAAGTTATTTAGAAATCGTGTCAAATTGGGTGTTGCCCGAACATAACAGCCGACACAAATTGAGGCCAGACTCGATACACGTGTCCGTAGTGTGGAAAAGCAAGAGAATTGTAAGTTTAAACTAATTTGCTATTGGACAGTTTGCTGGTCGACAACGGAATTATAATGAAATTGTTTGTAGAGGAACAATCCGGTTGGTACTTGTACAGTTGTACGACGATATTTAGGCGTGGAAGGTGGTGATAGGTTCATTGTTGATTGGGCTGTCACGGTTTTGAAAAACACAATCGGCTCACCTGTCACCTGTCACCCGTCAGTCTGTCACCCGCTTAGATATTTGGGTTGGGAAACAAGTGTCACCGACAGCTTGTCTCCAACAGAAAATTAATCTAGTTGAGAAGAACTGGTAAATTATATACGGATCATGATCCTTTCCTTACTTGTTTTTCCTTGACTTTCCATAATCCATTGACATCTAAGCCAAAATACAAAATATATAGTTAATAATGGTTCACTTTTTTCTTTCTCATACAACTTGATATTTGAATTATACTTGAAGAATATCAAGGAAAAACAAGGAATAAGGAGAGGATACCAACTCATTATATACATGGAGCATCTCCAATGCTAGATTGGTTTGTATTTCCAATATGGTTGTGCATATTCAATTTCACACTGATGTGACAAAAAATATATTAGACATTGTAATATATGATACAAAACCAAATATCTGTAATGAAAAATTTACATAAAATATAAAATAAAAGACATGATAGATAAGTTAATTCGAGGAAACCTTAAACCTCTCAAATATTGGTGTTTCAATGAACCAATAACCTCCCAATTACAACATAAATGTGCTGATAATAATTCTCTTGATACTTTTCATTAATGAATTGAAGTTATTTATACAAAATATCAATGCTCACTCTGTCTTCACTCTCTCATAAACTTAAGCAATTTACTAACTCACCACCCATAATTAAATAAGCAATAAACCCATTAACCCACCACCCATAATTAAATGAGCAGTAAACCCACTAACTTAATAATTTAATTACTCATTAAAACAAAATAAAACAAAATAAAACATAAAAATAACATTACAATAAATATCTAAATAAAATTAGCAGGATCGTATCATTCATTCCCCTTAAATCAATCCTTGTCCTTAAGGATTTTTAAAATGTGATTAATTTGAAGTTTAATTAATGGTGCGTTTCTTGTGGAGAGGATTACTACAATAAAGAACTTGTCAGTACCATCACCGAGATCGAATTCTAAATCATCTTCATCTGCCAAAATTAAGAAACACTTTTTACACATTTTATTGCAATGCTTTGGTCCAATTTCTTTTGTCATCCTTTTTACAGGTATAAAAAAGAAACCCTTAGAAGCTGCAATTTTGTTCTGCTGAAGAGTATCTGCAACAATGTGTTCTCCATTGATCTGAGAAAGTTGAATAGAATTAGCAGTAGCTGCAACCCCATCAACTTGAGAATGTCGAATATAATTTACGGTAGCAACTGCAACCTCCTTTTCAACGTGAAAATAGGTCTCAACCCCATAATTTTTCTTGTTAATAGAAGGCCTAGAGATGGTTGACTCTTTTAACCCCTCGACTTGCACACTTTTCTTCTCAATGAATTTTGTCATCTTCTGTAATATTTGTTGCTGACCAAACATGAAAAAACGCAGCTTCTACTCGATCTCCTCCAAGCGTTGCTCCAAACCTGTTGCCATTGCCTGGCTCTGATACCAATTGATACAGACCCAAATATCTGTAATGAAAAACTTACATAAAATATAAAATAAAAGACATGATAGATAGGTTAATTCGAGGAAACCTTAAACCTCCCAAATATTAGTGTTTCGAGGAACCAATAACCTCCCAATTACAACACAAATGTGCAGACAATAATTCTCTTGATACTTTTCATTAATTAATTGAAGCTATTTATACAAAATATCAATGCTTACTTTGTCTTCAATAGGGATGGCAATTTGACCCGCACTCGCCCGAACTCGACCCTGTAGGGTCGGGTTTGGGTGGTGAATTTACGACCCGCGAACCCATATAAAGAAAAACCCAATGGGTTTGGGTGTGGGTGTGGGTTTGGAAAACGAAGCCGCGGGTGAACCCACGAACCCGCATAAATAAAAATTATATAATATTTAGTATTTAAAATATTATAAATTTAAACTCCAATGGAAACTTTTTAACCATATAAAGAATAAAATATAAAAACTCCACTCATTCTAAGTTTGAGAATTACAATTCTCAACTCTAATTTATATATAGTTAATGGTAGAACCTTGCATTCTTGTTTTTTCAATGTAGGACTTTCTAAAGTCCACAATATATCGTATATAATAATAAGATATGATATTATATAATCATGTATAATCATTTATGAAATATTTATTAATAACTTTTCATGAATTAAGATTATATAATAATAATATATTATATTATGAAATATATAATATATTTAATCATATATATTATGAATTATAATTTAAATCAAATCATTTAATATAATTAATTTCAATTTAATTTTTTAGATTTGGTTTCAAGTTTGTATTTTACTTTTGCTTTTCTCAATTTAATAAGATTATTTTAAATGAAATTTATGTGCTTTTGCTTAAAAAAAGATTAATTTTAATGTAACATTTTCATTTTATTAAGATAAAAATGCTCATATTTATTAAGATTAATTTTCTTTTCTCATATAATAGTATATAACTCCATCAATTTAGCCTTATGGATTTTATTAACAAGAACTCTAGGGAACATATTAATCCACATTGAGTGTATAACCAAAAGTTTTGACCCTCAATTTTCTATCATGAGAATTATTTCCTAGGGGAATATAATCTTGATCAAGTCAATGTCTAGTCTACCGCTTTTCGAGATCTCCTAAGATTCCATTCATATGATCTTCTAGGGAAGTACCAATAAAACATCTTGTTTGATCAACTTTGGAGGCCATATGTATCTTATACTTTCTCCCACTTAATTTTTGGCATTTGTGGATTTACACTCAAATGATTTACCAAGTTTTCTAGATGCTTTTAGAAAGCTAAACCATTTGATAAATGTTATGGCATAAAAGAGATATGAGTGGCACTCACTATTATATATGACATGTTATTTTATGCATAGCATTCATATAATCATCCAAATAATAAAATAAATGCTAAATAAACAAATAAATTATAATCTTATCTATGGTCATCCCTAAAAAAAAAAAAAAAAAAAAATTACAAAGATTACAAAACTTGAATCTTCATGTCTTCGACTCTTTATTTACATACTCCTACAATAATTAATAATTCAATCTAATCCACAACTCTTGTGAATTAAGGAATTATATAAAAGGAAAATTCAATTAATTAATCAACAACTCTTGTTAATTAACACTTGTTGGAGAAGAATCCTTATCAAAATAGGTTTCCAACCATTCCACAACTTTTGTATAATTAGGAAACTCATTTTTTTTTTTTTTTTTTTTTTTTTTATAAAAATAAAACTTTATTTTCAAAACAGATTTCCACCCAATTCACAACTCTTGTGAGTAGGGATGGCAATTAAACCAGAACCCGTGGGACCCGCCCGAACCCAACCCGCCTAAAGAGGGTTTGGGTTAAGATAAGTGTACCTATGAGCGGGTTTGGGTTTGAAAATTGTACCCGTCACGGGTTTGGGTTTGGGTATGGATTTAGAAATCCATATCCGAACCCGCGTACCTGCGAACAATAAAAATTATATAATATTTTCTTATTTAAAATATTATAAATTTAAACTCCAATAAAACCTTTTTAATTATATAGAGAATAAAATGTAAACATTTCAATCTATTGAGTGTTTTTATTCCTTAAAATTATAATATTTCATATATTTAAATAATATAGAAATAATTTTCAAAAAAAAAAAAAATTGGCAGGTTCACGGGTTTGCGGGTTTTACCCATGGACCCGCTTGTTTCACAGGTTCGTGGGCGGGTTTGGGTGTTCCTCAAACTCGTGGGTAAAACCCGTTTATTTTCACAGGTTCATGGACGGGTTTGGTAGATACAAAATTTCACGGGTTTGGGTTTGGATTTTGCCGAACCCACCCGAACCCGCCCCATTGCCATTCCTTCTTATGAGTTTAGGAAATCAATTGCTTGAAAATTAATAAATAAATAAAAAATCTTTCTTTAAGGAATCAGACTCTCATAAATAGTTGGAAATCACATAACAAGTTTTTCCTAAACAAGTATTTCCGAAACAAAAACTTCCCCAACAAGAAAGCCAACTCCCCACATGTTTCCCCATGTCTTCTAGGAGTTCCGCGTACCCAAAATCGCCCCGAAACCATGCCACACCCTCACATGCCCCAACACCTTTGGCGTACAGCAACATGTCGGTGCTACGCAGCAATCTTCCGGCTGCTCGTACGGGCACGTTTGAGACTGGATCCCTTCTCCATTTTCACCATTGGATTCGTCTCAGACTCTTCTTCGATTATATCAATAATTGAAATACAAAAACTTAACGAAAAAAAAATAAAAAACTTAAATCTATCAAGAAGGAAACATAGCGATGATAGGCCACCCTTCTTGTTACAATTGATATCGGAAAAATACACATAAAACTCTAGACCATAGATAAGATCCAAATTGAAATAATAATTAATCTCATGTATCACATATATATTAATTATCACATATATACGATAAACCCTAGAGTGCCATCTCTTCCAACATAACATGTTTATCAAAGAAATTTAAGGATTCGTAGGTAGATTTAATTCAAGATGCACTAGTTTAGAATATAACGACTAGGCTCTGATACCAACTGTAGGGAAAAATAACCGTTTTGAAAGTAAATGTATTTGCGGAACTTTATAAAAAATAATAATTCAAAACATCGTCAGATCGTATTGTAAATGTAATGCAAATTGAATTAATTTAGGGATTACTTTTGTAGTTTAGCCTCCGTAAATCTTCCGCACTTAGCACAAGATCGAATTATCTAGGAGTGCATGTTCTTTTTTCTTTGAACCAAGTTGTAAATCCACCTACAAGACTTTAATAAAAAGATTAAAAGCTCAAATCGAATTTGAAACATATAACTTACTTTCAAGCTTGTGTTAACGCCAATGAGAATGATAAGCTTGAGGTAAATCTATTCTCTCTTAAGCCACCTATTTATAGGTTTAGAAAAGAATATCTCAAAGGACACAAGAATCACAAATCATGTTATGATTTAGTAAGTCTAATCTTATTAGAAGTTTTTCCTCTTTATTTTCTTTTATTTATTTTTCCATCAAAATCCTATTTTGATTTATTTTCCATTTCTAATGGGAAATAAAATAAAAGAAATAAGATGAGTCTTTGTCTTGAAAACCAACATTTAACTTGTGAAGTTTGGGGACCCACGAGTTTTTTAATTATAAACTCCAATATATTTGGCCCAAGTACCAATTAACTCTTAGTTAATCGAGCCCAAATATATTAATTTCAGTTTAGTCCACTAAAAAACTGAAATTGCACTCTTGAATTAAAATAAAATATATTAAATAATTTTACCCTAAGCAATTGTGTGAAATATGTATCCTCATGAAAAATACCAATAATTAAAATGCCTTTTGACGGTTGCATTATTTTATTCCTTAGGACCGCCCTTACATCTGATGGATAATTTTGATCTATCATAAATCATGATTTAATAACTCTTTATTAAATACATGGTACCAAGATTTATTATTCAAGTCCTCGTAAGACCCAAAATGTGGTATTTACTTTTATTTGATTATGAGTCATAATGTCCATATCTATAAATATATGTTCGCCATGACATGAATTAATAACGCCAAACTATCGTGATTAGACCGTTATTCTGTGATTGTACCCATTAATAGCTCAAACGTTACAATTCATAATACATATAGTACATTATTTATCTCAGGATTAAGATATATATTTCAATTGCTCTATTGTGAATGTATTATTTCATTAATGGTAAAATTGAAATATACTATTCACTTGCTCCGTTCAATACATCATATGTACTAGGTCTTTTGTTCAAAGTCTTTTACTTGGTAATTCTAGACTCATCACTTCCCAATTGAAAACAAAAGACCTACATTTTAATCAAGATAAGGTATCCAGCATGTGTCTTAAGTTGTGAACATTTTTAGACTAAATAAATAATTATGTCTACCACACATAAACTTCTTCATGTGAATAATTCTTTATGTTTATTTTAGTCTTGGATTCTTAGAATATTTTGGTTTTGACACATATAATAAACGATTTATGCATGTTACATAATTTATTTGTAAGCAAAAAACTTTTATTGATATCAAATGATTTACTACAGATAATTCATTGCTTTAGGGCATACTTCCTAACACCTTAGACTTCTCATACTTCGGAGGGTGAAGTTAGCTCGGATACTGATAGTGAATGCATCGAATCAGACTTTAGTCATCCTACAACTTTAGACACCATGGGTATTCAAGGCGGAGTCTCGGACAGATCAAATAGAAGATTCGGGTTGGAAGGAGGTTACCACTAAAAAAGGTAAGAGGAATAAAAAACTTGTTATCAATGTTGTTTCGCCCAAGACTAGGGCTACCAAGAACAAATTGTTAAATAAATGATTGTCTTTTATTGGAATTGTAGAGGTATTGTAAATAGTTATACCCTACGCAATTTGAAAGATTTTTATTCTCGTCATAGGCAGGAATTTTTTTTGCATTGTTGAGCCTTTGTGTGTTTTTGATTCGATTGCTCCCACTTTCTAGCATTCTATTGGATTACACTTTATTGGTGCTAATGCTAGAGGTCTTCCTAGTATGTGGATTTTTGGGTCTTCTGCTTTTCAGGATGCTACTGTTGTTTTGTCTTATACTCAACATATTACAGTTTATACTAATTTGTGTAGGATTGTTAATAAGATTTCTTTTGTTTTTGCTACTATGAGCTAAATCACCCTTAAATCTCTTTGAGGTTCTCTTATGGTTATTTTAGGTTCGAATGATTCTTGGCTTGTGCTTGTGGACTTCAACTCGGTTCAAGAGCTCATGAAACCACCGGTAATATCTCTGCTATTTCTTGTGATGATTTTCAGACAGCTTTGACCGTTTGTGATCTTGTTGATATTTGCCAAAAAAATTTCAGTTTTGTATAATAGTCCCCCACAATTGAATTTCCTGACATTGGCTATGTGGTGAGCTTTTCCCTAATCTCTGATTGATTTTAACATGAACCATCTAACCAAATCTCATCCAGTAGTTTGCATTTGCAATCATTAACGTACCAGAGTTTGCATTTCATTGAGCTTGAACTAGAGAAGAGGAATGGAAATGTGCACAGATTGAAACATACATTGAAATGCACAGTACACTTACCACGTCTGGTTTCAGGCGGTGGTGGACCATAAACTACAATATTCAAATGTATCGGCAGATTAGGAGATTGAGATTGAGAGCCTTACCCATAAAGATTGACGATATTTACACCCCTCAAAAATTGTATTTACATTCCTAATTAGTGTATTTTTGAAAATCCAATATTACCCTTTAGTAAAATACTAAAAGAACAAAATAGTTTATAAATACTGTACGCCCACAAATTATTAGTTAGTTTCCTAATTTTTTTAAAATGTAAGATTATCATTACAAAACTAAAACACAATTACATCATACTATTGATATTCTTACAAAATAAAGACTCAACAAAAAAGAGAAAAAAGAAAAGAAAAGTGATCTTATTACTAAATATAGCTACCTTAGCTAGAGAATGACCTTATAGGTAAAGTTGTTTGGATTTTTTTTAATATTTTTTATTTTTTTATATTTAAGCTTATTTATCTATAATATTTTATTAAGTTTCACAACATTTACTTGGTTTATTTTTTGGATAAATAATTTTAGTTGTTTGCGCTTTGTAATTTTAGTCGTGTATATATATTTATCAGGCATAACTTATAAGCACTGATGTGCACGATATATTGCATATTTACATTATCTTCTTTTCATTATTTTTATCTACCTGTTAAATAAATTTGTTCAAAACTCAATTCATTTTGGTATGCTCTCTTTTATATATATATATACAGAAATTCTATTATCAGTTCGAACTGATAAAAATTATATCAGTTCCTTACATGTGAGCCTCTGGATTTTAATACTTTGACTTGGTTGTATGCACTTGTCAGTCAAAGTATTTAAATCCAGTGGCCCACATACAAAGAACTGATATAACTTTTGTTAGTTCAAACTGATAATAGAAAGACTGTATATATATATATATATATAATTATATATATATAGTCTTTCTATTGTCAGTTCGTTCTGACAATAAATATATCAGGATGACGAATGTGAACCATAGATTATGAAGAAGTTTTGACAAGTGCATATACTTTGAGTTAAAGTATGTAAATTTAGTGGTCCACATTCTTCGTCCCAAAATATTTATTATCAGGACGAACTGATAATAAAAAATATGTATGTATATATATATGTTAAAAATTATTTATTTAAACAAAATAAATATTTTTTTTAATAATAATACAGTTTATAAAATTGATTAGATAACAAAATAAAGGTATATGGGTGTACTTATAAAAATACAACAGAATAAAAATTAAATCAAAGGTATTTTTGGTTTTAAGTGGGGTTTATTTACAAATTACATATATGTATATATATTTTTTAATTTTTAATGGGGTGCACTTGAAATTGATACAGTTTTTGAGGGGTGTAAATATCGCCACTCACCTGTAAATCCAATGTTGAGACTGAGAATAAAACAACAGGGTCATTCTGACTTGTGTGCTATATTTATCTTAAACTAGGTCTAACTAGTTCTGGCCCAGCAAGTTCAACATGCAAATACTGTTGGGCTTTGAGCCCATTTATTCAACCCTTTTAAAAAAGAGTTGCGATATTTGCGATATATATATTTTAGATATGCCATACATATATATACACACTAAATATAATTATTCGTTTCAAAAAACAAAAGAAAAAATTGATTTCCAAAAAATATCTAAAATAAATTAATGTCATCCCTTTATTTACCAAAATGTCATTCATTAGATGGAATTGTATGGAATGACCATTAGTGTAACGGTGTTCGCTAAAAATGGCCATTTTGAAACCAATTCTTCATCTAATGGCCATTTTAATAGTGGTGCCCAAATTGATGGCCACCGGGGTAATTATTCCTATAAAAAGTTGAATCATGGATTCTGCAACCATTATTTATTAAGACCTCACTTTTTGTGTGACATTATCATGTGACAACACCATATAGTTTATGGTACTAGAGATATGCTTAGAATATGACAGAAGAATCACAGATGAAATAGCCAACAAAAATAGAAAGTCAGACTCCTCTATGTAACACATTTTGGTAGAATCTTAGTAATTTTATAAATACTCAAGTACTCCCCATTATATCGGATGCAAGTAGCCCTGGTTTTAGCAAGTTGGAAGCATGGAAATTAAAAGATTTGAATACTTATTTGTTTTGTTTTATTGCTTTATTTCTCCTTTAACATTTGCAGCTGCTTATGACTTACTGGATCCGCATGGGAGGATTGATATCAAATGGGATGTCATGTCTTGGACCCCCGATGGCTATGTGGTGAGCTTTTCCCTAATCTCTGTTTAATCTGTTTGCATTTGCAAGTTATAGTGTTTATATACTATTGTTGAGCCATTTCCCATCGGCTTAAGCTTTTGGATCTAATGATTATTAAATGGTATCAAAGCTTTGGTTGTCCAAGAGTACTGAGTACAAGTCCTCCCCACATGTACATTTGTTTCTGTATTTGTTCTGCAATCTGCATATGTATTTGAGTTTGGTCCACGTGCCAAGTCATGAGGGGGGTGTTTATATACTATTGCTAGACTATGTCATTATCACCATGTGTTAGTATTGGAGCATACTTCATTGAGCTTGAACTAGAGAAAAGGAATGCAATTGTGCACAGATTGAAACATTATTCATTGAAATGCACACACTTACCGCGACATGAATTTTCAGGCGGTAGTGACCATAAACAACAATCAAATGTATCGGCAAATCATGAGCCCAGGTTGGACCTTAGGATGGACATGGGCAAAGAAAGAAGTGATTTGGTCGATGGTGGGAGCACAAGGCACAGACCAAGGAGATTGTTCCAAGTTCAAAGGGAACATTCCTCATTGTTGTAGTAGGAATCCTGATGCAAGTTATGTCATGAAGCTGTGCATGGAAACATGTATTTGTTGATTTTCAGTTAGTGCGGTAGGTTGTTTCCTGTTAGCAAATAATGGCCCACCTCCCCTGTTTTGAGCACTAGTGATTCCTTATTTGTTGGCACTAATGTTGTGGGTTCTACGTGATCATGTCAATGTTGCCTACAAATGTGGAAGTGGCAGCCTATATTATTGTTTGTCAGTTATTTCATTTTATTTCGTGTCAGTTATTTCATTTTAGGAGATTGCTTAATTGTATGGGCTATATAAGCCTGATGATGAATTAAATAAAAGTTAGTTGTCTTTGAAAGTTTATATTTTTTTTTGTCTTGGAGAGATTCTAAGATTCTTGGAAGAGAGTTCCAAAATCCTTTTAGATTAACAGTGAGATTCTGTTTTCTGAAAGCTTGTTCTTAACTATTAGAATTACACCAAATCCTGCTATTGTTGATTTGACCCCTGGAGTCCCTAAAAACCAACAATTTAGCCAATGTTGAAAAGATGGTGAATTGGCTTCTCTGGGAGAAGACCCTGCAGCTTCTGTTTCTTCCTTTCAACTAAGTGTTGGACTTTCTGGTACTTGGAATAAAACAGTAAAGACTACCCAAGAATTTTTACTTGCTTGGTCCTGGACCAGGTTATACATGCAGTGCTGCGACCATTGTTCAACCATCTACATTTTTCTCATCCGGTGGTCGGAGGAAAACCTATGCAATGAGTGAGTTAATACACTACTTACTACTTTGTAAGACAACAATCAATACCTTGTGAATATTTGAAATTGGTGTAATTGATCTTTGTTGTTGCAGTGTCTTGGACTGTGACCTGCAGCTACTCACAGACACTGGCATCTAAGTACCCCAAATGATGTGTCATTGTCATCTTTTTACAACCCCTACATCACTCCCTGTCCATCTTGCGCTTGTGGTTGCCAAAATAAAAATAACTGCATCATGTAAGCACCCTTTTTGATTTCCAAATGAAATCATGAAAATTTACACCTGTGTAACTGGGGTATAATTAATGCAGGAATGATCCTAAAAGTTTTAGTACTGCAAAGTTAGACACACCGGTGGTGCCACAATTACAGTGCACAAATCACGTGTGCCCAATCCGGGTGCATTGGCATGTAAAGACCAATTACGAGGAGCATTGGCGTGTGAAGATCACCATAACCAATTTCAAATACCAGATGAATAACACACAGTGGACTCTAGTTGTTCGACATCCTAATCTGAAGAATGTCACAGATGTTTATCGCTTCGTCTACAAGCCACTCACCCTTTATGAATCCATAAGTAAGTCCGTATAATTCCTAATACAGTACCTTGAGCTATTCTTTTTTCAGGGCTTATAAACTAGTTTTGTATATTAATTTGCAGATGATACCGGCATGTTTCATGGAATAAAATATTATAACGACCTACTGCCAGAAGCAGGGCCACACGGTAATGTTTAGTCAGAATTGATATTCGAAAAGGACAAGAATGCATTTACATTGGAGAGAGGATGGGCTTTTCCTTTGCAAGTTTACTTTAATGGTGATGAATGTATGATGCCTCCTCCGGATGCATATCCATTCTTACCCAACGCTGCCCATACGGCCCCAACAGTGCCAGCCTCTCTGCTTATCATATTGCTACTCATCTCCAACCTCGTCTTGTCTTGAAGTAAATATCGTAACACTTTGCTTAATCAAATATATATATATATATATATTGTAAAAAACTTGATTTTTGAGTATTAAAATGACATCTGATAGCATGTCTTCTAAAATATAAGAGTTTCAAAGCCTAAAATGCATCTCATTAAGTAAATTAAAGAAAGAAACCTTGGAGGTTGAGCAATCCCTTTATAGATATTGTCAAATCTGTTGTTTCCATTTAAACAAAGAGAATAAAAGAAGAGAAAAATTCAAACCAATTATTTTATTGCCACATTTTTTCATGCTTCTATAATCCATTATCAGTGGAAATCTTCTGATATTGCGTCAGACCAGATCATAAATCCTGTGTGAATGAATCGATCTTTTTGTATTCTATGGCAATATAAAATTATGTTGCCATGAAATGCGTGGCAAAAATTTAAAGCCTAAATCAATATTGTTGCACTACCCTGATGCCACACGGGGAGGTGTTGGTGTCCATGTAAAATTCTATATCTCTCTTTATTATGTTTTATTTGCTTTCGTGTATAATTGTTGGGTTAGCATATTCCGTAACAGATAGGACAACCAATATCTTCATGTATGCATAGTTTCTGTTCTTCCGCAGTTGATGACTCGATGTCTGTAAATTCCGTTCACATCAAATTTATCTTGTGAAAGTGCAATAATTCAATCGAATGGCTGCCATGATGCATAATAGATCGATCTGTGCAGATTGAATTCAATTTGAATGTGATGTGTGAAGCAGTTAGTTAGTCATGATCATCACAACTGGAGTTGACTAGTAATTATATTCCAGCTCAAACAGCTCTACAATATGTGACAAAGTCCACCCTTTCACCTAATTAAGAAACAATAAAAAATAAAAGTAAGCCCTTTTGTGTTTGTTGTGTTCTAGTTCATGTTTCAAGACAATGACAGTAGGAAAATGATATCAAGTAGCCAACAAACCCAGTAGGTGAGCTTCATATAAACTATTAATATTAACCTCCCTCTGCATTCCTGGTGAAGTTGAACCATGGTTTCCAACACATATGCATACTCTCTTCTTCTTATGATATTTTCTCATGCAGCAGGTGATTCTATACCCGAAAGTTGATCCTGTTATATATATATATATATATGCTTATTTTTACTTACATTTTTATGTTTTTTTAGTGGCATTCGACTCACTAGATCCAACTGGGAACATAACTATTAAATGGGATGTTATGTCTTGGACACCAGATGGTTATGTGGTAAGTATCATTTGATTTTTGATCATGCTGTTGATTTCGATCAGGTTAATTAAGAATTAAGATAGATGTTAAATATATTCAGGCAGTGGTGACGATGACCAACTTCCAAATGTATCGGCACATCATGAGCCCTGGATGGACATTAGGATGGACATGGTCTAAAAAAGAAGTGATTTGGGGAATGGTGGGAGCTCAAGCTACTGAACAAGGAGACTGTTCCAAGTTCAAAGGAAACATTCCTCACTGTTGCAAAAGAAATCCCACAGTTGTTGATTTGCTTCCTGGTGTCCCTTTCAATCAACAAATTGCCAATTGCTGCAAAGGTGGGGTTGTCGCTTCGCAGGGACAAGACACTTCTGCTGCTGTGTCTTCCTTTCAGGTCAGTGTTGGACTTTCTGGTAGTTCAAATAGAACAGTGAGACTGCCAAAGAATTTCACTCTACTTGGTCCTGGAAAAGGCTATACATGCAGCCAAGCAAAACCTGTGCCTCCCACCGTTTTTATCTCACCCGACGGGCGTCGTAAAACTCAAGCAATGAGTGAGTTAATTTAGCTCGTGTTACACTTCTTTTGGCTCTTGTTGGAGTTATTATAGTCTTAATTTTTTTTTTTTGGGTCATTTCCTATTGACTTATAAGCTTTTAGGTCTAATGGTTACTAACATCGTATCAAGACCTTGGTTGTGCCAGGAGTCCTGGTAACAAATCCCCCACTTGCATTTGTTTTTGGCCCGTCGGTCTGGCATGTGATGAGGTGTGTTAGAGTTGACAGGGGTAACTGATCCTTTAATTTTGTATTTGCAGTGACATGGAATGTGACATGTACTTACTCACAAATTCTGGCTTCTCAGCACCCAACCTGTTGTGTTTCATTGTCATCCTTTTACAACTCTGTCATCACTCCTTGTCCGGCCTGTTCTTGTGGCTGCCAGAACAACAACAGTTGTGTCGCGTAAGCCCTTTTATGATACGATACATAATTTGAGTTTGTCTTCAATTCTTTTTTCTAAATCGAAGTAGCTAACTCATACACCTGAGCTATAATAATGCAGGAGTGGTTCAGAGACTATTAGAAGTGTTGTGGGAACCAACAGGTCAACTTTAAATAATGCACCATCAATACAGTGCACACAACATATGTGCCCTATCCGAGTTCATTGGCATGTGAAGCTCAACTACAAGGAGTATTGGCGAGTCAAGATTTCGGTCACAAATTTCAATTACCAAGTTAATTACACACAGTGGACACTCGTTGTACAACATCCGAATCTCAACAATGTGACTCAAGTTTTTAGCTTTGCATACAAGCCTCTGGTGCCATACAGGTCCACAAGTAAGTACATTTTAAACATGTTAAGCAACTGTTAACGATAATTTTGAGGCTGACCGTTGTATATTTTGAGTATGCAGATGACAGTGGCATGTTTTACGGCTTAAAATTCTTTAATGATGTCCTGATGGAAGCAGGACCATCTGGAAATATTCAGTCAGAGTTGATTCTGGAAAAGGATATAGACACATTCACATTTAAGGAGGGTTGGGCATTTCCGCGGAATATCTACTTCAATGGGGACGAATGCAAAATGCCTCTTCCTGAAGACTATCCATTTTTACCAAACTCTGCACATTCAAATCAAATTGCTTCATTGACACTAGCTGCTTTTCTGCTTTTGACATTGCTAGCCTTTTGGTGATCTTCAAGAGAGGTTTGTGCATGCCACTTTAATGGCATTCTGTGAACTGAAGAAGTGAAGTAGATATAATTAATACAAGAATCAATTGTTCTTTAGAAAAGTGTCAAGCTTGAGTTTGTTCAGGCCAAGTCTAATAAAACATGTAGTGTCAAGGTTCTGTTTGTCTTCTAGTTGATTTTTTCATCAAAATATTCAAGAAACACTAATCTCTTATCTAACCACTTGTTTTTGAACTAAAGAGGAGGATTTGGGAGAGTTTAATAAGCAATTTTCTGTGCTCTACATATGTTTATGGACATGCACCCCTGTATCTTAACCAGGATTATAATCATTTGGGTCATGACAACCATTTTTTTCCATCTTATAATGTTAATCATTTGTTCTTTTTTATAATAAATAAATAAATAAATAAAATAGTTAAATATTTGACCCATTTTAACCGTGAAACCAAGCCACTAGTTCGAGTTAAGTTAAATTTCTGAAACTAAAACTAGTTTCCTATTGTCCATATTTCCTGAAAAAAGAATAAATTTTTTGTATTTAAACCAATTGTCCATATTTCCTGAAAAATGAATAAATCATTTGTTTTAAAACCAATTCTAAAGAGTTAACACTAACATATATTTCTAAAACAATTAACTTAATTATTATTAAAAATTATCCACTCACACAACTATTTTGCTCAAATCTATAATGAGAGTCGGAGACTAGCTAGGTTCCCTTCTGAATTCATCTCCTTCTATATCCACCATAAAATCACATAAAAACTCAATTATATTTTAAAATCACATAAAAACTCAATTATATTTTCAAGTAAAAGCCCACTCATTCCTAACAAATTTCACAAATAAAATAAAATGAATAACTTTTAAAAAGAATAAACATTGTCAAAAAAAAAAAAAAAAAAAAAAAAAAACCATTCAAATATTAACGACAAAAAAAAAAAAAATTAACTAAAAAATAATATAAAACAACTCTCCATCGGCTATGCAATTAAGGATGAGGGACTTCATATATTTTTTTACCTCTATTTTCAAAGCAATTAAACAACATCAAAAGAAATCAAACGAACTTCATTTATGTTAATTAGAAATAACAAAAGACGAAAACCATCACTCAACCATTCTAATATGCTATAATCAAAGTCTCATATGAGCGTGGCTCCATATAATTATGATCAATATCAAACTACCAACTTTTAGGTATGGGTCTTGTTCAACAACTATGTGTGGTTTTTATGTTTTATCTTTAGTAACTTGAATTAATTTTTGGTAGATTTTTTATACACATTGTCATACTTTCGTAGAGACATGTAAACGTTAATATTATTTTTGGTTTGCTATATTTATTCTAAAAGAAAATTTATAATATTTTGACTAATTATAAAAAAAAAAAATTGACTAATTAAAAAAATTAGTTACATAATGTCTTTATGGTGCAAAATATAATAAAAATACAAATAAAATTTTTAATAGACATGAATGCTTTTATCAAGTTTAATTAACGATGATTTTTTTTTTATTCTTTTAAAAAATATATATTTTTATTGACATGAGAAATATATATAATTTTACTAAAACAAAATATTTTAAAAAGTCTATAAAATCTACAAAAGTCATCCATTTAAAAAAGTTTTTAAAAGTATTTTAAAATCCTAATTGAATACACCCTCCCTAGTTTCTATTTTGCTTCTCTTCAAGGCTATTTCTTCTCTTTCCCTCACTTATGTTTTTTTTTTTTTTTTTTTCCTTATAGTCATTTGTTTTCTGTGTCTCTTTCTTTCTTCCTCATCTTAAAAGTTTTTGCTCTTAAAACATTTTAAATATAATGGGTAATTGACAAGACGAGGTTGGTCTAGTGATATGTTCCTCACATCTACATAACCGATTAAGGTTCGAGTCTCCTTCGAAAATCATAAATTATTATATTATTTTAAAATACATACATACATACATATATATATACAGTCTTTCTATTATCAGTTCGAACTGATAAAAGTTATATCAGTTCCTTGTATGTGGGCCACTGGATTTAAATACTTTGACTTAGCTAAGTCAAAGTATTTAAATCCAGTGGCCCACATACAAGGAATTGGTATAACTTTTGTCGGTTCGAACTGATAATAGAATTTATATATATATATATATATATATATATATATATATATAAGGCGTAACTGCACTAACTACCATGGTATGAGGTAATTGCACTTAGCAACTGAAAACATTTTACGCACTGACCATCCTTCAAAAATCAAAATTGTTGACTAATGGTTAATCACCATTAATGACTAACGGTGAGGCGAAAAGTACAATTTTATCCCTTGAAGAAATAATAAATGGTTAAATAAAATTTATTAACTAAATAAATAATAAGAAATTTTAAAAAGCAATAGAAAAACCAAAAAAGACAAATAATTAAAAAATTAGAAAAACCTACAAACAAAAATCAAGGGCAATTTTCAAATACATCCCACACCTTTTTTATTTTTTTAATTCCAAATACTTTGCGACCTTTACAAAAGTGATCAAATTAGTGTGTGTTTGGGATTTGTAAATTGATTTGATATGAATTGAATACATAAATGATATGATGGATTAGGATAAGGATTTAGTTTTCCTAGTATAAGTTTGAAGAGGATTTTATTTTATTCCCATTTCGATTGAGTAATTATTTTCTTTTATAATTTAGGATTAGTAATTGAGTGCTATAAATACCATTTTTATTCAATTCTTTTTCTTGTATTATTGGTGTTGGAGGAATACTAAACCGAGTCTAACACAGAAGAGTCAAGAGAGTCAGCCATCAGTGAGTAGTGCATGTGAAGCAAAGAGAACCACATGACGAGGGCCTTAAGGCAAGGAAAAAACTACGGTTATCGTAACAACAAGAAAAGAGATTCCACTATGTAAAAGATGATTACAATTACAAGCTTAATGCCTTCTCTATAATGTCGTATTGCTCTCCCCCTCTCATCTTCACTCGATACATGTATTTATATAGGAACTAGGTGTTGGGATTTATGCCCTAAAGTTTGTAATTTGTAAATGTTATAAATTCAATAATAAAAGAAGTAGTTATTTAATTCAAATATATTAATTCATATGCTTATATTATATATGCAAACATCCAAGATTACTAGATGTAATCTCAAACTGAGTATATGAATGTCATATACAGAGGAATTCAGTTTGAGACTTGCAATCTAAATAGTCCGTAGAAAGCATATAAAGCTGGGTATTTTATTTGTTATTAATCTACAACTGCGGTCAATTCCATATTGTATGGTGGTCTTATCCTAGACTACTCATATGGTGTTATAAAAATGTAGACACCTTATATGATGTGATCATATAAGACTGGGCCACGATCTATATGAATCTGTCACTAAGATCCGTTAGTTGAAAAGATTCATATATATCGACTAATGATGGCTATATATGGGTGATCTAAATCCTGAGTGTCTTATTGATTCAAAATGCAAATAATGCTAGGCTACACTAAATACTCATCTAGAGATTAAAAGATGGCAATAAAATCACTCATAGATATCAATATGTCTAAATGAATGCTCATAGAGACCTAACTATATATAAATATGAAAACCTAAAATCTAGTCATCAAACAAAAGCCAATCAACATAAGTTGTCATCAAACATGGCAAGGACAATAAATGCAATCAAGAAATGCAATAAATGAGTCCTAATCAACAATGTCTAAATGCAAAGCATATAGACTTAGTTAGAGGGCCAAATGGTCCTAAATGCTAGCTATCACAATACAAACCCAACCATACAAGGAAACTCATAAAGATGTGCAATAAAGAGAATCCTAGCATTTAATCAACTAAAAATGCAATAAAAACACAATCTTGGAAGGTATGAACAAATAACAAAGATGGGGTTTTTGTTCAACTTACCAAGTCAACTTAATGATGAAGACCCATGCCTAAGAATGCTTAATGATGCATGAAGATGATGGGTTTTGGGTTTGGATGAGTAAAGATGAGATCTTTGGAGTCTCTCTCTTGAAAATCTTTTTCTCTTTCAAAAATCTATTTTTCTTGCTCTTGATTGCTACAAAACGAAGAAGAGAATATATATATATATATAAATTTTATTATCAGTTCGAACCGACAAAAGCTATATCAGTTCCTTGCATGTGGGCCACTGAATTTAAATATTTTGACTTGGCTGTATGCACTTGTCAGTCAAAGTATTTAAATCTAGTGGCCCACATACAAGGAACTGATATAACTTTTATCAGTTCGAACTGATAATAGAAATACTGTATATATATATATATAGATATATGTCTAGTTATTTTGAACAAAGCTGTTGTACGTTTATATATATATATATATATATATATATATATATATATATCAGTTTTTCTATTATCAGTTCGAATTGACAAAAGATATATCAGTTCCTTGCATGTGGGCCATTGGATTTAAATACTTTGACTTGGCTGCATGCACTTGTCAAAGCATCTTTTAAATCCAGTGACCCACATGCAAGGAACTGATATATCTTTTGTCAGTTCGAACTGATAATAGAAAGACTGATATATATATATATTTTAACAAAACAATGCAGTAAAGAATTATATATATCCTAACTATATTAAAAGTAAGAGTTTGTTGGTTAGATTCTAGCATCCCATTTTTGTTTGAGTTTTTTGTTTGAAGGTAAAATTACAGAAACAACCCTTAGAGAGTATATAATTACGCTTATGAAATGAGGATGGTTTGCAAATTTGCCTTTTGCCTTATAGTTAACAATTTCAAAAAAAAAAAAAAAAAGATTAGATCCACGAGCTTAAGTTCAGAGAAATGAAAGATTGAGAGAAAACAGAGGGGGGCGACCGAAAGAAATACTCAAAAGGTGTGAAGATAACTTTCAGATTTGGGATAAACATGGATACAGATATATATCTGAGATCCAGACAAAAAAAAGGTGAGCTTCGATCAGAGGTCCAGCAAACAAACAAACAAAAGAGAAGATCTTCGGCTCAAAGTCTCTCACAGGTGGTTCACGTATTTTTATTTGGCAATTTCAATTTGGGTTTTGCAGGCAGTTATTCAATTGAGCTATCTATTGTTCATTGCATGTAGAGGATTGTGTAATTTTGGGGATTAGATTTAAATGATTCTATTGGGATTAGGCTTTGTAAATTTCATCTTCTGTTTTACTTTTCAATTTTTTGATTTTATTTGGTTAATTTCCCCTTCATGGATCAGATAGTAAGTTGGCTTGGGAGTTTTTAAAATTTTTGAGTTTAAATGTTTTGTTTTTAGGTGGTTCACGTTTGGGAATTTAGCCTCTTTAGATTTCATCTTTTGTTCTGCTTTTCAATTTCTTGATTTTATTTTGTTACTTTCTCTTTTATGGATTTCTATTGTTGATTGCATGTAGAGGATTGTGTAATTTGGAGGATCATATTTAAATGATTCTATCGGGATTTTAGGCTCTGTAGATTTCATCTTCTGTTATATTTCTCAATTTTTCGATTTTATTTGGTTACTTTCTCCTTCATGGATCAGATAGTAAGTTCACTTGGGAGTTTTTAAAATTTTGAGTTTACATGTTTTGTTTGTTTTGTAAGATCTTTGGCTCCAACTCTCTTACTGCAGGTGGTTCACGTTTGGGAGTTTAGTCTGTGTAGATTTCATCTTCTGTTATGCTTTCCAATTTCTTGATTTTATTATGTTGTTTTCTCCTTTATGGATTTCTATTCCAACATCTTTCTGTTTTAAAATCTGGGATTTGGATGTGAAATCAAAACAATTCTAATTTTTTCGGGCTTATTTAGTTTCTCTGTATATACCTATAACATCATATAATGTTTTGCTTTTGTTTTTTTGCTTCTTTTTTTTAGTTACATTTGTTTAATTGTGTTGAAGTAATTTTAGGATGACAGATCCCTTTAATACAGTCCATATAATGTCTTTTTCGGGAGCTTGGTAAAAACCTCCATGTTCTCAATTAGATTGAAGATGTTGACCTGGAGATGTACAAAGACAACGTTCTCCCAAGAGTCTTAGAGCAGGTTGAATGATAAACATTTTTTTTTTCCCAGCAAGTTGTGCTCTGATTAGAGGGTTATCACAATATAACTTGCTCTCTGATTATTTTTCAAATTTGGATACTGGACTGTGCAGGTTGTAAATTGTAAAGATGAGCTTGCACAATATTATTTGATGGATTGTATAATTTAGGTCTTCCCAGATGAGTACCACTTGCAAACCCTCGAGCCATTATTGGATGCTCGCCCCCAGCTTCAGGTACGTTCATTGCTTAGAGTGGAGATTATTTTGTCTACAAATGATTTTTATAATATAATCAAACTGCTGATCTTCTAAAAATTTGTTTGATACGATGTGGAATTCATGTGTGATGCAGTTAATAGTATATTTATTTCCCATTTTTCTAATAGTTTTTTAAATAGTGGAGTACATACTTATAATAGTTATTATACAAGGATGGTGTAATAAAATTTTTCCTAGCATATTAGAACAAGACATGTTTACTTGTAATTCTGGTTGGAGGATATAAGATCAGTCAGTGCAGCATACTGATATTTTTCCTTTATGCATCATCGTTTTCGACCACTAGCTAACAGTTGACATCAAGACAGTGCTATCTCGACTAATGGACAGGTTGTCAAACTATGCTGCTTCAAATCCAGATGTGAGTAATCTATATGCTATTTCTGTTTGTTATGCTGTCACATTGTGTTGATTATGTTATTCTGTTTCAGGTACTACCTGAATTTCTGCAAGTTGAAGGTTCTGGTAAATTGAGTAATGCCACTGGAAAGGTAAATTGGCTGCTTCCCTGAGGTTGAATTACTTTGAAATTCTGGCTATATATCTTTAATGGTGCATATATGTTGAAGTAAAACTTGAAAGTTCCTTGGTTGTTTCATTATAGTATCTTACACCTTTTCTCTACCTTTCATTGTTGTAGCTGTTGTCTCCTATTCAACATTTTTATTTTATTTTTCTCTAAATTTAATTGAAGTCCCAGATTTTGCAGCCTAAGCGTAGGCGTATTGATGTAAGCATCTTTGACTTAGTATGCATGCCTATTGTTGTCTTAGATAATTAAATTGTCATAGAGATAGTTTGGTTGCTTAGGGGGGAGTTGATACTGGCCTGTAAATATTTAGAATGGGGTTGTATAATATGCTCAGTTTAGAGTATGGGGCTGTTTTTTCGTGAAAATTTATGGCAATAACTGAATGGCAGGTGATAGAAGCACAGGTTGACATGCCTATTGTTGGAGTTAAAACTCTGTACATTTCTCTTCTTACATTTACGTTTCATGTTCATCCCGACCGACTTGATTATATTGATCAAGTACCGGTATGTTTACAAAAGGTTCAGTGAGGATGCTCATTTTAACGGGAACATGCATGTATTTATGTCTTCTACAATTAGGTTTTTTTTATTTTTTTTCTTAAAAAAATAAAAATATTGGAAATAATGTTATTGCCTCTGTAAGTTGATGAATGGGAGTTATATCTGTATGTTTGAATTATGTTTTTTTTATTTATTTATTATAATTTGTGATCTCATAATTAGTTGTATATACATTTTTAATTTTTTTATATTATATCAAAATTAATTTATAATCATTGGGCCTCTTGCCAATGTGGTGTGATTCTCCAAAGGGAGACTCCACCACCACGGTTCAATGCTCGACACCGTGTATATATATACACCAATTATTTCCTAGTCCCACCTCATGTGTGGGTGTCCTCTCCTCTCTTGTGGGAGTAGTTGTCTAGGTTGTGCTAGTAGCGTCCAATCCTCGCACTCTTGTGGGAGTAGTTGTCTAGGTTGTGCTAGTAGCGTCCAATCCTCGCAGGGTCCCGGTAGTTGTTGTACATTAAATTTTTTTTTTGATTATAATTATGTATATAAATTAAAACACGTGCCTTGCACGTGTAACCAAACCCACGTATATATACCTAGTATATATATATATATATACACGTGGGTTTTAACAAACAAAGTCAAAAACGCAAAAGCATTTGGAGCACAAACAAAACGGACAGCATTTGGACTTTTGAAATCAAATAAAATTAATCCTGTGAGGTGAGCTCATGTGAAAGGTATGTAAGAGCTCCAATTATTTATCAAGTCAAATCCACTCATGCAACAAGTCAACACACATGAACGAGCTCACATGTAATTTAATGCACACAAACAAACAAACTTGAAAAATCAAAACAAAAAAGCAATCAGGTGTGGTGTGAGGATGGCGTGTAGCCAACGCGGACAGAGAGACAGTTTTGGCGTGGGCTGCACGCCAAGCCTCACCAAGCCAATTTTCGTTCCGAGCGATCTTCAATCTAGTTTTGATCTTGGAATTTGGAATTTGGAATTCAATTTTGTCTTCGGAATATAGGCCCGGACTCAATCATAAATATGAAAAATTACATAACTTTCCACTCTAAACTCGAAATTGAATTTCGGTTTCCGATAAAAACACGGAATGTCCCAAATATTTTGGAAATTATCCGAAACACATAAACAAGTCTCTGAATCGCTCAGAATTTATCTAGGGACAAATTCACACACGGTTGGACTTGTAAAAATATGAAAAATCTCAAAAATATATTTATTTGAAATAAAATGAGATTTTACCAACCATACCAAAACAAACACAAATACTAAAATGCATGAGTTGTGTGTGTGTGCACTCTAAATCTCTTCAAGAATCAAGTCAAGTAAATTACCTTTTGCTCTTGCACTTAATCTTGAAGTCACGGAGATGCTTGGAAGCTTGCCAATGAGGACCTAAGTTACCCATTACAAAATCATCCCCAAATGTGGTTCGTCAACGAAATAAGCCAATCAAAATTTGAGGACCTTACAACTAAACCCTAGGTTCTTAGTATATAAGATATAGTTGTTAGGAAAAAGAAGCGATTCGGAACCCTATGGAGAACTGAAGAGGTATGGCCACAAGAGAGGAAAAAGAAAAAAAAAAAAGAATTTTTTTTTTCTTACAAGGGTTGGCCGAATTCAAGGGGAAAGCAAGGTGTTGTTTTTCGGTTCTCTCAAGCCTCCATTCAACTGCTCCTGGAATCCGTGACGTGCCCACACACATAGTTGCTAGATCGCGGGATATAGCTAGGAAGGCTTAATGGTAAAGGATCGAAAAGAATGATCGAAAAGAAAACGAATGAGTGTTCTTCAAATGTATGAAAACAAATCTCTTCCTTATATTCTTGTATATACAGAAGGTCCCAAGAAGACGATAGAAAATTTTGAAACTTATCGTTCTTATTTATCTTGATTAATTTCAAATAAAAACTCTTTTTTGCTGCGCGACTTACACTAGGGTGTTGCCCTAATCCTTGACGTGCAAGCAAAGGCTTGAGAAGATCGTATCTTGGCGAGATCTTGGGAGGATTGTATCATGGTGATTCTGGGAGGATCGTATCTTGGCGATTCACATGTGTTTGGGAGTTCTCTTTCCTTGTTGGAGTCAATATTCGTAATTCTTGGGATTATTTCTTGTATAGGAGACAAGAGTCTTGGAGAGATTATGATTGTGTTTCCTTGTTGAAACTTGATTTGGAGAGATAAATATGAGATTCTGTATTTATCACAATCTTAGAATGATATGGCGTATCAAGGTTAGACTTGTACTTGTAGTCCAAATTCTTATTTAGTTGAAGAGTTAAAGGTCTTAAGAGTTGGCTAAGGTGCCTAGTTAAAGAGTTGGCCTAGGTGCCTAGCTGATGAGTTGGCCGAGGAGCTTAGCTGAATAGTTGGCCGAGGTGCTTTGCTCTAGCCGAAGTGCCTAGTTGAATAGCTGTCGAGGTGTTTAACTGAATAGTTGGCCGATGGGCTTTGTTGAAGAGCTGGCCGAGGTGCCTAGCTAAATAGTTAGCTAAAGAGCCCACATCGAGCTGAGTTGCCACGGCGAGCTGAGTAGCTTCGGATGAGCTGAATGCCTCTGGTGACTAGAGCATGTCTATACATACGAGCAGATTTGATAAATGCAGTTGTTTCTATATGTGGTGCTTCCACGTGTTTTACTTTGACCATCTAGTGATGTGTCTCAATGTTGACTTTTGGATGATATGGATTGATATGTTCTGTATTTCCCGTCAATTATGCAAATGTGTTAGATTGACTGAAAATTCCCCTAACAGATGTACTTGGATTTCACAGCTGAGACTGATTATCACAAGTTCCACCACCGCACCAATCCTCGTCTTCGCTATCCTCTACTCTTGCTCTTTTTTTTCATTCTTCAAATTAATAACTTGTTGTTCATTCCCAGTAATTATGATAAATAAAAGTGTTATATATTCGTATTCGGTTGCCATGCGTATGTTAATCCTCATGATCGTCTCGTCTACGAAATATGAACTTGTTTAGCATAATTGCAGACGATGGTACAAACACTGTTGGTACTAGAGCATATAAGCAGTACAGGATTCATGACTATTCCATAGATATGAAGAGATATGCACTGTCAGTAGTTGACATGAAAACCCGTACATGTGTATGCCACTCAAAACCTTGCACGGAATTTGCTGTGCAAGTTATAAATCTGAATGCTTCACAATTTGCCAACGGTCCGCTAGGTTGCGGGCTGGGCCGTGCCAGCCCGTAGGCCTCAACACTTAAGCACAGCATGGCCCATGTGTCTTGTCGGGCTTGGGCCTAACAAGGAATTGGGCCAGGCTGTGCCAGGCCTGGCCAATCCGTGGGCTATGTAAGTCGGGCTTGGCCTACTAGACACGGTCCAAATTGACACCACTTTTAGACCGGCGAAAAAGAAGAGAAAAGAAAATTAGAGAGATGAAATGCTGTCCAACAAGAAGTCTTCAAGACATGCCATTCCTAGCAAACGACTTAACCAAAACAACTAAAATAATAATAATCAAAGAGTGTTTAGTTCACGTAATTAAGTCGACACTAAATCTAAAACTAACAAATATTATATGATATGAGACCTCTAAAATCATGAGAGAGTGCATTCATTGTAAGAATATAAAATCAAAGAGATTGTAAAGTTCATCATCCCTTCTGCAAATCGTATACCTCGGAAGAGAACTTTTATTTACATAAATCAGGGCCATAGCTTCTATGGTCTAATTTTCTTGTTGGACACTTGGATGCAGCTTTGATGCTTCCTTTAGACAATTGCTAGCTTGTGTTTGTTGGGTGAAATTTTATGATTATCTTAATAGAGAAATAATACAAAGTTGATAAATCATTATCAGATGGAGAGAGGCCACTGATCCCAGCACCTTCCTGTCATCACTGATGGAAAAACTAGACCCAACTTTGACCCTTCACTTCAATTCATATTAATTTATACCAAACTCAAACTCATCTTGCCACCCCTAAACTTGAAGATGAATAATGAAGCAGAGTGAAGTGGTTCGACTTGAATTGGGAAAATAAGAAACTTGTTTGTAAAGCAAGCCCAAAACTGAAACAGTGTAAAATGAGTGACGGTTGAGCTGTTGTGTTCAAAGCTTTGCTTCAAGATGCAGAAACTTGAGCTGTCAAGTAAATTGAAATTAGGTGCCCAGTTGGTGACACATCTTCAAGCTTTCTTTTTAACACTGCTACTTCCAAGGAACTGCTTGCATTCTTTGATTTCTGATCCGGCCAAATGGAATCCTCTTACTCTGCTTCGGTTCTCAAGTTCACATTGTTTACCATTCTAATCATCTTCATGTTTTCTCCTGCAGGTAATAACCTCACTTCATTTACTAATTTGCTTATTTATTTACTTATTTATTTTCGGTTTTTGTTTTCATGATATTAGTTGCATATGATCCATTGGATCCATCTGGGAATATAACAATCAAATGGGATGTGATGTCTTGGACAGCAGATGGCTATGTGGTGAGTCCCGCCCACACGTGATTGAATTTGTATTTGTTTAGAGTTTGATTTGGTCTACCAGAAGCATCATGCATATTGATGATTGTTATATAGGCTGCAGTGACAATGAACAATTTCCAATTGTATCGCCACATCGGAGCACCCGGGTGGACTCTGGGATGGCAGTGGGCTAAGAAGGAAGTGATCTGGACAATGGTGGGAGCACAAACCACTGAACAAGGAGATTGTTCCAAGTTCAAGGCAAACATACCTCACTGCTGCAAACGGAACCCCACTGTTGTGGACTTGCTTCCTGGAGTTCCCTACAACCAGCAATTTGCCAATTGCTGCAAAGGTGGTGTCATATCGGCATGGGGACAGGACCCTTCAGCTTCAGTTTCAGCCTTTCAGGTCAGTGTTGGCCTGGCCGGCACTTCGAACAAGACAGTGAAACTTCCCAAGAATTTCACTTTGCTTGGTCCAGGGCCAGGCTACACTTGTGGCCCTGCAAAAGTTGTGCCATCAACCGTCTTTCTCACCACTGATCGTAGGAGAAAAACACAAGCATTGAGTAAGCTCATCTCTGTCACAATCATTTGGGTACTTTGTATAATTATAAATGTTTAACATCTTTGGATGCAGTGACATGGAATGTCACGTGCACGTATTCACAATTTCTGGCTTCAAAGAACCCAAGCTGCTGTGTTTCCTTCTCCAGTTTCTACAATGAAACAATCACTCCTTGCCCTACTTGTGCTTGCGGTTGCCAGAACAAAAAAAACAACTGCATTATGTAAGCCTACCATTCAATTTTACATCCTGACACGGCTCGCGGCTCTTTTTTCTGGGGTTGCTTTCTAATCGGGCAATATGGGACTTCGGGACTAATTTTGTTGTTGCAATTGTGTTTATACAGGAGTGACTCAAAGGAAGCACACAGAAAAGGAGTAAACACTCCAAAGAAGGACAATTCACCATTGCTACAATGCACGCATCACATGTGCCCTATAAGAGTG
This sequence comes from Acer saccharum, assembly GCA_030490815.1. Taxonomy (NCBI): domain Eukaryota; kingdom Viridiplantae; phylum Streptophyta; class Magnoliopsida; order Sapindales; family Sapindaceae; genus Acer; species Acer saccharum. The sequence goes on from CM059876.1 coordinate 23,995,261, forward strand.
CATTGGCATGTCAAGCTGAACTATCGGGATTATTGGCGAGTGAAGGTTGCCATCACTAATTTCAACTATCGAATGAACTACACACAATGGACGCTGGTCGCACAGCACCCAAATCTCAACAATGTCACCCAAGTCTTCAGTTTCGATTACAAGCCTCTTGTCCCCTATCAATCCATAAGTTAGTGCCTGAAAACCCTAATATATTTTTCAACTTTGCACAATCTCACCTACAAACACATTGGTTATAATGTTTTGACTTGTATGTGCAGATGACACGGGTATGTTCTATGGTATGAAATTCTACAATGACCTACTAATGGAAGCTGGGCCGCAAGGGAACGTACAGTCTGAGGTGCTTCTTCAGAAGAACAAGGACACGTTCACCTTTAAGCAGGGATGGGCATTCCCTCGAAAAGTTTACTTCAATGGCGATGAATGTATGCTGCCACCTCCAGACACATACCCATTTCTGCCAAGCTCTGCGAATGTGAATCCGGTTACATTTTTCACACTGGTAGCTTCAGTGCTTTTGGTGATACTAAGCATTTGTTGAACATTCTACTATTAGGAAAACAAAATTTTCAGATACAGAAAGACAGAAAAAAACAGAGTGATTTTGAAGGATGGACTATTTTTCAGAACAGGGGTGCACCATCATAATAGTATTGAAATCCCCCATATATGCATCATTAATTTCACTCTCCATATGTCTTATGCAACCTAAATATAAGGTTATTTAACACACTCATTTTCTTTTCTGCATGAACAATTTGATTATGGCACTCCAGATTGAAAATAAGTTCATGAATGACATATAATGCTAACGAGTAGGAACCCTAAACCATATATCAATTATATTTCTTCATGAATTTTCTTATTACAAAGGTTCCTTTTTTGTGAATATACTACAAACAATTTGATCACGTGTATATATAAATAAACATGCATGACAACAAATAATTCTAAACAAAAATGGCATAACATCATCTAATTCCCAATAAATTAATATATAAAGGAAGATTTCTGTAGCAACAGGCTATAGTGCACCTGAACCCGCTTGCATCGTTGCGTTAAAGTTGCAGCTGCAGCAGCAGCACATTGGACCCTAGCAACCGGATTACATTAACCTTCAGCATAAACCAAAGCAGACGGCATATCAAGATGTGAAGTGACAACATTTAGCCTTTCCAAATGACTCTAGATATGATTCATCATGCATAAGCCAATAAGAAAACCAAAGATGCCAAGATCGTTATTGCTTGGACAAGTATAGAAATAATTGGTCGGGAACTGGCATTTGGCAACCAAGGGTAGGCGTCTGGTGGTGGCATCACACAATTATCACCGTTAAAATAAATCCTTCTAGGAAAAGCCCATCCCTTCTCAAATGTAAAAGTTGATGCGTCCTTGCGGAACAATAGCTCTGACTGCACGTTCCCAAGAGGGCCAGCTTGAGAAAGCAGATCATTGTAAAACTTAACTCCCCAGAGCATGGCTGTATCATCTACAAAAATCCAATTGCCAAAAGATATGTTAGAATAAATTAGGTTTGAGCCAAGTTTAACAGGAAAATAAATTATTTTTTGGCAGGTGTTAACTTACTTAAGCCTTCATAAGGAGTTAATGATTTGTAATGAAAGCTGAAAAGCGTGGTGAGATTATCAAAGTTGGGGTGTTGCACAACTAGATTCCACTGTGAGTAATTCATTGCATAGTTAAAATTAGTGATTGTGATCTTCACACGCCAGTACTCCTTGTAATTTAGCTTGACATGCCAGTGAATTCGGACAGGACACATATGGCTGGAACACTGGACCATAGGTTTAATGATACCTTTGCCTCGAGGATTGACAACTGAAGCCAATTGTGGCGTATTTGGACTGCAAGCCATCATGATGAAAAAATATAAGAACCTTAAGGAAAACACCGAAAACCAAGAAGAAATAACTGAATGAGAACACTTACTCTACACAGCTGCCAGGATCCGTTGCATTGTTTTGACAGCCACAAGCACAAGTTGGGCAGCCCACTATCGTATCATTATAAAAGGAAGACAGAGAAACACAACATGTCGGTGTCTTTTGAGCCAGGAACTGAGAGTATGTGCACGTAACATTCCAGGTCACTGCAGTAAGATGCAGACAAAGTTAAGTAAACATAAATAACTATACCACAATATTTTTTAAAGTTGTTTTAAATATATTATGAAAAACTAATGGTTGTTATTACATCTTAATTGAAACTTTCAAAAATCTCATGAAGCATAAGTTTTCCTGTAAGTAAAAATATAGGTATTTAAAAAGGTTAGTAAAATCCAATATGGTTTGGAATAGAAACCTACCAGTAGCTCAACTGAAGGGAACATAAAATAATACTATACTTTGGAACCAAGTAATACAATAATTTTTTTTATTTTTTTATTTTCTTCTGAAAATGGAAATATCAGGGTGCCAAAATGATTAAGAAATACCATAAAATGTGAAAACGGCATGCAATTATACACCTCTGAGTAACTCTTAAAGCATTTAGCAAGGAACTTACTCATAGCTTGAGTGGTTCTCCTATTATCTGATGTAACAAATTTAGTTGGTTTCCCAATTTTTGCCGGCCCGCAAGTATATCCAGGCCCTGGGGCTTTTAGTGTGAAATTCTTCGGCACTCTTACTGTTTTGTTAGTTGTTCCAGCAGCACCCACACTGAGTTGGAACGAGCTAACTGCATTGGCTGGATCCTGCGCCCACGAGTTTATTACTCCCCCTTTACAACAATTTGCAATCTGCTGGTTGTAAGGAGTTCCTGGCAACAAATCCACAACTGTTGGATCCTTCTTACAGCAATGTGGGACGTTCCCTTTATATTTAGAGCAATCCCCTTGCTCTGTGGTTTGGCCACCCACCATGCTCCAGATGACTTCCTTTTTCGCCCATGTCCACCCCAAGGTCCAACCTGGCGCTTGAATATGACGATATTGTTGGAAGTTGAACATTGTAACAACAGCCTGTGGAACCCAAATATGAAGATATACCATCTTAAATATTTTGGGAAATTTCAAGGAAATAAAAATGGTGATTTGAAGTGCTCGATTGAGTTCTCCAAATTTCACCAGAGGAATAAGCAAGCAAAGTTGAAGGGCCAGTCCTACAGTCACTCAATCAGACTCTCTCATTACTTGATTTGATGCAAATTATAACTATATGGAAAGGAGAAAGGCAGTTGGCAACATGCTCAAATCTTGTAATGTTTTGAGTTGAATATTGTTCATTCTGATTCCAATTTAACTTTCAGAGGAGCTTTATATCATAAGAGAATCTATCATTACTAATACTTACAACATAGCCGTCTGGAGTCCAAGTCATTAAATCCCATTTGATTGTGATATTTCCGTTAGGATCAAGTGCATCATAGGCTTCTGCAAAAACATACAGCAAAGAAAACTGAAAACTTTAGTTCTCAAAATTCTTAAAATACTAAGTAAGGTTTGATCGTTAAAAAATAGAAACACACAATGGCAAAGGAAGATAGATACAAAGCAGAACCATATGCATGATTTTCGGCCTATATCCACTAAGACAAGTAAACTTTTTCGTTATACATAAGATGATCCAAATCTCTCTCCCTCTCTAACCCCTCAATTGACCCTCACATATATATTAGTCCCAACATAGCATTTACTATTTCCGGTCCAAGTTAATCCTCTGATCAACTTGGTATAACGCAAAGCACAGACACAAAGCATACAACCCAAATCAGGAGTAAAATTCATTACAACACCACAACATATTTCCATAAGTAAACACCCTGTAACAATTCGGGTTCCTATCTAAATAAACAACCAAATAATTAAGCATTGAGTGCGAAACAGAAAACAGTAGCATTCTTTGTTGTTGATATAGACTGGATTCATATTCCAATCTAGTATTTTTAGCTGATTTTATATTCATCATCCTAATTTTTCCCATTTAAGCTCATAATAAATTTTAACTTGTTAAAAGAGTTCCATCTCCAACCTTTCTAGTCTTCTACATATTTTTTTGATCACTAGTCTTATACTCAAAGTCAAAGTCAGTAAACCCAGATCAGAATTTGAAACCAAAATCACATAAAACCAAGTTTGGCAACAAAAGATGCAGAGCATCTCAAATTCATGTAAAATATTGCACTATTCTGGAAATCACCAAAAACCCAGATTAGGAAATCAAGAAAAACAGTTTCTAAATAGAAAATGAGGATCTGAAAACAAGGAAAATAAAGAATTTAAGTAACGGGTGCTGACCTGTAGGAGTAAAAGTAGAGCATGAAAACAGAAACAGAAACAGAAGAGTGAAGCTAGTGAGCTTGGTGATAGATCCAGTGAGTGGTGACAATAACGACTCCATTTCTTAGATTCAGAGCTCTGCAAATCAATGTGACGTTTATGTTTTCACGACTTAACTCGAGATCTATCAGCACATGGACATGAGAGAGAAAGACGCTATTCTTTTCTTTTTCATAGGGAGAGAGCTTTTGTTATGACTTATAATTTATAAAATCCCATTGCAGTCACTTGCATGCTCATCCAAATTACCATATTACCCTTCTTTGGTTTTTTAATTTTAGAAATTTTCAAGTTGAAATTCCATCTGTTTCGGGTTATAATATGTTTTTTTTTTTTTTTTTTTGGATTATTCACCAGCTTTAATAATACTAAACTAGAAATAGTAAACTGAGATTTCCTAATTCTACTGTGTTATTAATAATCTTGAGTTATTTAATAACCTAATTTATTTTTAGATTATACTTTACTAATTTAAATTAAACTTTACGATTAGTAGCAAAGAAAGTTTATTTCATAAATTAGGGTCTAACCTTATTATAAATCACATATTTTACATTCAAACTTTAAAAATTTTACAATCAGTATTATTAATTTAACATCTGATTTTATAGATTTAATACCGTATCGGTAATTATAAGATATTTTTATGTTTTTATTCATAAAATAGAGAAGAAAAAAAAACGACACTTTAACTATATATTGACACTTCAAATATTGTTAAGAAATATAAAATACAAATTAAATAAAAGATTTCACGAATGAAACATTAAAGAGATAAATTTAACTTTTTGCAATATAAATGTTGAGAATATTGCAAGTGTTTATAACCAAAATGTTAGAGGTGGTTAGGGATATTTTAGGAATGAGAGCAACACTTTTGAACATATTAAATAAAAAATGAAAAAACAGCAAAGCAGAGAAGGTGGGGCCATATTTTTCTTATTCCAACTCTGTCGGTGGAGAGAGAATTGGATGTTTGTGTTTTTATTTTATTATTCATTGGCTGAATTTTGTGCATAACAACCGATTTGATAAGAAAAACAACAAATTAGATAATTTTACAATTATTTAATATTGGAAGTGGACCATCATCTTATTATTTATTGGGAAAATATTGTGATTAAGTAAAGTTTTTCTCATGAACAATTAATGTGGAGATTTGGTGACCGACACTCCTTGTACGCTAAAATATATAATCTTTTGGCTGATTAACCTTACTTATGAGTATGATAACTTAGCATTAAATGATGATCTGGAAGATTTAACCATTCTATTAGGCATTGATTGTCATTATTTAGATTCAATCATCAAAGTGGGGCATGGCATGATGCCTCATTATGGTTGTGATTGATGGAAATAAGACACTAAATACCATTTCTATAATTAATGTCTAATGATACATAATTCCAATTCATATCATAATTTATACCTCACTGAATCAGCCCCTCAAGGTTTTAATGTGACTCATTCAGTCTAATAATGTATCAGGTTCGAATCTTGTATAGTATGTGGTATATATATATATAAACGTAACTATTGAATTCAATTCACTATATTAGGGGATATATATATATATATATATATATATAATACTTCTCTAATCAGGACCGTTTTGATTTTATAATTTCAAGATGTCCAATCACAGCCACACATTCATAGTGGGTCTACAGCCTCACATTAATTAATACTCACACCTAATATGAATATGTGGTTGTGGTTGGACGTCCTTAACTTATAATTTCAGGACGTCCTTACTAGAGAATCATCATATATATATATATAGTAATGCTATATAACCCAAATAATTAACCTAAATTTCAACCCAAATGAGTTGTCTATCATCATACACAATATGAGATGATGTGGTTACATCATAATTAAATATAAATTTGAAATATGAATCAGCTTTGATGTTTTTGTCATAATTCTCGGGCGACTTCACTTGAGCTTCGATGGTTTGAATGCTCAACCTCCGGGTCTCTTAAGAATCCTAGAAATTTGTTGGGTCATTTTCAATATATTGATATTTGATAGTGCATGGCTGTTTTTTTTTTTTAAAGGAAATAATGCATGGCTGTTGCATAGCTGTAAGATTATGATTTGACCAATTAATTAATATTATACTTTACAACCAATTTGTATCTTCAAATCTATATGAGTCATAACTCATAACTATTGACTCGAGAGGTTTTTTCTATTTCTTTTTTTCAAGATCAACGTTGGAATACGCTCACTTGTTCCAACTTCCAATAATATCATGTCATTATTTGAGAATTACCGATATAGATAAACCAGTAAATAGTTTGAATTTCATTTATCAAAGATAATAATAATTAAGTTAAAATTCAAACCAATCAAATAAAGGGTTAAATGGATAAATAAGATATTAAATTTGAATAACAGAATCCATCCAGATAGGATTCTTGACCCTATAAATAGCATTGTGTGCTATTAATTAATTAATTTATTCCCTCGGTGTATTTCAGATTTAGAGTGTACAAAACCAATGAGTTTGTTACAGAGTGTTTCTTTAGTTTTGCTTTTGCTAGTCTTTTCCAATGACAGTAAATTGCACGATGAGTTGAGGGAACTTTCCGAAATCTGTGATTGTTCTCCGACCAGTGATACAACCCGCAGACGATCCAACATCTGTCGCGTAAATTCAAATTTCCGACAGTGAACGGTATGAATCTGAAATTTACTCGGATTATTTAATTGATTTATGATTAATTAAAAATAAACATCGATATCAGAGCCCGTGTTGGGTTTGTATTCTAGTAGAATGCCGATTGTTTGTTTATTTTATTCTTTAGATAAAAAATAAATGAACACGAAATAACACCACTCACTTGTTTTTTGAATTCATTTTTTTTCTAGAATATATTTAATTATTTATATATGTATGAATGATAATATGTTCTGGACATTCGTGTCTTGTATCAACTTGAAAATTGAGAGAATTTTGAAGAATGATATTGAAAACCTGTAACTGTAATTGGGTCATAACTCACTGCCAAATTTTTTATTTTCTACGATCGTAGGACCATTACAAAGGTATTTTTGAGAGCTTTCCAATGGTAGGTCATATGCATAATTTGGATAGAAATATTGTTCCACTTGCATATGGTGTAGAGTGCGTTTTCAACCCTAACCCAAAATTCGTAATGGATGGTACCATTGAAATCATCAGCAAAAATGAGTCGTTAGATGGTGATTTGGGCACTGGCGAAGGAGATTACGGTAGCACTAGAGGCGGACGTAAAAAAAGGCTTGCCTGGGTTACAGACCAGGCAGCCCTCTAAAAAAAATTAAATTCAATAAATAAAGGTCTAAATACATAAACATCCCCTAAGGTTTGATAATTTTATAAAACTATGATATTTTATCTAAATTTAGTGAAATATAAATATTTTATTGTTCATTTTTTTTTTTTTTTTTTGGTGGTAAAATTGGACTGACCTAGAAGAAAAGAGCATCACAAACGATCAATATTGAAAAACCCCTAGGCAATATCCATCCATATAATAATAAAAAGAATAAAATGAAAAGTAACAAAAACCAGAAAAGCACAAAAGCCAAGGGAAATATTCCCAACAAAAACAGTGGCGCGCAAGCCACAAAAATTGAAACAGAAAACATCAAGAAAAACGAAAAGGCTTCTGACCCATGCAATCATTGCCAACCAACAAAGAGTAGAAAGACGGAGTGTTAGACCACCACGAATCGATCTCCAACCCCAAAGCTTGCTTATAAAGAGCGTTCGTAACTTGATTCCCCTATATAAAGATATAAGAAATTTAAAACTCCATTTTCGATATCTGATAGATACAATGCTGCCAAGCCAGCCGAATTCGCCAAGGACCCTACTCGAAGCGAGAGGAGAACAGTTAAAGCACATAAGAAGAATCACTCTGAAGCCAGATCCGATACCACCCATTATGCCAGGCAAAATTAATGGCCATCGAAGCTGCAAGAAGTTCCACCTCAAACGCAAACACCCCCCTACAATCCCCAGCACCTAGAGAACTTAATGCGGCACTATCAGTATTAACTTTGATCCAACCAGGAGCCGGAGGCGACCAAATCACACTCTTGATAACCAAGGCCCTAGCCGGACAACCATGGAGATCAAACCGATGAAGAATCAAAAGATCATCTACACAATTACCCATACATCCAATCTCTAACTGGTTAGCGTCAGACACCGCATGCCAAACCAAAGACAAAGCAGATCTGAAATCCACAGCCATACTCTAAAAAATCCATTGGTTATGGGCAAACCACAGACTCCAAACCACAGCATGAATAACCATTTTCCATAAAACCCGCACCTAATCACTAAAAAAAATTGACATGGCTTGGGAGAAGAATGAACTCCACGAATTGGTAGAAATACGCCACTGAAAAGCTGAAAAAATAGCCTCCCAAAGAGTAGCCGCTAGAAGGCACCAGAGGAAAAGATGATCAGATGACTCACTGCTAACCCCATAAACACTACATTGGGAAGCTAAGTGAAGCCCAGCCCTACACAAACAATCTTTTATAGGGAGCCGATTCAATAAAAGATGCCATGTCAAAGTTGAATGGGAATGAGGGATAAAACAGCACCAAACATCCCTCCACCAAAGGACCTGATGAGAACCACGAATCATACGGGAATAAGCCGACTTGCAAGAAACGTGCCCATCCTAAGAATGAGCCCACACCAAAGAATCTACAACTGGAGAGATAGCAATCCTATCGATCCGAAAACACAGATCCGAAAAACGGGCTCAAAAACTATCGTCAAGAACCCACATGCGCTCATAAATAAAATGAGAAACCCTTACCCTGAAAGGACTAGCCAAGTAATCATGAATCCCTAAAAGCTCTAGAATGGGAACCCTCAATCAATTGTCTTGCCAAAAATCTCTCTGAGAATTCTCACCAATGAGCCAAATGCCCTATTTAAGAAGATCTGAATAATGAGAATGAAAAGAAGGCCAAATCGATGAAGTGACATACACCCCCCCCCCCCCCCCCCCCCCCCCCTCCTGAGATTTTCGAAGTTGCGTGAGAATACTGCTCCCTCAGAAACGAAAAAACAAAACTCTCAAAGGTCATAAACTTCTAGATGAGCTTCTTTAAAAGAGAATAATTCAGTAACCTAAAATCTTTCAAACTGAGACCACTTTGAGGGTAAGGCCTATAACAACGATCCTAAGCAACCCGAATCAGTTTAGTCTTCTCACAAGAACTTGTCCACAAAAAATTTCTCAACTTGCAATTAATCAACCGCAGCAAAGAAGAAGACCATTTGTAGATCATGAAAGAATGCACAAAGGAGCCCGTAATGACCAACTTGATTAGAGTAGCGCGACCGGCCAAAGAAAGGGTTTTCCCCTTCCACTTAGCAAACTTAGACAGGATTTTATCCACGATAGGCTGTAACATGGACTTCTTGGGCTTTCCCTAAAATAATGGAATCCCCAAGTAAGAGAAAGGCAATTGACTAATTTGCATACCAACCAAGGACTACAATCTACCAATCCAGGATGAGGAAACAGAAGATCCAAAATAGATAGAAGACTTACCCCAATTAACCAGTTGATCTGAAATTTTACCATAAACCTCAAAAGCATGCAAAATATTCTTCAGATTCTGAACTGTGTCTTTGCAAAAAATCATAACATCACATGCATAAAGCAAATGTGTAGGAGCAGAAAATCCCCTCGGAGAAGAAATAGACAATAACTGAGAGAAATCCACCATCCTCGATAGAAGCCCACTAAGGAAATCCTCCACAATACCAAACAAGAGAGGGGGATAGAGGGTCTTCCTAACGAACCCTTCTAGAATAATGAAAACAACCTTCTAGAGACCCATTGATCAACAACCAAAGCCTCGAAGATCTCAGGATGTTGTCAATCCAATCTATGAAAACTAAAGAAAACCCAAAAGCCTGAAGAACTCTGCAAAGAAAAGACCAATCCAGAGTATCAAAAGCTTTGCGGATATCTATCTTCATGGCCAAATTGCCCCTATAATACTTCTTATGCAGCACATTCACACTATCAGAAGATAAAAATACACTTAATATTATGCCTTCTAACATTATAGAATTGAGCCATTTACAAGTTTAAAATATATATTTTTTAACTACAAGTTTAAATAATTGTTTATGCATAAATTTTACAATGTATTTCATATTATTAAGTAGTCCATTATTGAATTGGTATCATCTTATTATTAAAAAAAATAAACAAATACTTTTATCAAGAATTATATAATTTTCGTTTATTCTTAATCAATGACTCGTATGTCTTGAACTGAGGTTATTAAATCCATGTGCATTGAGGAAGAAAATCACAAGAGTTTTCTCCATAACACACCGAATTTATTAAATTTAGTGTGAGAGTTTGTGAGACATTAATTAAGTATTATAATTTAGTGTGAGTCATTAATCCCACATCCCATATCGGATAAATAAGATTAGTGAAGAGAGGCCTAACCTATATAAAAAGTAGGTGGAGGCATATGAAAACATACTTACCTAGACATGGATTATGGACCATGGTTCAATACTCTTCAATGTCATTTCTCTTTTAAATATTTTAATTTTATAAATAAAGTGTTATTCTTTTTAATAATTAAAAAAAAAAAAAAAAAGATGAACCGCCGGTTCTAGTCTAGTTCTAACCAGGCGGTTTCGTGAAAAATGGAACCGGAACCACCCTGATCTCGATTTCGGAACAGAAACCAAAAAAATCGGTTCCACTCCCGATTTTGTCAGTTCAATTCAGGTTCAGTTCGGTTCGTCGGTTCGAACCGAACCGGTGCCTGGTTACTGCATCCTAATCTTTTGATGGCGCGTGATTAGCACACAGAGTCTTTGGCGTGATGGTCTTGTATTGCACTAGTAGATGCAAGTGCATCCCATTCTATGGATGGCATATGGGTAGGGATGTCAATGGTACGGGTCAGGGACGGGTTTTCCATTACCATCCCCAATACCAATTTGTATGAGAAATACCATCCCCGAAGAATATCCACCTTAAAATAATCGGGGATTCCCCATTAGGGGATCGGTTTTTTGCCCCATGCCATTCCTATCCCATTAATGTATTTTTTATATGATTTATTGATAAAGATTGTATAAATATTATTGAATAATATGAAATTAATAGTGTGAAGGGTATATTATATATAATGATCTAGAATGGAGTAGTGTTTCAATGGAGGGAAAAAAAATAGGAAAAAAAGAGAGGGAAAATCATGTTTGTATATATATATATATATATATATATATATTGATAGCGGGTATAGGGACTTAAAATCCCATAACCGTACCGAAATTAAATTGGGGATTGAAAAAAATACCGAAATTATACTACAAGTTAAATGGTACGGTTAAAACTGCCCCTAACGGGCCGGGTCCTCAAACCAATGGGTAATTTTGACATCCCTACACATGAGGAGCACGTTGTCACGGTCCGTTCGATTTCGGTTCGATTCCTAGCCAAGGTGCACTACAAAGCCAACAATTATTCATAAGCCTTGGAAGATTCTAGAGACTTCTCCACATTTCTATCATGGAGCATTTTCTGGAAGTCTCTAGATTAGAACCATTCTAGATCTCTCTTGTAAATACCTAGAGGCATATAGATACTTGTAGAGAATTCTAGATACATATAAAGAATTCTAGATACATGTAGATCATTCTAGAGAATGAATCTCCATCGTTAGATTAGATTGATCTAGACCTTCCATTGATAAGGTGGACACCTATAAATAGGTAGCTCCTTTAATTTGTAAGGCATCCAAGCCTACAAGCATTCAAAGCATTGTAAAGCTCTCTTAAAGCAATACAATTTCCTTTCTTCCCAATAAGCTCTTCTAAGTCCCTTTTCTCTAGTCTTTCTTGTGTTTGTGAGAGTGACAAGCAAGGCTTACTTAACAACATTGCCTTAAAGTTGTCTAAGTACTGCACGGGTTGATTGCGCAAACTTTAAGCCTGTGACAGTTGGTATCAGAGCCTCGCTGTCAAGCAACCAAGGAGTGCGCATAAGCCATGGTGTCCGACACTGAAGTTGCTACTATAGTGGAAAAGCAGGGGCGTAGGCATGAGGAACATCGCACCCACACTAGGTGCAGCAAGTCCAAGGGTCCATCCATGGATGCCTTGGAAGCTTGGATGGTTAGCTTGGAGGAAATCATCTCAAGGATACAGACTACCTTGATCGATGCTATCGACCGTCTTAATGGCCTCGAGACGAATTATGGTGAAATCACTCAAGCAACCAAGTCCACCATCCGTGAGTTCCAAAAGGGCTTCAAGGAGGATGTGTGCTTCCTCACTCAAGAGTTCCGCAACCTTCACACTTTCATAGAGCATGAGTTGCAGGTTAGGCATGTGGAAGGGGACGATGTCTGCACCGAGTGGGCTTCATACAAGAGTAGCCCAATTGTTGGTTTTGGTGCCACCTCTAGCACTAGTACATTGAGTGCCATCCAAGTGCCCAAGTCGGCTACATACGGTGGTACTTGCAATGCTATGAAAGTTGAGAACTTCCTTTTCGGTCTTGAACAATATTTTGAGGCCAATGGTGCTCGAGATAATGCAATAAAGATCGCAAATGCACCCACCTTCCTTCGTGATGCCGCCTAATTATGGTGGAGACACAAGCATGGAGATATGGGCAAAGGCATCAACCCCATTCACACATAGGAAGAGTTCAAGAGGCAATTCTATCCCATTAATGCGGAGAAGGAAGCATGCGGCTGTCTTCGCTGACTCAAATAGCCGGATAGCATATGAGACTACATCAAGGAATTCACTACCATAACCCTCGAGATCGAAGACATGTCTGAGAAAGACTCTCTCTTCTACTTCATGGATGACGTAAAAGATTAGGCAATGGTAGTGTAAGATTCTAGATTTGTGTTGGCTTGATTCCATTGCAAAACTCTCTTTATTTGTAATGGTTAATTGCTTAGGTGGTTCTTGGTGAAAAGAAGCTTCAAAGGAGAAAAACAACTTCTCATGCAAATATCGTCTTTAAGAGGAAAAATGCTTACTTGGATGCTAAGGTATCAAGATACTTCTTCCTCTTGCAATGCGTAAGGCACACATACACATGGCATTCAATTGTGTACCTGCATAGTTGTACACCATTGCTATAACACATTCACACACTTGTTGAAGTATGCACATGCATTAGATTTAATTTGATAAACATTTTGAAATTGCATGTTCTTGGACTATCTTTAGGAAATGGCATACTTGTGTGACTTTGTATTTATTTGTTTGTGTTTCTTTTGTTTTGGACTTGAACATGATCTCATATGATTCCTTATTGAGTTTCGGTCATTTCGGTTACTCACTCATTAGGTTTCGAGTCCAAACTAGGAAGCTACGTTACTTTGTATTCTCGTACGATGTGTTGTCTTCGTCGTCGTGTATCGAGTCGAATTTTCAACATTTTGTCAAAGTTTCATAGTCATATTTGTGTGTGAGGGAGTCATGGTTCGTAATTCAAAAATGGATTTGAATTCGGAGTTCGGAGGCCGGAGAATGGTCGAAGAACACGAGAGGAGCGCGAAGGAGGCGAATGGCCAAAGGCCATTTTGCACCACCTTCCCGTAAGGGCTCGTGAGGAGCGCGTGAGCCTCACAGGAAGGCCACCTCTCTACCCCGTGAGGCTCACACCCCTCATGGGGAGTTGAGGTGGCAAGGCCTCATTTGGTGGTCGAGTCTCTCTCTTCTCCATCTCATTTCCCTCCATTTAAATTGAAATCTCGAGCAGAAATTTTCAAAACTTTTGATTTCTTGTTTTGATCATATCTCTCTCAAATCAACTCCAAATTGAGTGATCCAAAAGCTAAAGTTGTTGGTCTTGAAGAGAGGAACAAGTGCCAAGCATTTTTAGAGTCAAAAGATGTCCAGGTTTAACGCAGTCATCTGATTTCAGTTCGTGGTTCATCTTTGTGTATGGTAATCATCTTCTCTACATTTTTCTTATGATCAACTTCATGGATCTACTTTATTAATTAATGAAAAATGTTTAGAATGTCTTTGATTCCATTTTTAGACTTGTTTGATTGATTTTCAAGTTTATGCTTCGTGTTCATATTTGAACATCTTTTAGCTAAACTTGATTAACTTGAAATTGATTCTAGAAATGACTTGTATGATGTGCTTCATGATGATTTATAGGTTTAATTTCATGATCTAAGAACTAGGATTTTTGAGTGTGATTTTGAATATTCTAATCTAGTTCTTGTTGATTCACAGGCTTTGATTTCTAGACATCTTTGTGATTGAGTGTTGATAGCATATTTTCGATATCTCTTGAATGTTTATAGAGCTTGTGTGATCTACTTGTTCTATTTGATTGTGTTTGCATCATTTGCATCACTTAGATCATTTTGCCTTGCAAAAGGTTAAAGTCTCTTTCAAAGTGAGTGAAGCTTTGTTTAGAGCAAGAAGACTTGGCTAACAAAGTTTTCCGGATAGCCAAGCAAAAAGTCTTAGCTAAGAGTGTGACACTCCGGATGGTTGAGCTCGAGAAGCTTGACTAAGATCTTTGTGATCTGGATAGCTAAGCAAGAAATATTCCTAGAGACGTGAGTGTCTTGGATAGAAAGTTACTTCCTAGAGGTGTATGACACATCTTGGATAGGGAGTAGGCAAAGTGACTCACTTGGCCTTAAGGGTAGACTAGAAGTTGATAGCTTAAGGTGTTTATTATGTGTTGATTGCCTTGAGTGTGTATCTCCATTTCATCATAGTGAATTGCTTGCCAGTGGTTATGGTATCAAACCATGGATGTTTCCTTTTAGGAGGTTTTACCACGTAAAAATACTTGTGTCACATTTTGCTTTATGTTTCATTATCTTCCATATTTTATATTGATTGCATCACTTGTATATTGATTTCCGCTTGTGTTGATTAAAACAATTCATTTGTTAGACACATTAAGTGTGCACATCATTATTGTGTTTAAGAAAAAGGATTTTGGAAGAAATTGGGCCTATACCTATTCACCCCCCCTCTAAGTATATATTACACTATATTGCTTAAGGGAATTTCAGGTAGAGTTAGAGTGACGGAACGTATAAGATTTAAATGCCGCCATCGCCAAAGCTGAATCGCTCACTGACTACTCCACCTAACCGAAGGAAAAGAAGTCCAACCAAGGCAAAAGTGGGGGAGACAATTCTGGACAAAGGAGCCAAGGCCTCGAGGGACAAATGAAGCCTTCCAACATGGACAAGCGCAACAAGCCTAGTGGAGGTAAGTCCGAAGCCCTTAAGCCTAAGACTCCCTATTTTATTTATGATGGATCACATTGGGAGAGAGATTGCCCCAAGCGGAAAACTCTTAATGCCATAATGTCCCAGAATGAAGAAAGCCAAGACGAGGGATATTCGGCAGGCATGGGGTCCCTTAGACGACTTGGTGCACTCAAAAGCAACAATGCACCATTAACATCCACTAAGAAAGAGCTCATGTTTGTAAATGCTTCAATCAACGGTAAGGCTGTCTGTGCAATACTAGATACGGGGGCAACACATAACTTTGTCTCCGTAAACGAGGCTAAGAAGCTGGGCCTCAAAGCCAAGAGTGGAGGAGGCACAATCAAGGCTATCAACTCGCCGGTAAAGCCAATCGTAGGCATCGCCAAGGCCATTCTTGTTTGCCTTGGAGCATGGAGTGGGAAGCTCGATTTTTCCATTGTACCAATGGATGACTTCCAAGTTGTGCTAGGCATGGAGTTCTTCGATCAAGTTCATGCCTTCGCCTTCCCAGCCGAGAACTCCCTCAGTATCCTCGACGGGAGTAAGACTTGCATGTCCTAGTGGAGCACATGGCCAAGGTGGAGTCCAGAGTGTTATCCGCCCTACAATTCAAAAGGGGATTGAAGAAGGATCCTAGCTTTCTAGCCACAATTCGAGAGCTTAATGATGGAGAAGATCGAATCACCTCCTCAGATCTAATGCCTACCAAGGTCCAAGCCATCCTTGATGAATACAAGGACAAAATGCAAAAAGAGCTTCCGAAAAAACTCCCACCTAAGCGAGAGGTGGACCATCAGATCGAGTTAGAGCTCGATGCCAAACCTCCTGCCATGGTGCCTTATCGCATGGCACCCCTATAATTGGGGGAGCTTCCAAAGCAACTCCAAGACTTGCTCAATTCGGGCTACATTCGACCCTCTAAAGCCCTATATGGCGCTCCGGTTCTTTTTCAAAAGAAGAAGGAAGGGTCATTTTGCATGTGCATCGACTATCGGGCTTTAAACAAGATTACCATCAAGAATAATTACCTAATACCTTTGATAGCCGACCTCTTCAACCAACTAGGCAAGACAATGTTACTTCTCCAAGTTGGATCTTTGATCAGGGTACTACTAGGTGTGCATTGCAATCGGAGACGAACCCAAGATGGCATGTGTGACGAGATATGGTGCTTTCGAATTCCTAGTCATGTCGTTTGGCCTCACCAATGCACCAGCAACGTTATCTATTCTCATGAACAAGCTCTTCCATCTGTTATTTGATCGATTTGTGGTAGTATACTTGGATGACATTATGGTGTACAGCTAGACACTCGAAGAGCATATCCGACACGTTAAACAAGTCTTCCAAGTGCTTCGGGAGAACAAACTCTACGTCAAGTTAGAGAAGTGTTTTTTCGACCAATGAGAGGTGGAGTTCCTTGGCCATTAGATACGGGATGGAAAGCTTATGATGGATGGTGCTAAGATGAAGTCAATCCAAGAGTGGGAACCTCCCACAAAAATGCCGGAGTTGAGATCTTTACTGGGGCTAGTCAACTACTATCGGCGGTTTATCTAAGGCTATTCAACCAAAGCCGCCCCTTTGACCGATTTACTTAAGAAAAATCGAGCATGGCATTGGTCTGACAAGTGCCAACTAGCATTTGAAGAGTTAAAGAAAGCCATTTCGGAGGAACCGGTGCTTGTCCTACCCGACCACACCAAGGCATTTGAGGTACACACCGATGCCTTGGACTTCACCATTGGGGGGGTCCTTATGCAAGAAGACCACCCTAAGGCCTTCGAAAGTCGCAAGTTGAGCGACACAGAGTGGCGATACACCATCCATGAGAAGGAAATGACAGCCATAATCCATTGTTTTCGTTTATGGCGACACTACTTGCTTAGTGCAACCTTCGTCATCATGACCGACAACATTGCCACAAGCTATTTCCAAGCACAGAAGAAGCTGTAAGTAGCTTAGCCCTTAGCAAGCGCGATGGCAAGACTTTCTGACGGAATTCGATTATCGGCTTGAGTACAAACCGGGTAAGGCAAATGTTATGGCTGACGTGCTAAGTCGAAAAGCTGAGCTTGCTACTATGAACACAAGTTAACCATAAAACACACTTATCAGCCGCATCATGGAAGGGCTACAACAAGACCCCTTAGCCAAGAGTCTGATGAAGTTGGCCAATAAAAGGAAGACAAGGCATTTTTGGCTAAATGAAAGAGTTCTCCTCATTACCGGAGATCAATTATACATGCCAAAGTGGGGAATCTTATAGAAGGAGATTATCCAGGAGTGCCACGATTCCAAGTAGGCTGGTCACCCAGGAATGACGTGAACTCTAGCACTCCTCTAAAACTCCTACTATTGGCCTCAGATGCGGGACAACGTAGATAACTATATGCGAACTTGCTCGGTTTGCCAACAAGACAAGGTCGAACAACAACGTCCAGCAAGGCTACTCGAGCCCCTACCCACAGTAGGACAACCTTGGGAGAGTATCTTAATAGACTTTATCTCCGCACTTCCAAAACCTGAAGGGTGTGGGAGCATAATGGTGGTAGTCGACCGATTCAGTAAGTATGACACCTTCATACTTGCCCTTAAGGATTGCATAGCTGAGGAAGTTGCCCGCCTTTTCCTTAAGTATGTGGTAAAGCTTTGGCGAGTTCCATAAAGCATAGTGAATGATCGCGACCTATGATTCACTAGGAGATTTTGGACGGAACTCTTTAAGATGTTGGGGACGGATCTGAACTTCTCAACTAGTTTTCACCCCCAAAGCGATGGGCAAAATGAGTGCTTTAATGGGATATTGGAGCTGTACTTGAGGCACTACGTGAGTGCTCATCAACGAGATTGGGCAAAGCTATTAGAAGTGGCCCAAATCTCCTTTAATCTCCAAAGGAGCGAGGTTACCTGTAAGAGTCCATTCGAGATAGTCATGGGACAACAACCAATGACTCCCAAAGCCATTGCCTCAACCTACGGAGGAAAGAGCCCCACGGCTCATAAGCTCGCTAGGGAATGGCACGAGCAGGCCGATATCACGCAAGCATGACTAGACAAGGCCGCCCAAAAAATAAAGAAATGGGCGAATAAGAGGAGGCGACACTTGGAGTTCAATGAGGGGGACTTGGTGCTCATCAAACTCTGTTAGGTTTATAGTTTGTGTTGGCATTAATTCCATATCAAAACGTTTTTCTCTTGTAATGTTTAGTGGTTCATATTTTGAAGAATTAAGAAGACGAAGGATGTCTCAACCACAATTCATTCAAGAAGCCGGCATTTAATTAAGAGATTTATGCATCATTATTCAACAAAGGTAATAAAGGACCTCATATCTTTTACAAGGTTAGGCACGCACACACACACACATGGCATTCTTATGTGTTCCTTCATGATTAAACATCACTTATGTATCACTTTCACACACATGACAAAATATGCTCATGCATTCATACTATATTGGTAAAACTTTGTTTATTGCATTTTCTAGGACTATGTCCGGAAACTAGCATATGTGTGTGTCTTTGTGATTGTATGTTTCCGTATTTTTGTATTTGGACTTGAATATGATCTATTATGATTCCTTATTGAGTTCTGGTCGTTTCGGTTATTCATTCATTTAATTTCGAGTCCAAACGATGTAGCTACGCTACTTTTCGTTCTCATTCGTTGAGTTGACTTCATCGTCGTTTTCCGAGATGATTTCTCAATCATTTTTCAAAGTTGTGTAGTCGTCATCGTGCGTGAGAGAGTTACGGTTCGTAATCTGAAAACGGATTCAAAATCGGAGTGCGAATGCACAAGATACAGGCTAAAGAATCGAGGGAGCGTGCGAGAAGTTGGTGCAGGCCGTGGGCCCCACAGCCAAGGGGGCTCTCTGCCCCCATGAGGCCCACGCGCCCCCCACGGCCAGGGGTGACGTGGCCTCACCTGATTGGCCTAGAATTCTTCTCTCTCCTCCTTTATCTTCCCTCCTCTCTCTCCATTTGATTTTTGAAGAAGAAAATTTTGCAAAATCCCGCCAGTCCTCTCCAACAGATTTTCTCATCTTCCAAACATCATATCTCCCTCATTCGGAGTTGGATTTGAGTGATTCGAATTGGAGAACATTCATAATTAAGTCCTCTATCATTTCTGAGTGGTTTGGTAGTTGATTGTGTTAGGATTATGCTCAATAGCAGGGGTGTAATATTGTAATTAACAATCTTTTTCATATTAATAAAACCCATTGGGTGCAAGTGGGTATACAAGAGGAAAAGAGGTATGGATGGAAAGGTGGAAACCTTTAAAGCTAGATTGGTAGCTAAAGGGTATACACAGAAAGAAGGTATCGATTACGAGGAAACCTTCTCTCCTATGGCCATGCTTAAATCCATTAGGATACTCTTATCCATTGCAGCATCTTTAGATCTAGAGATTTGGCAAATGGACGTCAAGACAGCTTTCCTTAATGGAAGTCTTGACGAAAGCATCTACATGATGCAACCAGAGGGATTCATTGAAAAGGACCAAATGGAAAAGGTATGCAAGTTACAGAAATCCATATATGGATTAAAGCAAGCATCCAGATCCTGGAACATAAGGTTCGATCAAGCTGTCAAAGGTTTTGGATTTATTCAGAATCCTAACGAACCTTGTGTATACAAAAGGATTAAAGGCGACAAGTTGGTTTTCTTGATTCTTTATGTTGATGATATACTACTAATTGGAAACGATGTAGGTGTATTGATATCAGTAAAAGAATGGTTAGCAAAACAATTTGATATGAAGGACTTAGAAGAAGCAAGTTTTATTCTAGGTATCCAAGTAATAAGGGATAGAAAGAATAGAACGATTGCATTATCCCAAGCTTCATACATAGACAAGATCTTGTCTAGGTTTTCCATGCAGGATTCCAAGAAAGGTATGTTACCTTTCAGACATGGAATCAAGCTTTCTAAGAAACAAGTTCCTAAGAATGAGCATGAAAAACAATTCATGAGTAGAGTTCCATATGCCTCGGCAGTTGGAAGTCTCATGTATGCAATGCTCTATACTAGACTAGATATTTGTTTTGTTGTTGGCATAGTTAGCAGGTTTCAATCGAAACCTGGTCCTGATCACTGGACGGCAGTCAAGCATATTTTCAAGTATCTCAAGAGAACGAGAGATAATATGCTTGTATACTCTGGAGGGGATTTGATTCCTGTTGGGTATACAGATTCTGATTTCCAATCAGATTCTGACTGTAGAAAATCCACATCAGGGGCTGTGTTTACTATTGGAGGAGGAGCAGTCATATGGAGGAGTATCAAGCAATCTTGTATTGCTGATTCCACCATGGAAGCTGAGTATGTTGCTGCATGCGAGGCTGCCAAAGAGGCTGTTTGGCTCCGCCAATTCTTGATTGACTTGGAAATGGTTCTTAGTGCGAATAAGCAGATCACTATCTACTGTGACAACAGTGGAGCAGTGGCAAATTCGAAAGAACCAAGAAGTCACAAGAGAGGAAAACACATTGAATAATCAATTAAATCCTAATTAGCTCTAAATACAAAATCAAATGTGCTAATCTAAGATTTGTTCAATAAGAGGATCTAAGCACATGTGAGGATTATTAATCATAAAATACATCAATCAATCCACAAATAATCCTAGATATCAATCTAACCACAATACAACTCTCAAACATGTGAAAAACCTAGAATCTAAGAAACTAGTTCACATATGTCTCTAATTAGACTTTTGATTAAGATTGATTATGAAGCTATCTTTCTCTATAGCATTCATAATACATAAACATACATATAGAAGAAGAAACCCCAAGCAAATGGAAGGTCAAAAAGAAAGAAATCCCAAAGTTGAGTCCATTACCTCGGATTCTACAGCTGGTTCGGAAATCAGTGATGAACCACCAGAAATCACGATCAAACAGCCACCAAAACACTTGGGAATGATAGAGGACTCAAATACGAACACTCTCCAACTTGAATCACTCAAATACGACTCCGGATGAGGAAGATATGGTATTTGGAAGTTGGGAAAAGTTGGGAGAGAATTCTGACGGGAAATCTCAAGTTTTTCTTCTTAGTTTTCAAAATGGAGAGAGAGAGGGAAGAAATAGGAGGAGAGAGAGAGGGCTTTTCGGCCAATCACGTGGTGCCACATCACCCCCTGTCCGTGGGGGGCGCGTGGCCCACACGAGAGCAGAGAGTGCTCCAGGCCGTGGGGCCCACGCCCTCATCCACGGCCAGCCCATGTGGCCCACGGCCTGGGTTGTCCTCTCGCGCGCTCCCTCGGTTCGTCGGCCCGTATCTGGGGCGTCCGAACTCCGAATTCAAATCTGTTTCCAGATTACAAACCGTGACTCTCTCACGCACGATGACGACTATACAACTTTGAAAAATGGTTGAAAAATCATCTCAGAAATCATCGATGAAGTCAACTCAACGAAAGAGAATGAAAAGTAGCATAGTCAACTTGTTTGGACTCGAAACCTTACGAATGAGTAACCAAAACGACTGGAACTCAATAAGGCATTGAATAAGAACATGTTCAAGTCCTAAACACAAAATACGGAAACATACAAACACAAAGACACACACATATGCTAGTTTCTGGACACAGTCCTAGAAAATGCAAAACACAAAGTTTATTAACCAAATATGAATGCATGAGCATATTTTGCCAAGTGTGTGAAAGTGAAATGTAAATGAAATTAAATCATGAAGGAACACACAAGAATGATATGTGTGAGTGTGTGCCTAGCCTTGTAAGAGATAAGAGGTCTTTGAATACCTTTGTCGACCGATAATGCCCAAATCTCTTAAAAGCCGGCAACTTGAACGAATTGTGGTTGAGACGTCCTTCGTCTTCGAAATTCTTCAATTACAAACCACTAAACATTACAAGTTAAACACGTTTTGATATGGAATTAATGCCAACACTAATTATCAACCTTACAATTTGCTATAGCGCAAGTGGGAGATTGTTAGGATTATGCTCAATAGCAAGAGTGTAATATTGTAATTAACAATCTTTTTCATATTAATAAAGTGATTTCTGGTTTAACAAATCTTATAGCATTTATAGTTTAATATTATAATTGTCAAAGTAAATAATCATAAGTTCTAAAGACTATGAGAAAAGAAGAATTGTTCGTACATCTGGATATGTATGTGGTAGACACAATTCTTTAGTTAGTCTTGAATAATGTTCACAACTTAAGTTAAAGGTTGGGCACCTTTATCTTGTTAAAGTTGTAGAATTCTTTTGCTAGCATTTGAGTGGGATCAAATGAGATATGATGAGTCTAAAATCATCGGAGTGTCTTCGAGTAAAAGAATCTAGTGCACTGGGTGTATTGAACTGGATCACAATGAAAAGCTTTATCTAGAACCGTCAATAGATAATAGTCTTTTCATTATCAGGACAATCGGAGAGTCTATCTTAATCCTGAGATAAATGATGGTCTTATGGTTGCAAGTGATATCATTTGAGTTATCAATGAGAACGATTATATAGCATAGTCTATCCTCGATAGTTTGGTGATATTCATTTGTTAATCGATAGAGGATTTCATTTATAGATATGGACATCGTGCCTCCATTTATTAAATGAGAGTATAATATCATCATATGGATGTTTTGAGGTAATTGGATATTAAATCTCAACGTTGAGTTTTCGATAGTGACTATTGAAAACATGGCTTCTGGACAAGTCAAAATATCCAAGTTCAAAACGTGGTCATATGAGTAAATATGGTAACTTGGAGAGTTATAGACGGTCTATGAACTCTTGGCGATTACTGATATTAATCACGAGGATACACTATCTCCAACATGATTGTCTAGGGTATGAATGAGGAACATCTTCTTATTCTATCTTTATTTAAGAGTTCAATTTTAGCTCTTTAGTGGAATGAGTTAAAATTAATGGATCGGACCTAAGTGAATCATTTGTTGATTGTGATTAGGT
This sequence comes from Acer saccharum, assembly GCA_030490815.1. NCBI lineage: Eukaryota > Viridiplantae > Streptophyta > Magnoliopsida > Sapindales > Sapindaceae > Acer > Acer saccharum. The sequence continues at coordinate 24,018,812 of CM059876.1, forward strand.
TATGTCTATTGAATCTTAAATTTAGATAGCCTGCCAAGATCCTCAATCCACACGGACTTGCATGGATCACTTGATATATTCTACCGGACCAATTTATGGGTCCATCTAGAATTGCATTTAATATATTAAGAATATAATTTGCACATTATTTATTTAATGGGCTGCTCAATTATATTAATATATTAATGAAAGGCATGTGGACTTATTTCTTTTAGTAAGAATGGGTCTGGTTCACATGTGGGCTTTTTATTTAAAGTCTAATGGGTTAAATGAAATAAGAAAATAATATATGGCCCATTTTATACATGTGGGGCGGCAAGGTTAAAATATTAACCTAATATATTATTTTGTTTCATTGTTTAATTAAATAAGAATTAATTAATTTATTAATTAATTGTTTAATTAAGAAACAAATCTTTTTCTGGTCAGGAAATATGTTTCCTAGGATTATACTATTGGTAGTAGTATACTAAAAGTAAAAGACTTGTTTGATAAGAAAATAAATAATTAAGTTTATTTATTTAATCAAATAAGAAGTCTTTTTATTTAGTCATTAAAGAATAAAAAATACTTATGAGTTGAATTAGGGTTAGGAGTCTAATTATATGTGAATTAGGGTACAACACAATCTTTTTTTGTAGAGGAAATTTGGCAACCCTAATTGGACCACATAGAGATTTCGGCCAACCCTAAAGGAAGAGGAGAAGAAATTTCGGCCACCCTATATTACACTTGTTATAGAGTTCGGCCACCCCACTTGTTGATTGATTCAATTTTCTTCTTCTTCTCAATTCATAGAAAAGTATTATTTTTATTCTACTAAGACATAAAAGAGAGATGAGATTATTCTTTTGATGGTACACTAATTGCTTGTTCATCAATAAGCTTGTGTGTACAACATCGAATTAGGTTCACGCGAGTTTCGATCATTAGATTGAGAACTCAAAAGTGACCGGAATAATCTTTGTATTCTTTTGATTGTTTTGTGACTAACAAAAGGAAAAGAAAAGTTTGTTTGTCCATTCTCAGGTTTGCAATTCAAAGAAAAGGGAGACCACGCTCCTAGGTGATTCACGTTCGTGCTAGGATTGAAGATCTTGCGGATTACCATCGACGTAAGTCAATCGGATCACGCGACAAAAGGTATTATACTTTTGTTACTTGATATGTATAGTTAATTAATTAAAGGGTTTAAGGTTCATAAAAAGGAAAAATTTTAAAACATACTAAATCTATTTTTAGTCTCGCTTCTGCTGCGTATACTATGGTATTTTTCCCTACAGATTGATCATGTTTTCTGGTGGTTGCACACTGAAAACCGAACCAGCTGTTGAGTCTAAGGTATTGGACTAATCTTTGGGATTTCTTTCTTTTTAACCTTCAATTTGCTTGGGGTTTCTTCTTCTATATCTATGTTTATGTTTGGTAAAAGCTATTGAGAAAGATAGCTTGATTATCATTCTAATTGAAAATCAATTTATAGACTAATGTTGACTAGTTTCTATGATTCTAGGTTTTACATATGTTTGTGAGTTGTATTGTGATTAGAATGGCATCTTAGGTTGTTTGGAACTTGATTGAATCAATTTTGTGATAAATGACCTTGAGATTTGATTTGATCCTTTGATTAATGAAATATAGGATTATTGAATTTTGTTTGTGTTTTAGAGCAATCTAGGATTTGATTGATTTATATCTTGAATCCTTACTTTATATTTTGGCTAGAATATTGATTGATTTAAATCTCATATATCTAGCATTTTATTGTATTTTGATAGCATCTTGAACTTATTCTTCATGAATATATTTTGATTCAAGTGTTGTATGTGTGAATGAGACTTTGAGCTTATGTGTTTGATGTTTCACATGCTTTAGGTTTTATTCTTATATTTTGCATCTAGACTTTATTACTTGTGATATCACATGTTTAGGTCTATTTGTACCATAGAATGTATTGATCACATGTTCTATGTTGATTTGATTGTTTGCATCATTTGCATTCACATGATCACACTAGGAAGTCCTTGTAAAAGGCATGAAGTCTTGGTTAGAGTCGGGGTGACTCGGATAGCCAAGCAAGAAGACTTGCCTAGAGTCGAGATGACTCGGATAGGTAAGCAAGGAGTCATCGCTAGAGTCGGGAGGACTCGGATAGTCATGCATGGGAGGCTCCCTAGAGGCATGAGTGTCTTGGATAGGGAGTTGGCTATTGTATTGGTAGGCCTAGGCATATGGTTAGACATAGACTCCGATAGAGCGGGGTACACGGGAGGTATATGCACTCTTGAGGAATTTCTAATCTACCATCGATGTTGGTTTTGTGTGGTGTCCAATATATGGTGGTTTCGCATCATTGAGGGATTTCATACTTTCCAATAGGGTTAGATAGGCTTAGACTTCACTAGGTTGGGTGAAATTTCCCTTAATGTAGTAGTGAAATATACCTAGAGGGGGGGTGAATAGGTATAGGCTCCAAATTCTTCCAATTAAAAATAATGCGGAAAATTACAAGGCAAATGCACACTTGATTAGATTTAGCAAATGAATTGATTTCACTAAGACAAGAGTTAATCAATTTACAAGATGTGCAATCAATGTAATATATGGAAGATAAAGGAAAGTAAAGCAAAATTGAACACAATGATTTTAACGTGGTAAAACCTCAATGAGGAAACATCCACGGGTTGATACCACAACCACCGGCGAAGCAATCCACTATGTGAAAAAGGACTTACACACTCAAGCTATCACTCATGATATCCGCTCAAGCTATCAACTCTTAATCTACCCTCGGGCTAGTGAATCACCAAGCCTACTTCCTATCCGAGATGTGTCCTACACCTCTAGAAAGCAACTTCCTATCCAAGACGCTCACGTCTTTAGGAAGATTTCTTGCTTGCTTATCCGGATCCTCCCGACCCTAGACAAGACTTCCTTGCTTGATTATCCGAGTCCTCCCGACTCTAATCAAGGCTCCCTTGCTCTATCCACAAAGCTTCACTCACTTTGCTAGAGACTTCAACCTAATGCAAGGCTATGATCTAAAGTGATGTCTAAAGTGATGCAAGTGATGCAAACACAAACAAATTAAGCTAGATGATCAATCAAGCAAAATGCACATGTTCAATGATAGTCTAGAATATGATTTCAACACACAACACAAAATTATCTAGAAATCAAGACATGCAAATCAATAAGAACAAAGGTATGAATATTCAATTTATCACACTAAAAACCTAGTTCTTAGATCATGAAATAAAACATAGAAAATAACATGAAGCACATCACACATATATTTTCTAGAATCAATTTCATGATAAATCAAGTTTAGCACATATATGTTCAAAACAAATCACAAAGCTAAAACTCAATTAACAAATGATCAAACAACCCTAGCAAGTGATCTAACATACTTCTCAACAAATTTCATCAATCAAATAGTAAGAATCAAGAGATGATCAAAGATGAAATCGAAAAAGAAAGAAGTTGAAAATCAAACACTGACCACGTACTGAAAATGCTTCAGCTAAGAAAAATGGTGAAGTCAGCTGCCTCTGGAAATGCTTGGGGTTTGTAGCTCTCTTCGAGACCAACAATTTTGGATTTTGAATCGATTGATTTCGAGTTCGTATGAGAGAGATATGATCAAAACAAGTAAACAAAAAATTGTAGAATTCTGATGCGAGAAATGTTCAAGTGTTCTTCAAAATTCATCAAAATGTGGAGGGAAGGAGGTTGGCTTAAAAGGAGGGAAAGGAGAGTTTTTACAAGCGAATCAGGAGCTACCATGTCACCACCCCGTGGGGGGCGCGTGGGGCCCACGGGAGCAGAGGGCTCCCTTGCCCGTGGGGCCCACGGCCTCCCACACGGGTTGGCCATGTGGCCACACGTGATTCCAACTCCTCTCGCGCGCTCCTTCGGATTTTCAGCCATATCTTGAGCATCCGACCTCCGATTTTGAATCCATTTTTGGATTACGAACCGTGACTCCCTCACGCATGACTACGACTACTCAACTTTGAAAAATGGTTGAGAAATCATCTCGGAATCTGACGATGAAGTCAACACAACAAATGAGAACGAAAAGTAGCATAGTCAACTTGTTTGGACTCGAAACCTTATGAATGAGTAACCGAAATGACTGGAACTCAATAAGGCATTAAATAAGAATATGTTCAAGTCCTAAACACAAAATACGGAAACAAATAAACACATATTCACACAAGCATGCCATATCAAAGAGATAGTCACAAAGCATGCAATTTCACAATGTTTGTCAATACAAGATCAATGCATGAGCATGCTATGAAGTGTGTGAATGTGTTATACAAATGTTTGAACCATGATGCAGGGACACACATGTATGAATTGTGTGTGTGTGCGCTAACGCCTTGCAAGAGGATAGAAGTCAAGATTTACCTTTGACGTTTTTCACCTCTTGAAGACGACTTTTGCACTAGACGTTGCTCTTCACTCTTTAAGCTTCCTTTCTTCAAATAATGTCCTAAGCAACAACTAATACAATCATAGAGTGTTTTGCAATGGAATTAAGCCAATACAAATCATAAACCTTACATTGGGTGAGCTAAAGATTGGTCACTTTGTGAATGTTCTATGTTTACTTTCCAATAATATAGTACCCAATGGTTGTAGTTCAACCCGTGGATGTTTCCTCCTTGGAGGTTTTACCACGTTAAAAAATATCTTGTGTTAATTCTTCCTATCTCTATCTCTTATATTTTATTTGTACATTTTATTATCTTGTTTCATAATATTCACTTATGATGTATTGTGAAGCAAGACTTTGTATAGTGTGATTAGTAAACTCATTTTATTGATCAATTTTATTTCTATGATTCTTTTGTATATTGTATTTGTGTATAGTGATATTTGATCACTCTTGTAACTCATTGAACATATAGTGAAATATAAGTATTCTTTGTTATTGTACTTATTTGTTTGTTTACCTCATACAACTTGGTGATGTATGTAGACCATGCTTATATGATTACTTATTCATATTGTCTATGTATGTTGTCTTTTCTTAATGTATTTGTTTTATTGTAAGGTTTATGATTTGTATTGGCTTGATTCCATTACAAAACACTCTATGTTTATATTAGTTGTTGCTTAGGACATTATTTGAAGAAAGGAAGCTTAAAAAGTGAAGAGCAACGTCTAGTGCAAAAGTCATCTTCAAGAGGTGAAAAACGTCAAAGGTAAATCTTGACTTCTATCCTCTTGCAAGGCGTTAGCGCACACACACACAATTCATACATGTGTGTCCCTGCATCATGGTTCAAACATTTGGTATAACACATTCACACACTTCATAGTATGCTCATGCATTGATCTTGTATTGACAAACATTGTGAAATTGCATGCTTTGTGACTATCTCTTTGATATGGCATGCTTGTGTGAATATGTGTTTATTTGTTTGTGTATTTTGTGTTTAGGACTTGAACATATTCTCATTTAATGCCTTATTGAGTTCCGGTCATTTCGGTTACTCATTCATAAGGTTTCGAGTCCAAACAAGTTGACTATGCTACTTTTCGTTCTCATTTGTTGTGTTGACTTCATCATCAGATTCTGAGATGATTTCTCAACCATTTTTCAAATTTGTGTAGTCGTAGTCATGCGTGAGGGAGTCACGGTTCGTAATCCAAAAACGGATTCAAAATCGGAGTTCGGATGCCCAAGATATGGGCTGAAGAACCGAAGGAGCGTGCGAGAGAAGTCGGGAGCACGTGTGGCCACAAGGCCTGCCCGTGTGGGAGGCCGTGGGCCCCACGGCCAAGGGAGCCCTCTGCTCCCTTGTGGGCCATGCGCCCCCCACGGGGAGGTGACATGGCATGCTCCGATTCGCTCAAAAAATCTCTCTCTCTCTTCCTTTTAAACTCATCTCCTTCCCTCCACACTTTGTTGAATTTTGAAGAACACTTGAGAAAATTTCTACAGAATTCTACAGTTTTCGTTTTCTTATTTTGATCATATCTCTCTCATACGAACTCGAAATCAATCGATTCAAAAACCAAAATTGTTGGTCTCGAAGAGAGCTACAAATCCCAAGCATTTTTAGAGGCAGCTGACTTTGCCATTTTTCTCAGCTGATCCATTTTCAGTCCGTGGTCAGTATGTTTGTTTCAACTTCTTCTTTTTCAATTTCATCTTTGATCATCTCTTGATTCTTACTATTTGATTGATGAAATTTGTTGAGAAGTATGTTAGATCACTTGCTAGGGTTGTTTGATCATTTATTAATTGAGATTTAGCTTTGTGATTTGTCCTTGAACATATATGTGCTAAACTTGATTGTGTGTGAAATTGATTCTAGAAATTGAATATATGATGTATCTCATATTATTTTCTAGGTTCTATTTCTTGATCTAAGAACTAGGTTTTTAGTGTGATAAATTGAATATTCATACCTTTGTTCTTATTGATTTGCATGTCTTGATTTCTAAATAATTTTGTGATTGTGTGTTGAAATCATATTCTAGACTATCATTGAACATGTACATTTTGCTTGATTGATCATCTAGCTTAATTTGTTTGTGTTTGCATCACTTGCATCACTTTAGATCATAGCCTTGCATAAGGTTGAAGTCTCTAGCAAAGTGAGTGAAGCTTTGTGGATAGAGCAAGGAAGACTTGATTAGAGTCGGGAGGACTCGGATAATCAAGCAAGGGAGTCTTGTCTAGGGTCGGGAGGATCCAGATAGGCAAGCAAGAAATCTTCGTAGAGACGTGAGTGTCTTGGATAGGAAGTTGCTTTCTAGAGGTGTAGGATACATCTCGGATAGGAAGTAGGCTTGGTGATTCACTAGCCCGAGGGTAGATTAGGAGTTGATAGCTTGAGCGGATATCATGAGTGATAGCTTGAGTGTGTAAGTCCTTTTTCACATAGTGGATTGCTTCGCCGGTGGTTGTGGTATCAACCCGTGGATGTTTCCTCTTTGAGGTTTTACCATGTTAAAACACTTGTGTTCATTTTTGCTTTTACTTTTCTTTATCTTCCATTTCTTTCATTGATTGTATATCTTGTAAATTGATTAACTCTTGTATAAGTGAAATCAATTAATTTGTCAAATTTAATCAAGTGTGCATTTTCTTTGATATATTCCGCATTATGTTTTAATTGGGAGAATTTGGAGCCTATACCTATTCACCCCCCCTCTAGGTATATTTCACTACTACTTAAGGGAAATTTCATGTATGTAAGGCAACCTTGAGGGACAAATGAAAGTTTGTTCAAGGGATTGAAAAAGGCGTAAAAACCTATTCACCCCCCTCTAGGTATGCCTTAAGCAATTTAACTACGTTTGTATACTTTCAAACTCCTACCCCAACAATTCAAGTCATTTAGACAAGTACACAAGGGGTTAGTGAGGAAGTATGAATGCCCATTTCCAATCATCAAACGAGTGGGCAAAGTCTCCTACAAAGTCCAACTTCCACCAAGACTCAAGATCCATCTGGTCTTCCATGTGAGATTCCTTAAGCCTTACCATGCCGACATGGAGGATCTGAGCAGAGCGAGTCCATGCGAGAACCAACCGCCGTAGTCATCGCATTTGACAAAGATGTAGAATGCATTCTAGCGGACCGGGTGATTCGGAGGAGAGGTGTTCCTAACTACACCGAGTACTTGGTGAAATGGAAGGACCTCCTCGATAGCAATGTGAGTTGGGAACGAGGGGATACACTTTGGCAATTTGCCAAGCATATCCAACAATACAAAGATGAAGACGCGACGAGGATGTCGCAAGCTTAAGTGGGGGAGGATGTCACGGTCCGTTCGATTTCGGTCCGATTCCCAACCAAGGTGCATTACAAAGCCAACAATTATTCACAAGTCTTGGAAGATTCTAGAGACTTCTCCACATTTCTAGCATGGAGCATCTTCTAGAAGTCTCTAGATTGGAACCATTTTAGATCTCTCTTTTAAATACCTAGAGGCTTGTAGATACTTGTAGAGAATTCTAGATACATAGAGAATTCTAGATACATGTAGATCATTCTGGAGAATGAATCTCCACTGTTAGATTAGATTGATCTAAACCGTCCATTGAGGAGGTGGCACCTATAAATAGGTAGCTCCTCTAATTTATAAGGCATCTAAGCCTACAAGCATTCAAAGCATTGTAAAGCTCTCTTAAAGCAATACAACTTCCTTTATTCCCAACAAGTTCTTCTAAGTCCCTTTTCTCTAGTCTCTCTAGTGTTTGTGAGACTGACAAACAAGGCTTACTTAGCAACATTGCCTTAAAGTTGTCTAAGTGCCGCACAGGTTGGCTGCGCAAACTTTAAACTCGTGACAACGTGCACTCTTTGGCTTGTGGGCCGGTGCATCCCACTCCTTGGTCCACCTTCCACGCATTCCCATGCGTGTGTGTATGATGCACAGCTCTCCTGATTATTTATTTTTCTGGCCCATATTTTTGGTGGCCCGATCTAGAATTTCCGTTTATATTTTTTTAAAAAAAACTACATTTTTTTTAAAAAAATTTCTTACTTCTTTTAATTAAAAAAAGGAAAATAGTTTTCAACTATTTTTGGAGTTCGAAAAAAAATATTTTAAATCAAGTGTTAAGAATGCAGTGAATTTAGCTTTAGTGAGAGCTAAATTAAAATGCCTTCAATTAGAAAACTCTAAAACTCTTTGTCTAATTATTATGCAATTAGAAATAAAATATTTTGTTTTAATGTACCTTGTAAATGTATGAGGTCATTAAAAGACAAATGTTTCTAAGTGACTTAGAAATTTTGAGATTAATCTGTATCGTCTCATATGTAGAAATTTTGTAAATCTTATCAATGACACATAGTTGTGGTCAAATTGGACTCGTGCTATTGGAGAGATGTGGTGCACATTCTTTAATGAAGATTCCTAAAGAATTAAGCCTTATGAATCTATAAGGTTGGAAAGCTAGAGTAGGTATCGTGATGTCACTTTGGTCAGAATGTGTGTCTTAAACTTGCAGAGGAGTGCTGCATTCTTAGGATATGAGCGATCTATTGCATTAAGTATTCACATTCGAATATTCATAGTGCTAGCACATGAATTATTGCGCATGTGAAAGGGGACCAAAGTTCGAGAAAGTGGCAATTAGATGAGTTATGAAGACAGAGAAATTGTTTCTTGGTGGTGATCCATATGAATATGAGATAAAGAAAGAACACATGTAAAGTCCCTAGAAAAAAAAATTTAAGCCGTTTTTAGTAAATATTTTTGGAAAAATTGGTTTGATCCTTAAAATATTTTTGGGACTTGTGCATTGTATTGTTCTATTATTTATATGATCACCAAACAATGGGAATTCTAAATTGTTAAGTACAATGTTAGAATTAGAATTTTGCGCAAAATACTAAATTTATGATAATTAATTTTTGGAAACAGATGATGATTTGAAGTCTCGATGACTTTTTGATTCTGCTGCCTTAAATTATTTTCTCATATTTTTGGTTTATGTTTGTGGCAAAATTAAATGTGTGTATTTTTGGAAATTAATGCTTGCATAGTAGATTGTATGTCTTTGCATAGATTAGTATAATATACCCTTTATAACTAAAATATTGTGGCCAAAATTGAAAGTGATAAACTGAATCATGTAATCTATGAGATTTGACACTATAAGATTAGTATATCTTTAAAGAGCAAGAGACTCTTAGATCGAATATGCAAGAGGAACGAGGATACCAAATTGAGGAAGGACAAGACTAAATAACTTGTTACAATTGTGACAAGTTGGGTCATTTTCGCCTATGAATGCATTAAGTCGAAAAGTAAAACCCAACTCCTGAGTTTGTTAAGTTATGCTTAAGTTTCCAGCTAGGTATTTTCTTTATGAATCTCGTCCTTTGTGGACCGTAGATAAGTGAAAATAGACCATTCAGCAAGAAACTACGAAGTATATGGAGTAAAGTTAGATTAATAGAACAATGTGATACTTGTGAGAACAATTTTGGAATTAAGTACCTACAAATTGGGTTTGTAGGTAGCTTAAAATTTACTCCATGATGTTCTAATATACACTTGAGATCTAACTGAATTTAGTCTTTTCGTTTGTCATCCTTGATTCAGGTTATCATTAATACCATGATGATTGTTGAACATTTATTTAACTAATTATATTCATAAGGTACTTGATAGTTGTTGAATGGTTTTATATATTATTATACGTCGGTTTCGACGGTTTATTATTTTGTTTTTTCAATCATTGCATCTTATGATAATGATGATGATTCTGGTATTTTGGCATGCTAAACTAAGTCATGTTGGACTAGATAGAATAGTAGATTAGCCAGAGAGGGCTAATTACACTCATTTGTCTAAATGTCATACAAATTATCTAGCAAGAAAAACAACTAGAAAGCCATTTATGTAAAGGAACTAGATAATATATTCCATTACAAATTATTTTATGGCATTTGTGATCGAATGAATGTAAATCCTAGACATGAACGTCATATATAGTTACATTCATTAATATCTTTAGACGTATCAGTTATATCTATTTGATCTCCCATAAATCAAAAGAATCAGATTGCTTTAGATTGTTTTGATTTTGTGAAATACCTACAAAGTTATACCAAACAACCTAGAGAGGGGGGGGGTGGGGGGGGGGGGGGGGGGGGGGGGGGGGGGGGGGGGGGGGGGGTGTGAATAGGTTGACACACTAGTTTTAAAAGCTCTTCGTGACTTATGTCAAACCTTGGTGAGCATACAATTAACCTTAAACATGATTGTTATGAGAAAACAATTACACATGTATGCTCAATTCACCACCCTTAGTCTACAAAACATATACCAACAAACAATGTATCTCCTATACAAGATATTCAATTAAGATCAAATTCCACAAGTTGTACTTTGAATATACAATGTAAGTACACTAAGTAGAACTACACTTGCTAATGAAATTAAAAGAGATGATCAAAAAATAAAGTAAGAAGATGTTTCACATACAGTATGAACCTCAGACTGAAATCTGCTCACAGCGAAGAATCAAGAAGTCACTTGGCTTTAAAAATGCTTGGGGTTTGTAGCTCTCATCAAGACCACATTTTGGCTTTTGAATCAAGTGATTCGGAGTTAAAATGAAAAGTTATGATTGAAACAAGATACAGAAAAAAATCATGAAGAAATTCTGCACATCATTCTTTTTCAATTTTCTTCAAGTTATGTTTGGAGGGAAGGAAAATGTTTTTTAAAAGAGAGAGAGAGGGAAAGGAAGCAGCCAATTGAAGTGTGCCACGTCACCAGGCCCATGTGGGGTGTGTGGCACACGTGGGTAGAGGACCCTCTGTCGTGTGGCACATGGCCTCTACACGTGGCCCTCCAAGCTTGGCCATTGGCCTATCTTGCTCCTCTCGCGTTCTTCAGCTGTATCCGGGCCTCCAAACTCCGATTTCGAATCCGTCTTCGGATTACGAATCGTGACTCCCTCACGCACAACAATGACTATAAAACTTTGACAAAAGGTTGAGAATTCATCTCAGAAAAAGACGATAAGACAACTCAACGAATGAGAACGCAAAGTAGCATAGCTACATCATTGGACTCGAAACCTAATGAATGAGTAACTGAATGACCGGGACTCAATAAGGAATCAAATGAGATCATTTCAAGTCCAAATACAATAAACACAAATATATAATACAAGATCACACAAGTAGCCATTTTCTAGACATAGTCTTAAACATGCAACTCTACAATGTATGACAATATGAGTTCAGTGCATGAGCATACTTCAATAGTGTGTGAATGTGTTATACCAAATGTAGCACAACAATGCAGGACCCACATGAATGAATTATGTGTGTGTGCGCCTATGCCTTGTAAGAGGAATGAGGTCTAATATACCTTTATTGTGCAAATGTACACATTCCTCTTCGAAGACACCATCTTGTATGAAAAGTACCATATTTCTTTGAAGCTTGAATCATCATAATCTAAGACCACTAATCAATACAAGAAAAAATCGTTTTGATATGGAATTTATGGCTAAGACAAACCAACCTAACAATCTCCCCCTTTGGCAATTCAATGTCAAAACCTCTATACATATACTAAAACATACAAACATGAAGATTGGTCACAAAACTCACTCTCACATTACAATGATTAATCACCTAGACTAATCTTCAAACAAGTTTTGAACTTATTCACTTGAGCTTCTCTTGATATCACCTAAAAATAACTTGAAAGCACAAGAATATCCAAGAGATATATGGCAATATACTTGACAAGAATATGACATTCACTACTATAAAATGTTAAAAGACATCGGTTGTTTTACATCGGTTTTTAGATAACCGATTTAAAAAAACTTTTAGAATCGGTTTTATAAAAACCGATTTCTTAAATATTGTGGTTTAAAAAGACAACGGTTTTTGGGAAAACCGATATGGATTTATTTTCCAATAATAAATCAGTTTTCCTTAAAACCGATGTCTTAAATATTACTGTTTGAAAGACAACGGTTTTTGGGAAAACCGATATGGATTTTTTTTTCCAATAAGAAATCAGTTTCCATTAAAACTGATGTCTTAAATATTGCGGTTTAAAAAGACAAAGGTTTTGGGAAAACCGATATGGATTCAAAAGCAAAATTCTGCTGAAATTCAAATCTGACCTATGTCCACATTCAAGTGCGCATCTCTAAAAATACTCAACGTTATTTGCTAAAATTTTGAAACAAGAAAGACATGCAAAAAAAACACTTTTCATTCAGAATATATTCCAAAAATCGATTTGGAAAAGTGTGAAAACGAGCGATGAAAACATATCACTTGCGGATTCGCGTCGCTTCTAACCTTTAACTGAATAATTGATCATAACTTTCAAAATACCACCCAGAATTTTACGTTCTTTATATCGTTGGATTCGTATCAAAAATTGAAGAACCCAACGTAGACAAAAAAATTTATTTCCTTTCCAAAAGATACAGTTTAAGGAAAAAGTTTGCACAAAAATTGATCATCTCTAATCGCTTTTGACCTTTGACTGAATAATTGATCATAACTTTCAAAATACCGCCCATAATTTTACGTTCTTTATACCATTGGATTCGTATTGAAAAATTGAAGAACCCAACATGGATGAAAAAAATTATTTCTTGCCAAAAGATACAGTTTTAAGGAAAACGTTTGCACAAAAATATCTCCAATCGCTTCTAACCTTTAACTGAATAATTGATCATAACTTTCAAAATACAGCCCATAATTTTACGTTCTTTATATCGTTGGATTCGTATCGAAAATCGAAGAACCCAACATGGACAAATAAAATTATTTCCTGCCAAAAGATATAGTTTTAAGGAATAAGTTTGCACAAAAATATCTCCCAGAACACAAACCACAAAAAATGAAATGAAAATAAACCCACCAATATATTTTTTTTAATATATGTTTGTAGTAGAAATTAGAATTTTGAGTAGTTGAGTAATTTAAATTTATCAATCAAGTTTTTTTTTTTTTTTTTTTTTTTTTTCCTTCTAACACTCATATATGTTATATATAAATATGTGCAATTGTTAACACATCCATCTTGTAGTCAGGCGGTAAAGGCATACACTTGACTTTGAGTTGCAAATTCAATTCCTCATAATGACAATTAATCCTCATTATTATCAGAGGTGGGGCGGCCAGCTGTGGCGGCCGGATGGTGGAGCGGTTAAAAACCAATGTCTTTAGCGCGTTGTTTTCTAAATCACTCAAATAGACATCGGTTTTAAAAATTTGAAAATCGATTTTCTTCCATGTTAAATAACCGATTTCTTTTGCGTTTTTTGTAGTAGTGATTTAAGATCAATATGGATATGACAATTAAGTTCAAAATGGATACAGTATGCTCCCTCTAAATACATGCATTCCATCAAAGTATCTCATGCCAAAAATTACCATGAATGCCATTAAAGTTCAATACTTGACACATACACAAAGAAGATTGTTGAAACACTATCATATTTCACCCTTTTTAACATAAAATGAAGCAAAAGGAAAGAGACAAATACATTGAGATCATAAAAGCTTTGCTAACCACTGTACACAAAAAACTGAACGATTTGATGATCTCACATTTAGAGGTAGATGCTTTGCTTGGAGAAATGCTTTCTTCCAAGTTCTTGATTTTTTCATCTTGTTGAACCACATTTGTGTTTAGCTACTTTATCTTCTCCCTTGATTCTTGTGTGTTATCCATGTTAATCTATCAAAGATTATACAAATCTATACAACACAACAAACTTATCAAGGAATAATGAATCACAATTGCATAAAATTTACTCTTAATAACATGGGTCATTTCTACCAAGTTCAACAATTGCATAAACAATCATATCAACCCCAAATATGAAGGAATTGGTATCAACAACAATCATCTCGACCTCAATCAAGAAGAGATTTGATTATAACCACAACTACTATCACTCTAAGCAAGGAGAAATTTTCTGCAACTACATGCAATAGAATTGATTACAACCACAATTACTATCACCCTAAGCAAAGGAGTAATTTTTTGCAACCATAATCAATTGAATTGATTACAACCACAATTACTATCGACCCCAAAACAAAGAGGAACTCATTGCAACCACACTCAATTAAATTGATTATAACTACAATTACTATCGACCCCACACAAAAAGAAACTCATTGCAATTACTCTCTTATCAACCTCAAGAATGAAGAAATTGATTGCAATCTCAACTACTATACAACCCCAAACAAGAAGAAGGTGATTGCAAATTCAATTATACAATTATTACAAAATGATCCATGCATTAATTGTGATCAAACAAACAAAGGCATATAACATTATGAAGAATTATCATGCATATCAAGACATATGAAATAACATCTTCAAGATTCATCATATTAACAAAGAAGGATATGCCAAACAAACAATAACTCCCCTTATCTTAAACAAATGCCTTATCTCAAATAAATGTTTTCTTTAAAGCTCTTCCTAAGATTCTTAACATTATCAAGGAAGAATTCTTTTCTCCCCCTTAAGACAAGAATTCTCCCCCTTAAGACAAAGTCTCAATTAAGCACAAAGAGAAACAATACTCACACATTTGGAACATTTCTCCACACATGGTGAGGTATACATTTTTCCCCTTTTTGTCAAGGAATAGACAAAAGACACATGAGATAAAGAACGAGATATTAAGCAAACAAATCGTATAGAAAGCTAAGTTGAATAAACTAAGCTCCCTTAAACATATGCTCCATATTATGATCACCAAGTAGGTTTGTTCACAAGGGACTTACACATTAACACATTCAAGCAAAAGAGTAAATATTTCATCACTTTTCAAAGTCCAAGAGAGAATCAAAGATTTTCATTAATCTCTCAAAAAAATTCTCACATTGCTAATGAATCAAGCACATAAGCAAATTGTGTGTGGTGAATGCTTCTCACATATATACAAGAAGTAATTGTGATATCAACATGCAAACTCTATCTACATATATCCATCTAAAGTATTTCCAATCTAGGTCAAACCGATATTCATCCGGGTTTTTGCTTTAAAAGAATAGATATCAACATGTGAGCGTGTGTGTGCAAGTGGCCTGTTTACCCATTTCTATTTGACAACTCGAGCTTATCACAATTCTCAACTATACACCATTTAGCCTTTTATTTTTCATTTCTTTTAGGCTTAGAATCAAAGATTTTTTTTTTTTTTTTAATGATTATTTTCAACACTTCTTTGATTTTTCTAACATAAACATATACACCTCATGGCGGTTTTCACCCCACAATGGCGTAGCTCTTTCCTATATTGGGCAGCTGCACAACCAAGGTGTGTAGACCTTTCCATGAGGGTGCTCATTGAATACTATGTAGTGCCAAAGCAAAATGGATACATACCAAATGTCATTTATCATGTACTAAGTAATAGGTTTTTAGATGCATCCATAATCTACACATTTTCAACCACAAATACTTAAAACTAAAACATATAAGAGAAGCATTAGTGCACTTTTCAAAAATAAGATTTTCAAGCTCAAGTGCATGATCTAGAAACAATAAGAGTTATTTGTTTAAGATCACTACTTCTCAAGTGAGAGGCTCTCAAAGATATTGATTTTCAATTTAGGTTTTGCTCATCAAGCCACTCAACAATCACACAAGCACATCAATCAACACAAATGATGCTAATGGACATTCTAAGAGATTTAAATCTCTCTTTGTCCAAGGGCTTGGTGAACAAGTCCGCAAGTTGATTCTTTGTAGGCATATGCTCTAGAGAAACAATAAAATGTTCAACTAGGCCTCTAATAAAATGATGCCTAATATCAATGTGCTTTGTGTGAAGCACACATAGAGTTAAAAGGATGAAATAGAAAGCAAGCTTTTATAGTAGAGGAATAATTAGCAAGTTTTTTAACCAATGAAAAGTCTCCGCTCTTTTTATGAGCTCTCTTGGCTTGTTTGTCCCCATGACAATAGGTTATTGGTGTGTCATTCCAAGAGAATAAAGACTTAACACTTCAACTCAAACACATACAAAAATGACTTTCTCCAAAAATCTTAACAAAAATTTTCACCAAATAGATTTCAAAAATCAACTTCTTAAAAGTTAATCAACAAATTTTGACTATCATAGCAATATTTGTGAGATAGCTAAGTTCATGTCAAAGTCATAGAGAAACAAAGCTAGCTAGCTAAGTTACTCAAACTAGACACTAATCTTAAAGCTAACTCACATGTGCAACTTACACTAATGGTAAGAGCACTCACTTTTGACCCATTTGGTCTTGAGTGTACAAACACATAAACCATCATGATCATTTCTCATGTCAATATTATAACTACAAGATAAATAATCAACTATCTTCTCTATAAAGATATTTCTCATGTAAAACACAACATTATTGCCACCAACAAAGATATTATCAAGACTATACATATGATCATGTGAAACACTCATTTTCACCCAAATTTTCTTGACAATTTTCTTCACATGATTATCATTGACATGCACAAAACAAATTCAAAGAGTTATCATGCAAGAAACATTCATAGAAGATTTTCTCATCTCACTAACATGCATCTCATTCTCTAGTTTGCATTGTCTAATATACTCATGGCATATATATTTAGTATGCACTACAACATTTCAAAAAATGGCAAACCGGAATACATATTGAGATGATACTATTTAGGTGAGAATGTACAGACAGTGAAGGCTCCTTACTCTTCTTGATTTTGCACTTGACCTTGGAAGATTGGCCTTTGAAATCCTTTTGTTCCTTAGTGACTTGCCTTTAGGTGTAGGAGACTCAACTTGCTTAACTACAAAGCTTAAGTCACTTGAATCTTCATGAAGATCACCAAGCTCTTTGGCCTTCATGATTGCCAACTCCTCTTCCTTGTCTTTGATAGTTTCTTACAAAAAAGAGAGCAAATTATTAGCAAAATCACTTATTAAACTATCTAACATAATAGCATCTTCAACCGTCTTCTTTTCTAGACATTTGATCACTTCATTTTTCACTTCAACTTCCTTCAAAGCTTTATCTCTTTCCTTCTTAAGAGATTGAGCTCTTGCCATCAAGTTGAAGTTGGTGGTCTTTGATTTGCAATCTTCTTCATTGAGTTACAAAGTCAAGTGATCATGTTTAGAACGATCATCCTCCGGGAAAACTTCTTCTTCTTTGCTTTTGTCACTAACATTCTTTTCAAGTTTATCAACAAAATTGTTAGTAGACAAATGAAATATAAAACAAGAAGAACCTTTTTCATAAGTAGCTTGGAATCTATTCCATGCCTCTTTTGCCATATTTGAATCTTTATTAAGAGAAAGGTGTTTAAAAACTTACACCAAAATTAATGGCAAAAAGTGTTAGGATTATGCTCAATAGCAAGAGTGTAATGTTGTAATTAACAATCTTTTTCATTTTAATAAAGTGATTTCTGGTTTAACAATCGTATAGCATTTATAGTTGTCAAAGTAAATAATCATAAGGTCTAAAGACTATGGGAAAAGAAGAATTGTTCGTACATCTGGATATGTATGTGGTAGACACAATTCTTTAGTTAGTCTTGAATAATGTTCACAACTTAAGTTAAAGGTTGGGCGCCTTTATCTTGTTAAAGTTGTAGAATTCTTTTGCTAGCATTTGAGTGGGATCAAATGAGATATGATGAGTCTAAAATCATCGGAGTGTCTTCGAGCAAAAGGATCTAGTGCACTGGGTGCATTGAACTGGATCACAATGAAAAGCTTTATCTAGAACCGTCAATAGATAATAGTCTTTTCATTATCAGGACAATCGGAGAGTCTATCTTAATCCTGAGATAAATGATGGACTTATGGTTGCAAGTGATATCATTTGAGTTATCAATGAGTACGATTATATCGCATAGTCTATCCTCGATAATTTGGTGATATTCATTTGTTAATCGATAGAGGACTTCATTTATAGATATGGACATCGTGGCTCCATTTAATTAAATGAGAGTATAATATCATCATATGGATGTTTTGAGGTAATTGGATATTAAATCTCAACGTTGAGTTTTCAATAGTGTCTATTGAAAACATGGCTTCTAGACAAGTCAAAATATCCAAGTTCAAAACGTGGTCATATGAGTAAATATGGTAACTTGGAGAGTTATAGGCGGTCTATGAACTCTTGGCGATTACTGATATTAATCACGAGGATACACTATCTCCAATATATTGTCTAGGGTATGAATGAGGAGCATCTTCCTTTTCTATCTTTATTTAAGAGTTCAGTTTTAGCTCTTTAGTGGAATGAGTTAAAATTAATGGATCGGACCTAAGTGAATCATTTGTTGATTGTGATTAGGTTATGTCTATTGAAGCTTAAATTTAGATGGCCCGCCAAGATCCCCAATCCACACGGACTTGCATGGATCACTTGATATATTCTACCGGACCAATTTAAGGGTCCATCTAGAATTGCATTTAATATATTAAGATATAATTTGCACATTATTTAAGTAATGGGCTGCTCAATTATATTAATATTAATGAAAGACATGTGGGCTTGTTTCTTTTAGTAAGAATGGGTCTGGTTCACATGTGGGCTTTTTTTTAAAGTCCAATGGATTAAATGAAATAAGAAAATAATGTTAGGCCCAACCTTATACAAGTGGGGCGGCTAGGTTAAGGTTTTAACCTAAAAATATTATTTTGTTTCATTTGTTTTAATTAAATAAGAATTAATTGATTTATTGATTAATTGTTTAATTAAAGAAACAAATCTTTCCTAAAAGTAAAAGACTTGTTTGATAAGTAAATAAATAAATTAGTTTTATTTATTTAATCAATAAGGAGTCCTTTTTTATTTAGTCAAATAAAAGAATAAAAATAAAAGAGTTGGATTAGGGTTTGAAGTCTATAAAGTTAAAAAAATTAGGGTTGAATTTTAGTCACCTATATAAGTGACAAGAGAAATTCGGCCAACCCTAATCTTACACTACATAGAATTCGGCAACCCTAAAGGAAAAAGAAGAAAAATTCGGCCAACCTATATATATGTTCTTATAGGGTTCGGCCACATCATGTTTTGGTGCTTGAGTTTTTATTTTCTTTCTTCTTCTTCTTAATTCTAAGAGAGTTTTTATTCTAGAGAGACAAAAAGGAGTGAAAAATTATTCTTTGATAGTATACAATTGCTTAATCATCAATAAGCTTGTGTATACGATATCGATCTAGGTTCACGCGAGTTTCGATCATAAGATTGAGAACTCAAAAGTGACCGGAATAATTTTGACATTCTTTTGATTGTTTTGTGACTAACAAAGAAAAGAAAGTATTTGTTTGGTCCATTCACAGGTTTGCAATTCAAAGGAAAGGGAGACCACGCTCCTAGGTGATCCACGTTCGTGCTCGGATTGAAGGTCTTGCGGATTACCATCGACGTAAGTCAATCGGATCACGCGACAAGAGGTAATTTACTTTTGTTGATATATATGCATGTTTATTGATTAAAAGGGTTTAAGGTTCATAAAGGAAAAATTTTAAAAGTCACTAAATCGTTTTTAGTATCGCTTCCGCTGCGTGTAACACTTTTATTTATTATTTTTCCCTACAAAAAGATCTAAAAGTTTTAACTTCTCAAAAATGAACCTCATTCATACTTCAAGAACATATTGATTTAGAGAAATTACTCCATCAAATATAAAACTCGGAGAAGAGAAACATTTCTTGACAAACTAACCAAGCTTGCTCATCACTAGACTTAGTGAAGTCTTTCATGAGCATTTTCAACAAAAAAAAAAAAAAAAAAAAAAAAAAAAAAAAACATTTTCCCAATTAACAAAGGAGGGCAATCATTACAAACAATTATAGACAAAATTGTTCATAGTAAATAACCTTGTAGATCCCGAATCACACTAATTACTTTAAGTGACTCCTTCTAATATCAATTGAAAATACCTACAAAGTTATACTAAACAACCTAGGGGGGGGGGGGGGTGAATAGGTTGACACACTAGTCTTAAAAACTCTTTCGTGACTTATGTCAAAACCTTGGTGAACATACAAATTAAC
This sequence comes from Acer saccharum, assembly GCA_030490815.1. NCBI lineage: Eukaryota > Viridiplantae > Streptophyta > Magnoliopsida > Sapindales > Sapindaceae > Acer > Acer saccharum. Next base: position 24,039,356 of record CM059876.1, read on the forward strand.
CTTAAACATGATTGTTATGAGAAAAAATTAACACATGTATGCTCAATTCACCACACTTAATCTACAAAACATATACCAACAAACAATGTATCTCATATACAAGATATTCAATTAAGATCAAATTTCACAAGTTGTACTTTGAATATTACAATGTAAGTACACTAAGTAGAACTACTACAACTTGCTAATGAAGGATTACAAGAGATGATAAAAAATGAAAGTAAGAAGCAGATGTTTCACATACAAGTATGAACCTTGGACTGAAATCTGCTCACAGTGAAGAATTAAGAAGTCACTTGGCTTTGAAAATGCATGGGGTTTGTAGCTCTCATCAAGACCAACATTTTTGGCTATTGAATCAAGTGATTCGGAGTTAAAATGAGAAAGTTATGATTGAAACAAGATACCAAAAAAAATCATGAAGAAATTCTGCACAGCATTCTTTTTCAATTTTCTTCAAGTTATGTTTGAAGGGAAGGAAAATGTTTTTTTAAAAGAGAGATAGAGGGAAAGGAAGAAGCCAATTGAAGTGTTCCATATCACTAGGCCCATGTGGGGCGCATGTGGCACACGTGGGCAGAGGACACCTCTGGCCGTGTGGCACACGGCCTCCACACTGGCCCTCCAAGCTTAGCCGTTGGCCTAGCTTGCTCCTCTCACGCTTCGCTCATGTTCTTCAGCCGTATCCAGGCCTCCAAACTTCGATTTCGAATCCCTCTTTGGATTACGAATCGTGACTCCCTCACGCACAACAAAGACTATAAACTTTGACAAAAGGTTGAGAATTCATCTCCGAAAACGACAATAAGACAACTTAACGAATGAGAACGCAAAGTAGCGTAGCTACATCGTTTGGACTCGAAACCTAATGAATGAGTAACCGAAATGACCAGGACTCAATAAGGAATCAAATGAGATCATGTTCAAGTCCAAATATAATAAAACACAAACTATAAATATAAAATCACACAAGTATGTCATTTCCTAGACATAGTCTTAAAACATGCAACTCTACAATGTATAGCAATATGAGTTCAATGCATGAGCATACTTCAACGGTGTGTGAATGTGTTATACCAAATGTAGCACAACTATACAGGGACACACATGAATGAATTATGTGTGCGCGCGCCTATGCCTTATTAGAGGAATGAGGTCTAATATACCTTTATTGTGCAATGTAGCACATTCCTCTTCGAAGACACCATCTTGTATGAAAAGTAGCCATGTCTTTCTTTGAAGCTTGAATCATCATAATCTAAGACCACTAATCAATACAAGAAAAACATCATTTTGATATGGAATTTATGCCAAGACAAACCAAGAACCTAACAGTTTGGTTGAGAATCAATTAGATGGTAAATTTGATAAGAATAAACCGAGAATGTAAATATCTTTATGAACTGTTCAAGGAACTGTTTAACAAGAAAGGTATAGAAAGATATTTAATTATTCCTAGGACTTCACAGCAAAATGATGTAGCGGAAAAAGGGAATAAAACATTGTTAGAAATGGTTAGGTCTATGATGGCGTAAGTAAATCTTCCAGTATCTTATGAGAAGATATGTTAATTGACTGCTGCTTACATACTTATTCTTGTTCCACTAAATCAGACACTTCCACACCTTATGAGCTTTTGATAGGTAGATAACCTGGTCTAATTATTCTACGACCCTGGAGGTATGCAGGTTATGTTCATAATCATCTCATAAAAATGAGAAAATGGATGCAATAAGAGAAAGTGTCTATATTGGATACTCTATGCATTCCAAAGGATACATATACTATGGTGGGCAATCAGATGGAAGTGTGATTGAATTAGAATCATAAGATGTCATTATTTTAGAAAATGGATATCCTAGTAGAGATGGAATTGATATAGATATATGATTTTATGAATTAGATGGTCTTTGTTAATACAAGAGTGAAGGTAAATTGAGATTTAATTGGATCATCCATCCCTAGTGAGAGTGATCTACATGGACTTCCACTAGGAAGAGACCGCATCTCCGATGATCTCCTTCAGTGGAGAAGATCACCGGTTTACACCTCCACTAGCTATGGAAGTGAAATCATTTTTTAATTGTTTATATATTTTTATAATACTTTATAATTATCTTTTTATATTTAAAATGATTTAAGGTTTTTTTCCTTTTCCTTTTCCTTTTTTTGTTTTTGTTTTTAAACAAGACAAAAAGACTTAAATACCCTTTGACTGTTAGGTTTGACTAATGGAAGTTTAACCGAGGGAAAAGTGGTACAATTTAAAAAGTTAGGGACCAATTTGGTCCTTTTAACAAAAATCGCAAATAACTTGGAATTTTAAAAAAGTCCATGACCTATTTAGTAATTGCCCTAAAATAAAATTGAAAAAACTTAAACACCGTATTGCTTCATTACATGGTATCTTCATATTGAAAACTGTCAAGATCAATAATCAATTAAGTCACCTGTAATGAAAACATGAATGGCTTGAATCCCCCAATAAAACACATTATTACAACATCCACATTTTGTTAAATACCAAGAACCATGGTTTAATTTATTGCAAGACTGCAGGAAGCTTATTTCAATTCTCTTATGCACCATGCTGAACAGCCACCACCCTATGAGTACTTGCAAATAACAATCTAGGTCACTGCAAAGAGATGCAAATGAAAGTTAAGACTGACTGACTGATAAATTTACTTAAAGCTCGTCCACAAGTATCAAGTGCATCTTACTTACTTAAAGCTCGAGTGACTCTTTTTATCTTGTGTAATAATTTGGTTGGTTGCACAATTTGTGGCGGTCCACAAGTATAAGCATTCCTCGGGGCGTTGAATGTGAAATGTTTTGGCATTCGAACAGTTTTGTTGGTTGTTCCTGCAGCACCGACACTAAGCTGGAAGGAGCTGGCATCCCATGGCTTCAATACTCCCCCTCTGCAACAATTTGAAATCTACTGGTTGAAAGGAGTTTTTGGGATAAATCCAACCGTCGGATCCTTGTCACAGGAATGTGGGATGTTCCCTTTAAATCTTGAGCAATCCCCTTGCTCTGTGGTTTGGCTCCTACCATGCTTCAAATGATTTCCTTTTTCGCCCATGTCCACCCCAATCTCCAACTAGTGCTTTAATTTGATGATGTTTTTGAAAGTTGTAAATTGTAACAACACCCTGCATCAAATACACAAATAATTCATATCCCATTTGATATCATAAAAGCATGTATATATAATTGCCAATACTTACAACATAGCCATCTAGAGTCCAGCTCATTACATCCCATTTGATAGTGATATTCCCTCCAGTATCAATTGCATCATAGGCATCTGCATAGCATACAGTAAAAACAAATTGAAAACTTCCAAGGTTGGTATGTAAAACTAACACTGTCTTGACAGTTGACACAATACATAAAGAAATGAAAATATCAATATATATATATAATATATATATATATATATCTGAGAGGCGTTTACTTTCTCTGGGAACGAACCAAAACCCAGATTCTGAAGCATCTTCTAATTAATTAATTAAAGGGTACTGACCTGTAGAGGTAAAAGTAGATGAGCAAGAAAGCAAAAACACAAACAAAAGAGTGAAGCCACTGAACTTGTTGATAGATGAAAATACAGACTCCATGCTTAAACGGAACAAAGAATAGGCCGGTTGCTTGAGCAAATTAAACCCAACTAAACAATATTGAAGTGCAAAGTGGGAGAACGTGAAGAGAGAGTTAGGCTGGCATGCAATCTGGGTTGTCACATGGTAGGACCAGGAAGCAAAATTTGACGTTGACTTGTTAACCCAATTTGAACATGTCCATTAGTCCAGTGATGTTTCTATGGCTATAATATTTTATTTTATGCGTGGGTCTTATTACAATTTTTTAATGGCCAAGTTGCATAAATATCCATGTGTTTAGCTGTAATTACAACTATATTCAACATTTATTCGAAATTGCACAAACATCCTTAGTACAAAGTAAAAAAACATTTATTTTTCTTATTAAAATGATGTCTATTTTTGTCATTTATAAAATACATTTTCCACATTTTCAAAAGCAAAAGAATTTTAAAATTTAGTTTACCAAACACCTATTTACTTTTTGTATTTTGTTTTGATTAACGAGCAGCACAAGAAACACAAGAGAGAACTACACTAGGCTAGGATTCAGCCAGAAAAACTCCTGCGCAGAAGAGAAGGCTGAGAGAGCAAGCTTGTATGCCAAGGAATTCCCATCTTTGGAAATTTCGTGGAATTTACAATAGCCCGCCTCTAACAATGAGGCCTTGATATCTTTCACAACAAGATTTGAAACCCCAAACTGAAGAAATGAGGTAGAGAGGATAGAGTCCATCCAAGGGAAGGTAGATCAGCAGAATCTAGCTACAGCTGATAGAGACAAGCAATGGAGAGACCTTCCCGCAAAGCCAACAGCTTACCAACTTCAGCAGAAAAAATTCCCAGTCAAAGTAAATGAGCGAGCTACTAGGACCATACCTTTAACGTCCCGAATGGCTGCACCTATACCAATACAATTTGCATTTTTCCTGATAGCCGAAACAGTATTCAATTTGAGACGACCCGGCGGTGGAGCAAGCCAATCAGGGCTGAGACGCCTCGAAGAAGAGATGATCCGAGCTGGGAGGACATTCCTAGTATTCTGATACTCCTCAAGGAAGGACATGCCTCTAGAGGCCACTGATCCGGACACTTCTGAAGCCAAAATTTATGGAGGAGTTTCTGTTTTCCCAGATTGCCCATGTGATCATGCAAAATTGCTCAAGCTCAGTCTTACCAAAAAGAGAGAATGGACCCAAAAACATCCTGAGGGGGGAGGTGGCCCCTAGAGAGTAGGAGGCTACCAAAACGAGTGCAGCTCTAGGTTTCCTTACAGTCGAACATTGGAAAAGAGCATGACTAGAAGACTCATTTCGAGCATGACATAGGGGGCATCCAGGATCAGCAACTGATTTTCTCAGCCATAGATTAACCATGGAGGGTAAGGCATTCCAGAAAGCCCTCCACACAAAGATACAAATTTTTGGGGGCATATTGAGGCTCTACAAGGCCTTCCACCATTTGCTTGCCAAAGTTTGATGGAAACGGAGCTATCCGACTTATAATCAATAGCCACCGAGTAACCACTTTGCACTGTATATTTACCACTCTTGTCAAAATGCCAAAGAAGAAAATCATTTCCACCTTTCCAGCTGATTGGGATGGAGAGGATTAGCTCCTTATCAATTGGATATAGGTTCCTGTCAATCTTCTCCCTATCCCATTTCTTGTGGGAACCATCAATGAGATCTGACACTGGGAGGTCAGCCACAAGGGCAGGTGTAATAGGTTTAAAGGTGGATGGACGAGGGATCCAAGGATCACTGAAAACTTTGATCGATTTACCATCTCCGATCCCCATCTGAGACCCTTTACAAGCAGCGAGCGACCCCAGAGCAGGCTGTGCCAAATGTGAGAGCAACCCGCCTTGACAGAAGCTGAGAGAAAGTCCCTGTCTCTGAAGTACTTTGCTTTTAGAATCCGAGATGCTAGCGAGTCTGGGCCATTTAACACCCTCTAGGCTTGTTTTGCCAACAAAGATTGGTTAAACAAAGAAAGATCTTTAAACCCAAGCCCACCTTGACTCTTAGGCCGACATAAACTCTCACACTTAACCCAACTTATCTTTCGCTTCCCGCCACTGGAACCCCACCAGAATTTCGACATCATAGAGTTTAAATCCTTGCATAAGCCTAACGGCAGTTGAAAGAGGCTCATTGAATAAGTTGGCACTGCTTGGGCAACAGCTTTGATCAAAACTTCTTTACCCCTAAACGAAAATAGCCTACCATTCCACCCCTTAACTTTTTTCCACACCCGCTCTTTAATGTCGTTGAAGAGACACTTTTTATTACGACCCACCATCGTAAGAAGTCCCAAGTATCTGTCTTGGCTGTTATGGTCCCTGATTCCTAGATAGTCTTTGATTTCAGCCATTTCTCTGTCCTAACATTTGGACTGAAAGTGATGCTAGACTTCTGAAGGTTTATCTTCTGGCCCAAACCACGCTCGTAAATCTCCAGCACCTTCCTCATACACCAACGCTTTCCATCGATGCTCTGCTGAATAACATACTGTCGTCAGCAAAAAACATATGACTGATGAGAGGGGCTCCCTTATAGCACTTGATTCCCAAACCCTTGCCATTCTTTTCTGAATTCGAAATAGGATTGGATAAGGCCTCTGAGCACAACAAGAACATATAGGGGGAGGGGGGCACCCTTGTCTCAGCTCCCTGGAAGGATTTAAATTGCAAACACTTCGCCTATTAAGAAGAAAAGATAGGTTGGTGGAAGTAACACAGTCCATAGCAAGATCAGTCTAGGATGGAGGGAAATTCATTTTGATCATTACCGCACAAAGGAAATCCCATTCTACTCTGTCGTACGCTTTGCTCATATCAACTTTGAGCGCCATCATGCCTCTTTTTCCCTTTTTTTCGCCGAGCAATGGAGTGAAGTGACTTAAAAGCCACTAGCACATTGTCAAAGATCTGCTGTCCAGCGACAAAAGCTGACTGATTTGGGGAGATTAAATCCAGGAGGAAACTCTTGAGCCTAGCTGCCAGGACCTTGGTCACCGATTTGTACATCACACTACAGAGAGTAATTGGTCGGAAATCTTTTGGAGAGGTGGGTTGTTTATTTTCGGGATCAAAGCCACATTGGTGTAATTGAATTCCCGTATCGATGAAGCTCCGTTTAAAACCTGAAGACACACCGTGGAAAAATCCTCCCCAATGATGTTCCAGAATTTTTGGAAGAAAGCAGCGTGGAATCCGTCCGGGCCGGTAGCCTTGGTGGGATTCATGTCGAACACCGCGTTTCTAACTTCCTCAGGCATAAAGACAGCAGCCAAACTGTTTCTCTGCTCTTCATTCAATCTGGTTTTTATTCCTCTAACTGTTAGATTTATCTCTTGACTTGAGGGGCTGGTAGATTTGAAGATGGTAGAGAAATATTCTTGAATGACACCAGCCAGCCTAATCTCTTCCGTTTGAACAATTCCTCTGATATCAGTCAGTTTATCAATAAAGTTTCTCTTTCTCCTTGTGGATGCCTGAGCATGGAAGTACCTGGAGTTACGGTCACCTGCCTCCAGCCAGTTAACACGGGATCTTTGCTTCCAATACAATTCATCTTTCTCAAGCAATCCCTCAACTTCTGATTCCATCTTCTTAATAGTCAGCATAACACCTTCCTTCCCGCAAGACCTGTATAGAAAGTCAATCTCCTTGTTCTTTTTTTCAATTTGTTTACCTAAGCTTTTGAACCGCACATTGCTCTAACCTGTTAGCTTAGAGGCGCACCAGCTGAGATTCCTCTTCAGATCCGATGCAGAGCAAGACCTTCCAGACTCATCCCAAGCCAATTTGACCACATTTTGCTATATCTGGTTCTTTAAGGCCAAAAAGGCTCAAATCTGAATGGGAAGAAACCCCCCTCTTCTGCGCTGATTAGTAACAATCCCATTCAGTCTTAGGATGATAGGACGGTGATCTGAGGAATTAAAACCCCCATTTTCCACGGAAGCTTCCCCAAAAATATCCCTCCACCAAGAGTCAGCCAAGAAGCGATCGAGCCTTTCTTAGACATTACCTCTTCCTTCTCTTCTGTTGTTCCAGGTAAAAAAAGGGCCACAGCATCCCAAATCTGAGAGGTCACAGTCGTCCATAACTTGCCTGAACCTAATCATACCTGCTATAGATTTTTCGGAGCCCCCAATCTTCTCATTCATGTAGAGGAGCTCATTGAAATCACACCCCCCCCCCCCCCCCCCCACAAACTCAGGGGAGATTATTTACATCCTGAAGACGACGAAGGAGGTCCCAAGAGGCCATCCTTTTACTAGGAATTGGTTCCCCATAAAAACCTGAAAACCGCTAAACAAACCCGTCTTCCATTTGAAAACTGAAATCAATGTGACCAATAGAGGAAGAGAGCACATTGACTACAAGCTCCTTCTTCCATAGCAGCAATAACCCACCACTGCTTCCAATACTATCAATCGAAAAACCATAACCAAAACTAATACGGTCTATAACATTTTTTGCCTTGTGCCCTGAAATTTTGGTTTCAGAGATGAAGACAAAGTCAGGGGAATACTTCTTGAGCAGCCTTGACAAGGCCGCGAACGCACGGGTGTTTCCCAGCCCATGTGCGTTCCAGCTGAGACCTATCATTGGACCCAGCGGGCCTGGGCATCAGGCTCCACAGATCGAACACCTTCCGGTGTTGGTGATGGGATTATACTCTTCTTCTGGTTTCTGTTGTCTTCTACCAGCTCAAAACTGACTTTCCTTTTGCAAGTCACTTCATCTTTTGGATTAATTAGGGAAGGAACCTCTTTTTTGGGGGACATCTTCAAAGACCGAGCTCTCTTAGTTGGACTTTTGATCTTTCCAATTCTTCTTGCTATTTTCGGTCCTCGAGGAGAAGAACTATTACAGATTGCACTTTTCTTGCCTGCCTTGCCAGCTGCTAGAACTCTCTGGATTGGGCTCGAGACTAACCCAGTAATTAGTTGGGTTTGTCCTTCCCTCGTCGATCGTTTCCATTTTCTGTTAACCTTTTTCTTAGGGGATATTATCATGTCCGGCGGCACCGGTTGTGAGGAGGAGGATTTTGTAATCTCCACAGTGTCTTTCATATTCATGATACCTGGAGCTTCATTAGTGGGCAAACCTTGGTCTTGTTGGCCTTTGACCCTCTCTCTGTTTGGGTCAGATGGTGCCAACCTTTCTTCTACATCTGGGCCTTTCAACAATGGGCCTCTTAAAGGCGGAGACCCAGGCCCATTTGTGATCCTTAGGGTTTTTGAGGTTGACTCCTGCATCATCTTCGTCTGTGCCGCCACTGAGAGACCTGCCATGTTACCCTGATCCCCACCCGATATGTTATCTGAAACTAAATATAGCACGGTATGTATAAAACTATCTAGAGGGGGGGGGGGGGGGGTGAATAGATTTTAAGCTTTTTACCCAATTTTTTGTGTTAGTCAAAATTACGAAAATGCCCTCAAGATAATATAAACAAGCAAGTGTAATATGGTGCGGAAATTAAATCAACACTTGATTTTTACGTGGAAACCCTCACGGGAAAAACCACGGGCTATGTAAGTAAGCCACACTCGAACCTCGAATCCATTAAATGTGCAAACGATTACAATCTAATCCCGGAAGTAATCACACACCTACCTAATCCCGATATGAGTGAACCTAGTCCAATTTTGCTTGCGATCTAAGCAACCTAATCCCGGATGCTACACACAAGACTTACTTTCTCTATGAAGAGAATACAACCCTAAGTGAATATATGTGAATATCCAAAATGGAACATAGAGCAAGGGAAACCCTATATGCTTATCTAAGATGAATAATATGCAATTAAGAACAATCCTAGATATCAAAACTAAATGACATGTCAATTAGTTTAGCTAATCAATATTAAGCACAAAACCTAATATGCTAGCACAATACAACTTCTCAAACATACATCATACTTATCTCAAACTTGTATTCAAAGTATATAAAATAACATACAAGTAATTAATTGAGATTTCTTAGTTAAGAAAGACACAAAATATGTAAGATATTAGTGAAAAACTTACCAAGCAAAGTATGATGAAGAATCCATGCAAGATGTCATCTAGATGATCTAAGATGATGCTAGATGATGATTGATGATCATGGAAAAAGTGTTTGACTGATTAAAAATGAGTTCTTGGAATTTTTCTTCTCTTTGAAAATATCCTAAGTATGAAATCTGAATATGAACTCTTCTAATTGACCTAAAGTCAAAGTGGCATATATATATGGGGCCAAATCAAAGTGTGGTCGTTTTGATAAGTTGGCCTCAAAATTGCCTTGGGCGCTGTACGTAGAGCGCCCCTGTACAGCGCCTGTACAGCGCCCCTACTCTGTTCTCACGGGAAAACAGAGGGGCGCTGTACGAACAGCGCTTTGTACAGCGCTCGTACAGCGCCCATCCAAAATGCATCAGACCTGATGCATTTAAATGGTATTTTTGCATCAGGTGTGATGGGCGTTGTTCACAATAGCGCTTTGTAGAACGCTTTGAACAGCGCCCTTTGCAAAGTGAGAATCCCAAGATTATGCATGACAAGGCAATGGGCAATGCAAGATGCAATCAACCTAACATGCAAGAAGAGATGTTAATGAGCATTAAGGCACACAAATAAGACACACAACATACAAGGATTAAACATATGCATGAGTTGTGAGTGTGTGCAACTATCTCTTCAAGACAAGTAAGCACTTAGAGTATTACCTTTGGTGCTTGTCAATAGTGAGGTCTTCAAAGGGCCTAAGCAATAACAACAACATCTAAGCTACCCTTACAAAGAATCCCCACATATGGTTTGATCACGAAATAAGCCAATTAAAAAACTACGGGAATCCTAACAATCTCCCCCTTTGGCTATTTCGTGACAAAACCACCACTCACATTGATTCCTCACAAAGAAATAGAAACTACGGGACTACAATGATTATCTACATTACAAAGAGATAAGAAAATAAAACTTCAAGTCTTCAATCTCTTGTAGAACAATCAAGCCCTGAAAATAAAGTTTCTAGCATTTCCAATACAAGTAAAGTGTGAGATTAATCATATGAGAACAATAACAAGCATTTGCATTTAAAATTTAGGCACAACATTATGAAATGTATGTGTATGCAATGCTCCCCCTCAACGGGTTACTCCCCCTCAATGTATGTTCTCCCCAAAGTGCACAATAGCTTCTATATTTTGCAACTCCCCTTACCATATCCTACTCCCCCTTTTTGTCATGATATAGGCAAAGGAGTAGTCCCCAACCGGGTCACTCATAGCAACGAGAGATAGAAGCATGCAAGTTATTTGCATATACATATAAGTCACTTTATGCATCTCAATTAATTGGAGAGAAACAAGGAGATTTATTTGATGAAAATGTGTGAATCCAACATGCTTTGCATACAAGACATATAGCATTCAAGTCCAAAATACAATGGTATTTGGCAAAGCAAATGACAAAGGTTTCTAATAAGAATTCAAACCAATTTCACCAATGTCATGGGAAAAGCAAGGATATAGAGATTATTGATTTCAAATTTTAGAGTAACTATATCCAACTTTATAAGCGAAACATGGCATGAGCGACTTTGCACCCTATTTGATTTTTCCGGATAAGATATCCGTATGATAGTAGCCATGTTCAACCAATAAAGAAAGAGAGACATTTGGAATATAAATTCCTTTGAACGGATACAAGATCCTTTATTCATTTTGAGTCTCATAAGCTTTCACACAAGTTTTGCATTTTAAGAGTATGCAATCATCAATTCATGCTTTTCATGTGAGCATGTTATATGAATTTCATGCTTTTTCATTTGACATTAGCATGTTATAAAAGAATCATCATGTCATGGAGATAACTATAGGTCATTCACATCATACTTCCTATGTAAATCTCCTAGTCCAAAAATGCATGTTTGAACATAAATATGACATGGATTGTAAACAAGCAAGGTTCACACTTATAGAATTTGAAAGCATATATACATATGTACAACCAAGCTTACTCAAGCAATCAAAAGAAGAGGCATAAGTTATTTCAAATTTTTTGCAAGTTACAAGAATGCAAAATAGCTCTCTTTGCTTGAGTTCCCCATATGGGGTCAATCATAGAACACATCACTCCACAAGACATATCCCAATAGATCTACTAAGAGTTTTAAATCGAGTAGCATCTAAGGGCTTAGTAAATAGGTCCGCAAGTTGATCATTAGTACCTACATGTTCAAGTACTATGCATTTATTTTCAACAAGCTCTCTAATGAAGTGATGGCGGATGTCAATATGTTAGTTCTAGAATGTTGAACCGGATTCTTGGAAATATTAATAGCACTCATGTTATCACAAAAGAGAGTGAGAGTACCTTGGTTGAATCCATAGTCTACTAGCATTTGCTTCATCCATAGGAGTTGTGTGCATCCACTCCCCGCGGCTATGTACTCGGCTTCGGCCGTGGACAAGGAAATCGAGTTTTGCTTCTTGCAAAACCAAGACACCAAGTTGTTGCCTAGAAAGAAGCAACCGCCCGATGTGCTCTTCCTATCATCACAATTTCCTGCCCAATCCGCATCACTAAAGCCTACAAGACTAGCATTAGTGTCAAAAGAGTACCAAATCCCATAGTTGGATGTCCCATTCACATAATGAATGATTCTCTTTACGGAAGAGAGATGGGACTCCTTAGGATCCGCTTGGTACCTAGCACACACACTCACACTAAAGGAGATATCGGGCCTACTTGCGGTCAAATAAAGCAAGCTACCTATCATGCCCCGATATAGAGTTTGTTCCACACTTTTACCACTAGCATCCTTGCTTAGCTTCAAAGTGGTACTCATAGGTGTATCACAATGTTTGGCTTTCTCTAAACCAAACTTCTTCACTAGGTTCTTAGCATATTTGGCTTGGGTTATTAAAATCCCATCATTCATTTGCCTAATTTGCAAACCTAGGAAGTAACTAAGCTCACCAACAAGACTCATCTCAAATTCATGAGACATGACATCAACAAATTGTTGGACCTTTGTGTTGTTGGTGGAGCCAAACACTATGTCATCAACATATATTTGAGCTATGAAAAGCTCATCATTGTCTCTCTTGATGAATAGTGTCTTGTCAACACTACCTCTTGTGTAGTTATGGTCAACAAGAAATTGAGTGAGGCGCTCATACCAAGCCCTCGGTGCTTGTTTCAACCCATATAGTGCCTTCTTGAGGCGATAGACATGGTTGGGGTGGTGTGCATCCACAAACCCCTTAGGTTGTTCAACAAACACTTCCTCTTGCAAGAAGCCATTTAGGAAGGCACTCTTGACGTCCATTTGGTGCAATTTGAACTTGTGCACACAAGAGATGGACAAGAGAAGCCTAATGGACTCTAAGCGGGCAACGGGAGCAAAAGTCTCCTCAAAGTCGATACCCTCAATTTGAGAGTACCCTTGTGCTACAAGTCTAGCCTTGTTCCGCACTATGTTGCCTTTCTTATCGGATTTGTTCCTAAATATCCATTTAGTGCCTATGACATTAGTGGTCTTAGGCCTAGGAACTAGAGTCCAAACCTCATTCTTTTCGAATTGGTTTAGCTCTTTTTGCATGGCAAGAACCCAAAATTCATCATTCAAGGCTTCATCAACCTTTTTGGGTTCTATTTGAGAGGTGTAGCATGTAAAGCTAATTAGATTAGCTATTTGACGCCTAGTCCTAACACCCTCATTTACATCTCCAATAACATCCTCTTTGTTATGGAGTCTTCTAACCCATGGAGTGGGTTCATTAGAGTCCAAGTTAGGAACTCTAGTAATAGGTTGTGTGACTTCATTAGATGTTCCAACATTGGGAGTCACCACAACCCTTTCCAAAGGAGAGTCATCCTCTAAAACATCCTCTTCCTCATGGTCATTAGACTTGAGCCTTGTATCATTAATGACAACATTCGATGATTCCATGACGGTTCGAGTCTTTAAGTTGAAAACTCTATAGGCTCTACTATTCAAGGCATAGCCAATAAAGATACCCTCATCACTCTTAGCATCAAACTTGCCAAGTTGATCACGGTCATTTAAAATGTAGCATTTGCTCCCAAATGTGTGGAAGTAGCTAACATTTGGCTTCCTACCCTTCCATAACTCATAGGAGGTGTTTCTAGATCCGGGCCTTAGGAATACTCTATTCCCTATATAGAAAGCCGTATTGACGGCTTCAGCCCATAGGTTCCTAAGGACATTGTTGCTAAGCAACATCACTCGGGCCATCTCTTGGAGGACCCTATTCTTCCTCTCAACAACTCCATTTTGTTGAGGTGTCCTAGGAGCCGAAAACTCATGGGAGATGCCTAAGCTATCATAATAGCTTTCAAAAGATGCATTCTCAAATTCCCTCCCATGGTCACTTCTAATCCGTTTAATGCTTCTAATGTTAGACTTCATTTCATTTTGTAATTTAGTACAAAGCATTTTAAACTTATCAAAAGTTTCGGATTTTTCTCTAAGAAAATATGTCCATGTAAATCTAGAGAAATCATCAACACAAACAAAAATGTATCTCTTTCCACCTAAACTCTCGGTTTGCATAGGACCCATAAGATCCATGTGGAGAAGCTCTAGGGGCTCCTTGGTGGAGAGATACTTGCCCTTTTTGTGCATGCTTTTGGTTTGTTTTCCTTGTTGGCAAGGTCCACAAATACCATTGGCTTTCTTCCCAAGCTTAGGGAGGCCACGCACACACTCGAACTTTCCAAGGGTTCTTAAATCCCTAAAGTTCATGTGGCCAAGTCTTTCATGCCACAACTCAACTTGCTCATCCATGGACACATTGTTTGAGACTATTCTAGCTTCAAGACAATAACAATTGTCACTAGATCTCATACCTTTCAACAAGGTTTGTCCATCGGGCTTTAGGATTGAGCAATCATTTTTATTAAACAAGACGGAATATCCTTCATCACTTAGATGTGAAATGCTTATTAAATTGGCTTTCAAGCCATCAACAAATAAAGCATCGGATAAGGAGGGTAAATCGGGAACAGAAATGGATCCTTTCCCTACAACCTTCTTTTTGGATCCATCACCAAAAGTGACATATCCACCTTTCTCTATAACAAGAGTCTCGAAGAAACTCTTGTTTCCCGTCATGTGCCTAGAGCACCCACTATCCAAATACCAAAAATTAGAAGAATTTGCCTTCAAGGCTATTTGTGCAACATGGCAAACATTTTCATTCTTTCTAATCCACTTAGCAACAATTTTAGCTTTCTTAGTGGTCTTTGGTACATGTGCTCTACTATTCCTAGGATCATGCAAATCAATATTATCATTCCTAGGAACATGCATCATGGCTCTTTTCTTTTTCTTCTCTATCATGCTTCTAGTTTTGCACATTTTTATATAGCGAAAGTAATGTGGTCTAATATGACCATCAAATCCATAAAAGTGATAAATAGGAGTAAAATAAGGAATCATACCTTGTCCTTGACTTTGTGGACGAAAGGGTTCAATGCGTCTTCGTTGTTGAACCGGTCTAGGTTGCTTCCAAGCTTGAGGTTGCATGATAGGCCTCTTTCCTTTGTGAGCCATTTGAGGAGGAATGTTGGCTTGAGAGACCCTAGGGGGTTGAGCTTGAGGTTGCCTTCTTGGCCCCATCTTCACTTGTGCATTTGAACATTGTCCTACTTCTAACTTCTTCCTAGGAATTTGCACAAATGAAGTTTCTTCTTTCCTCAAACTCTTGACAAACACGGTCTTGTTAGAGGTTGAGATCTTCTTGCCATCTTCATACCCAATACCCCTCTTGTCACATGGACTCTTTCCAACACCAAGCATATGGTCAAACTTCTTGGTGCTAGAATCCATCCTAGTCATAGATTCTCTAACTTCTTCAAGCTCCCTCTTTAGGCTATCTTCATTCCTCCTAGATAAGACTAACTCCTCTTTTAGCTTATCTTCCATCTTCTTGAATTTTTCCACTTGTTCACTTAAGTGGTCATTATGAGATGCAAGCTCAAGATTTTCTTCTCTCAACATCTTGATCTTTCTTGTGCTCTTGATTGCTAAACCATTAAATTCGGCATGATATTTAGCAAGCACCTTTTTCTCTGCAAATCCATTCATGGAGTTAGAAGAGGAATCATTTTCTACTTCACTTGAGTCATTTTCCTCTTGACTCATTTCCTCTCTCTCACTAGCACTTTTGCTTTTATGTGAGGAGGCAAAAGCTAGGAGATTAGCCATGAGCTCTTCATCATCCGAAGACTCATCTCCCTCATAGGAGTCATCACTACTTCCACTCCAAGTGGCGGCCATCACTTTCCTCTTTTTCTTCTCAACATGATTTGCACAATCGGGGGCAAAATGACCTATGCCACCACACTCGAAACAACGGACCCCTTTCCTTTCGATCCTTTCTTGCCTAGGTTCAAACTTCTTGAAAGAGCCCTTTTTCTTCAAATCTTGACCTTTTGACCGAAAGCTCTTTCTTCTAAACTTCATAACCTTGTTGAACCTTTTTACAAACAAGGCAAGGTCTTCATCCGAGTCAACCTTCTTTGCCTCCTTTTCATCCTTGGAGGTCTTCAAAGCAATTCCTTTTTGCTTTTTAGGAGGTGTGGAGATAGGCCCCTTCTTAGACTCATAAGCTAGAAGTCTTCCAATCACCTCACTCGGCTTCATATCCTTATAACCACTATTTTCTTCTAAAGCCGTCACCTTCGATTCAAACCTATCAGGTAGAGATCTCATAATCTTTTGCTTGATTCTCCTATCCGAATATGGATCACCAAGTTGATGACTTTGGTTGACTATATTCATCAACTTAATCTCGAAGTCGTTGAAGCACTCATTCTCCTCCATCTTGAGCATCTCAAATTGAGTTTGGAGGAATTGAAGCTTAGAGTCCTTCACCACTTCGGTTCCCTTATGTGCAATCTCTAGGATGTCCCATGCTTCCTTAGCTATCCTAGTATTTTGAATCAATTTGTATTGATTTTCGTCCATAGCACACAAGATGGCATGCATCGCCTTCCTATTCCACTTTGAAGCATCAAACTCTTGCGCGTTCCATTGCGCCTTAGGCTTCAAAACATCTTCTCCTCCACCCGCGGGAGTTATCATAGGGAGATCATATCCGTCTTCCACCGCCATCCATGCACGTCATGAATTGGGCATATGTAGGATTCCATCTTCCCTTTCCATTGGGAATAGTTCAATCCGGTAAGAAGTGGAGGCCTTGTGCTAGAAGCACCTTCGTTGCTACCACCATTTCCACCGTTTCCACTCATAGTGTTTATGAATGAATGAAATGAATGCAAATGTATGAATGATAAAAAATCATACAAAATGCAAAACACACCAAAATAAGCAAGGATCACCTATGTATGTCTAGGAACCCGCTCTGATACCAATTGAAACTAAATATAGCACGGTGTGTATAAAACTATCTAGAAGGGGGGTGAATAGATTTTACGCTTTTTACCCAATTTTTCGTGTTAGTCAAAATTACGAAAATGCCCTCAAGATAATATAAACAAGCAAGTGTAATATGGTGCGGAAATTAAATCAACACTTGATTTTTACGTGGAAACCCTCACGGGAAAAACCACGGGCTATGTAAGTAAGCCACACTCGAACCTCGAATCCACTAAATGTGCAAACGATTACAACCTAATCCCGGAAGTAATCACACACCTACCTAATCCCGATATGAGTGAACCTAGTCCAATTTTGCTTGCGATCTAAGCAACCTAATCCCGGATGCTACACACAAGACTTACTTTCTCTATGAAGAGAATACAACCCTAAGTGAATATATGTGAATATCCAAAATGCAACATAGAGCAAGGGAAACCCTATATGCTTATCTAAGATGAATAATATGCAATTAAGAACAATCCTAGATATCAAAACTAAATGACATGTCAATTAGTTTAGCTAATCAATATTAAGCACAAAACCTAATATGCTAGCACAATACAACTTCTCAAACATACATCATACTTATCTCAAACTTGTATTCAAAGTACATAAAATAACATACAAGTAATTAATTGAGATTTCTTAGTTAAGAAAGACACAAAATATGTAAGATATTAGTGAAAAACTTACCAAGCAAAGTATGATGAAGAATCCATGCAAGATGTCATCTAGATGATCTAAGATGATGCTAGATGATGATTGATGATCATGGAAAAAGTGTTTGACTGATTAAAAATGAGTTCTTGGAATTTTTCTTCTCTTTGAAAAATATCCTAAGTATGAAATCTGAATATGAACTCTTCTAATTGACCTAAAGTCAAAGTGGCATATATATAGGGGGCCAAATCAAAGTGTGGTTGTTTTGATAAGTTGGCCTCAAAATTGCCTTGGGCGCTGTACGTAGTGCGCCCCTTGTACAGCGCTTGTACAGCGCCCCTACTCTGTTCTCACGGGAAAACAGAGGGGTGCTGTACGAACAGCGCTTTGTACAGCGCCCATCCAAAATGCATCAGACCTGATGCATTTAAATGGTATTTTTGCATCAGGTGTGATGGGCGCTGTTCACAACAGCGCTTTGTAGAGCGCTTTGAACAGCGCCCTTTGCAAAGTGAGAATCCCAAGATTATGCATGACAAGGCAATGGGCAATGCAAGATGCAGTCAACCTAACATGCAAGAAGAGATGTTAATGAGCATTAAGGCACACAAATAAGACACACAACATACAAGGATTAAACATATGCATGAGTTGTGAGTGTGTGCAACTATCTCTTCAAGACAAGTAAGAACTTAGAGTATTACCTTTGGTGCTTGTCAATAGTGAGGTCTTCAAAGGGCCTAAGCAATAACAACAACATCTAAGCTACCCTTACAAAGAATCCCCACATATGGTTTGATCACGAAATAAGCCAATTAAAAAACTACGGGAATCCTAACATTATCTTTGATGAAGGAATTCTCGATTTCCACCTCTTGCGATCCTTCCATTGACTTCTCTTTATCATAAGAGCTACCATTTGTAAAGGACTGGCTTCTGGTTTTGGATCTGTCTGGAATTGTGGCTCTCATCCATGCCCCAAATTTTGTAGTTTTCCCTGCTAATGCTTCAGTTCTTGTCACCGAATCCAAGCATTCCTTGATTCCATGACCTATTTTCCCACACGCGTAGCAAAACTCGGGAAGCCGTTCATATTTCAGCCCTACCACCACTATGTTATCCGATTTATCCAACTTTAGACGGAGCCATCTTTTCAACGATTTGTGGATATTGATCTGGACTTTTACTCTCATGAATCTTCCCCAACATTCCTTAGAATATGAAGGAATGTCAATGACGGCCCCGATTTGTTCAGCCATCCATTTTGCCGATCTTCTGTTCATACACATTATAGGGATGTCATGTATTTGAACCCATAATTCCACCTTTTTGAATCCCAGCTGAGAAATCTCGCCTGTACCAGTTGGTTTCTCCAATGCTATCAGACTCTTTTCAAAATACCATGGACCTCTTTGCCATATTCTGTCTCTATCCACCTGATTGTTGAAGTAAAACATGAAGATGTTGTCTCCTACCACTTAAGTATTAACCGCCCCAAAGGGACTCAATAACTGCTCGATTAAAGTTCTAAAAGCTTCCCTATTCACCCTTTTACCTGAGAGCACTTTACCCACCAAACAGTGATTCACATCTACCTCACCATCAATTTGAGCTTCATCAGCCATCTCATGGACACCCATATCTTCATCTGCTAATGAGAGATTCTCGTATAGCTTAGCTATTTCTGAATCTAACATTTTCACAAGAAAAAAGAGAGGAGGAAGGAGGAGGAACGGTGATGAGAACCCTACTTCTACGCCGGAGTTGCAAACCCACACCTAGAAGACAAAACTACTTTTACCTTTTTGACTCTCAGAGAGAGAGAAAAAGAAAAAGACTATTTACTTTTTTGTTAAAATAATTATTTCTAAAGTTAAGTTATAAACGGATTATTTTTTTTTTTTTGAGTAAAACAATCCCTAACATAGCCTAAGTTCAAAAGGCCTGTACTTATTTTTACGAATTAGATTGAGTAAACTTGTTTTTACGAGTCAATCAAAATATATATACACAATTCATATATGACTTTGACCAAAACCAAACCAATGCGACTCGCCACCTACCCATATATGAAAGTAAGGATGAAAATACTAGATATGAACAAGTAGATTCCTCTGGGCTCTGATAGTGATATGAAGAATTTATTAGGGTTTTAGAAAATAAAAAAAAATGGAAAGTAGCAATAGCAGCTTGGAGCAGACATTGCAAGATGGGAAGCTTCACCGGCAGGTCAATTCTCTCATCGTTGCTCATCTTCGTGACAGCAATCTCTCTCAGGCAATTCTTTTTTCTTCTTTTAGTTTTCAAATTGAGTTCTAGATTTTTAATTTTATCATCAGCAATCAAAATGTGACACAAATGAATTTAGATATTGTTTGTAGGCTGCAAGTGCAGTTGCTTCAGCGACAATGACACCATTCAATGTTGAAGCCCCTCCTAATAAGCTTCTTGAGCTGGTTTCCAAGGGTCTTGCAGCGGAGAAAGACGACATATTAAGAGGGGTTCCGTCAAATCCACTGTACGATTCAGGCGCATTGGTGCCTGCAGCATATGGCTCAATCCCAGCTCCCCGTGCTGCCACTGTTGATTTTGGGTAATTCAACAATTAATACTGTGTTATTTGGTGCAAAAATAATTAGTGTTATTGGTGTCTATATGCCGCATTTATAGTCTGTTGATTGTAACTGCTGGAAACTCTTGTCCTTAGACTAGGATCTATGTTATTATTAGGATGAAGGAGAAAAATGGTTTCTAAAAGCTATCCATCTCCTAGAATTTTCATTTTAGATTGCAGTGTCGATGAAATGCTTTGAAAATTACTTGTGTAGATCCTTTTTGTTGGGGATGTTTTAGAATAATTAAAATATAGGTTCCGACATTGTTCACATTACATTTGATATCCAGTTAGAAATACTAGTTACATCTTTCTTCAAAAGAAATTATCAGGTTTTAACTTTTTATATCTTATGTTAGTGGAAAAAACTTAGGTGTCAGGCCGTGATTGGGTCAAGTAGGCTAGAAAGAATGCTTGTCTCTCTGCTGGACTGGCAGCTAGGATGGATCTAGTATGAGTGCTCTTAGTTAACCTAAAACCAGAGAAATCTGTTAAGAGCACTAGTGGAGGTTGCCACAGTTTAGACTTTGGCAATTAAGTAAGTGTTAGAAGGCTGAGAGAAAAAATGTAGAGTAAGAGAGGTAATATTTATTAGTGGAATAGGGGAAAATAACACTCTTTTTATGTTGACTTTTAAGAGTAACACTAGTTTAATATGTTAAGTTTAAATGACACCGATAGACAAAAATACCCTCAACTCCTTCTTTTATTATGTTTTTGCCATTTTTAGGTTTTTTTTTTCAAAAACCTCCATTGATGGAGTACCAATGGAGGTCCTCCATTAATGGAGATGGAACAGACCTCCAATGGTGACCTCCATTGGAGATCGAAATCGATCTCCATTGGAGGTCGAATGGACCTCCAATGGAGGTTTGTTCATTCGACCTCCACTAGAAGTCGAAATTGACCTCCAATGGAGGTTGATGAAGAAGATGAACAAAAAAAAAAATTGGAAAATTTAATTTTTTCCCAATAAGTCTCGGAAATTGCAAATATACCTAGTAAGTCTCGGAAACTACAAAATAGGTCTCAGAAACTACAAAATAAGTCTTGGAAATGCAAAATAAGTCTCGGAAAAAAAAAGCACGAGACTTATTTTTGTGAGTGTGTTTTAAGGGTATTTTGGTCAGATCCACACTTTAGGTGCTATTAAAACTTAAGTTATTAAGTTGGTGATAGTCTTAAAACTCACTCTTTAAAGAGTGATATTAAATTTTCGAGCCCATGTTTATTATGGCTTGGGTTATTTCTGAACCTAGTTTGGCTTCTCCATGTATAGAGGGGATTGAGTGCTTAACTGGTCACAATGGGGTGTCTAATGATGTTACTTGTCTTCTCTACCAAGCAATTTTGAAGACCATTAGACTAAAGTATGGTGTTTGTACCAAATCCCATCATTACTAGCATAATTCAAGGGTATTTAGGCAAATCTGTCAAAGATTCATTGAATGATTACTTTGCATTTACTCAGAGTCTTTGTTCATTGAGTTGAGCCAAGAAATCTTTTCCCCCAAACAATAGGTTCACCGCACTTAGCTGAGATCCTGCCATGGGCCATGGCTGCTGACTATGCTTGGCTAGGCCTTTGTGCCTTTGGAATTTTGTGTCGGACTTTGCAGGGTTGTAATGAAATTGTTAGATGACAAGGTTTGCTGATTTGGCGAGGGTTGTAACATCTTGTGTGAGAATTATATGATTGTTTCTTCTTTGTTGTGGTCATATATTGTTTGGTCAGAGTGGTTGTGTTTTGCATGTTATGTCTTATTCATGTATTGTATGGTCGTGGTATTTCACCTTAGAATGTTATGCTCTTTTCTTGCATTTGGTACCCATACACCCAATATATTTTGTACAGTGAATCTAATATATCAGAAACAGTGAAGAAAAATCTAAGTTTTATGTTGTTCAATATGCTAGTGGATAACTTTTGACTTTGTGGATCCCTGTTTCACCTCTTTTTTTTTTAACCTATCTTCTTTCGTTCATTAAATCTTGTGTTTCCTATAAAAAAAGCTTGTGGATAATTACTTGGTAATATAAGACACGGAAACGTGCTTTATCTGCAGGATTGATAAATCTGTAGTATTAAGTTAAAAAAATCTTTGATATTGATAGGAGAGGAAAAAAAATAAAAATAAAAGTGCTCATAGTGCATGTTTTTCAAATCAGCGCTATTCAGGATACAAAAGGCATGTCGAAGAATTTTACAAAGCATGAGACACGCCATCTTTCTGAGCACAAGGTATGTTTATGCTAGGAATTTCAGCATATGATCGCTTGTGATGCTTTTTCCCCTTAGATCAGTCCAATTTTATTAAAAAAAAATGTTTATGCTGGGAAAAAAAAATTGTAAATATGTCTTTTAGTCAATAGTTCAGTTAATAAATATTTCTTTTCATGGCATCCAGTAAGGACTGATGGGTTTAATTTCTAGAATATTGCCAGATGTGCAAGGTTTAGTCCGGATGGGAGGTTTGTCGCAACTGGAAGTGCAGACACATCAATTAAGCTCTTTGAGGTTTTAATATTATATTATTAATTATGTGGTCAGTTTTTTTTTTTTTTTTTATTCAAGATGGTCTATATCTAAATCCTTGGTCACTCTTTACTCTTGCAGATCGTGAAAGTCAAGCAAATGATGCTGCCAGATTTGAGGGATGGTCCTGTGCGACCTGTCATAAGGACCTTTTATGACCACATACAAGTAAATCTACCTTACTTTCTAGCTATTCCATGGTGCCAACTGTTGTGATAAATTAATTATGAGAAATATGTTTTGTTTCTAAATTTTAGTTATTTTATTTATTTTCTTTTGGACTTGCTTGTTCTTTTGCTCTACATCCTTGCGTTTCCTGCATTTTTATTTTTCTTTGTAAAATTCTAGTCTCAATGATTATTTTTTTTATTTTTTTATTTTCCTTTAGTATTATATTAAAATGAATATGTCCTGGTGAATTTAGCTTAGACAATGCTAAGTATGACATATCCTCACAAAGTTATACGGACTCTTGTTCTGATGTTGGGTATCAAGTGGTATCTGACATAGTGACATCAGTATCCTTGAAAGGGTGAAGATTTTCTGTTGAAATGGAGTGTCCAAGAGCCATAACAGTATCCAGTATTATGGTACCTGACATGGGCGAAAAGTGCATGTACAGAATTATGAGTGTCTGATAAGGGCATGTACAGAATTATGAGTGTCTGATAATTGTTTCCTTATTATTTTTCATAATCAAGAAAGTTCTACAAAAAGGAAAAAAATGGAAGCAAAACGTGTGTATGTTTTATGGCTAAAGTGCCTATAGTGTGATACTTGTACTTTTACATGTGACCTGCTGCAGGAAAAATCGTATAATCATTAATTTTTGTATCTCATATCTTGGGAGTCTGAAAAATGTTTAAAATTGAATCAGGCTTTGGCCACTATATTCTCTATGTTTTTGTTTTCTTTCTCACAGCTGATCTGAAGTTGTCTCAACACTCTACCTGTATTGTCTAATACTTTGCTGATTCAAATGCAGCCAGTAAACGATTTGGATTTCCATCCTCAAAGCACTGTTCTGATATCTGGAGCCAAAGATCACACAATAAAGTATGACTTATTCTAGTGTAATTAAATGGGAGATTTATTCATTTTCTTCTGAATCTTTTACAATATTCTTTTGAATAGTTCATTAATAAAATCTTCATAACTTTAACAGGCTAATTATGGTACATATTATTTTCCTAGTCTTTTTAATTTTATTTATAAATCTATTAAACTTTGACAAGTTTGCTGTTGCAGAAAATGGGATTGAACTACATTTGTTAACATATTGCTGCTTAAAATTTTCAGGTTCTTTGATTTTTCAAAAGCCACTGCAAAGAGAGCATTTAGAGTTATTCAGGTTTTTCTTGTCATCTAATATAGCTTTAAGCATTTTTTCTGAACATAGCAGTAGATTCTCTGACTCACATAAATGTGAGTGTATTATGGTAAATTTTGTGCTGGTGATGACACAGGATACTCACAATGTGCGATCAGTGTCTTTTCATCCTTCTGGGGATTTTCTCTTGGCAGGTATTAAATTTTCCCTTTTCACTTTTCACTTTTTGATTTTTTTTTTTTTTGTTTTTCACAGTAGTTAAGTATTATGTGAACTATGTATATACTTCATGATTGCCTTTCAAGTTCAATCAAACTTTGCAATATTTCCATTTTCCACAGTTTCATTGGCTTTTTAAGGGTTACACTGAAGTACTGAACCCTATTGGTGATCTGAATATGATTTCACAAGCAGTAGAATGGTATTTTAGGAAAATTATTAAGGCAATAAATTGGATAAAACTAACAGCTCTGTTCTTTTACGTATCGGTGGACATACATCTGTGGACTTTCTATGTTTGCTCTCAAGCCATGTACAATATATATTCATACATGCATTTGAGTCTTGTGGAAGGATACTGTATTTTATAACTGGCTAGGTTTGTACTCTGTTGTTTGCCCATGCTGCTATTACTGTGTAGCAAATTCAATTGTTTTTGCTTCTGGTAATATAAAATACTTTTTTTTACTGCACCTCGATCATGGGATGTATTTCATAAAGGTATTATCAGTTTCTTTTTCAGTCATTTGAGCTTAGATTATATTTACCTTCATCCAGTGGTTTGTCGTTCCTCCTAGTTGTTGAATCATGTTCTTTTCCCTCCCTACAGTCATGGGTATGCAAATAACTATTATCATTGTAAATTGTAGTTACTGTTGTTAATTATTATTATTATTATTATGTTTTTGTTTTGCCTGAAAGGAGAAAGTGTTATCATTGTTTGAGTGATGTTTACTTTCTTACTAGAAGCTCTATGTTGCATTGTCCCTAATTCGTACTGGCATCTGGCCACTAACAAGGTTGATATTGAAACAAAACACAGGAACTGATCATCCAATTGCACACTTGTATGATGTTAACACCTTTCAGTGTTATCTGTCTGCAAATGTACCAGAGATCAATGGAGCCATAAATCAGGTAGAGTCAACATCTTATATTCGCTTGTTACATTATTAATTGGAGCCCATAAAACTGATCAGATTTATCCATTTGGTTATGCAGGTGAGGTATTCTTCCACAGGTGGCATGTATGTTACAGCATCTAAAGACGGTGCTATTCGCTTATGGGATGGGGTAAGTGCCAAATGTGTGCGTTCCATGGTTGGGGCACATGGAACAGCAGAGGCCACTAGCGCAAACTTTACAAAGGATCAAAGGTAATGATAATCAAATAATATATACATATATGTGTATATATAAATGATTGGGACACGAAACCAAATTAGTACTCGAGTGTTTTCATGAATTGCTGATTGGAATAATGACGGAATGATCAAGGAACATGATTTTAGGGAATTGTAGCTCTAGGTGTCCCAGAAGTATGATAAAGAAGCTTGTTTTAAAGGGATTGATGGTACTGATGACTTTAGGTTCCCATGCAGTTTGATTTAATAACCATTTGCCATAGGTTATTTGCAATAATAAGCTGATCATATTCTTCCATGTCAGCAAGCTGAAGGATGCGAAGCAGAGTAATATTAGAGTTTATACTGAATTCTAAAGCACAAAATTTTACTAGAGTTCATTAGTGCATGCCAAGGCACAATAATCATATTATGAAATGGTAAATTTAAACAATTAGTAAAGTAGAATGCATAAAACATGGCTGCCCTCAACATGTGTTGATAGCATGACATGACTTTCTAGGTTTGTTCTTTCTTGTGGGAAGGATTCTACTATAAAGCTCTGGGAAGTTGGTACTGGCAGATTGGTCAAACAATATCATGGAGCTACACATACACAATTGCGTTGCCAGGTCACCTTCTTTTGAAAATAATTGTGGTTATCTTTTTATTTTGACCTCGTTTTTCAGTTAGTGTATTCAACTATTGCTTGTTGCATATATTCTCCAAGTTTAGAATTTCTTTTGTTTCTGAAATTTTCAATGCTTCAATCTGTTATCTGCAGGCTGTTTTCAACGATACTGAAGAGTTTGTGCTATCCGTAGATGAACCAAACAATGAGGTTTGCTCAGCTTGCATGAGTTAGTTCATTAAAGTCATCCCATTTATTTGGGTTTTAACATATAATAAATCTTGGGGTGGATGCAGATTGTAATATGGGATGCTTTAACAGCCGAGAAAATGGCAAGGTGGCCATCCAACCATGTTGGTGCGCCTCGCTGGATTGAGCATTCACCGGTTGACACTGCCTTCGTTACTTGTGGAACGGATAGGTCAGTCCGGTTCTGGAAGGAGATTCTATAGGGACATGGAAACGTGGTTTACTTGTTAACATCATTTTGCATTTGAGGCAATTTCTTCCTTTTTCCATGTGTCCTGTTTTTCTCTTTTCCTTGGAATCAAATATTACATATTCAATCAATGACAGATCAGATTACAAATACTATTATGAATTGTTTATTGATAGATATTCCCAAATTCTCTGCCTTACAGCAATTACAGCAAAAAATTCAAGACATTTGAATTCTTACTCATTGCAATATTCCTCTCTCCATGACTTGACTAAGAATCTACCTCTTGCAATTTCCAGCACTTGAACATTCTTCATTGTTAACCTAAACTTTAATTTGATTATATGATTCTAAGCTAGATTTCTCAGACTCTGATAGAATAAACCCAGGACCAAACTGAACTTGAAAAGCTTGCCCCCTAAGATAAAAAATTTCAGCTCAATTTTCATAACCTGAAACACCCTCTTCTCTCGACAAATATCACTTCTTCGACTGAACAGTGTTGTTTGCCATCTATCTATACATTTATTATACACATTACAAACCAGCTTGATGAGTAAGCAAACATTGATTAAAAGAAAGAAAATTGTAAAACTCATACAATTATAGTAAACTCATGCACAAAATTTTATTCCTAATGTTGCCAACACCAAAATTAAAACAACAGGATTGTAAAGGACAATGCTAAACATCAAAAACAATTATCTAGTGCACAAAAACAGGATCTCAATTCAATTTTTGTCATACCACCCATGTTGAATTCGTATCGCACATGAAAATTCAAAATCACAAGTTTCATCGCATGGACATTTTTTTTGGCTTCTTCACAAAACTCAATCGGATTTGCTTAAGACGTCTCCTCTTTCTGGCCATTTTCTCAGGCAATGTCTCCCTTTTCTTTACTTTCTTCTCCACAGCCTTAGGCTTCTTCAAATACCTCTGCTCCACTCTATACTCTTTGGGTGTCACCTCCACCCCGTTTCTCGTAGCCTCATTAAACAACGCATTTGCCTTATCAACACGGTTGTGAGCAAACCATTTCCCCATCAACAGATCATAAGTCTTGATCCCGGGTTTGCACCCATCTGCCTTCATCTTCTTAAACACACTCATAGCATGCTCAACCCTCTCAATCCCACACAAAATCTTCAGGAACTCATAATACGCCTTCTTATCTATAGCATACCCAGCACTTTTCATTTTATCAATCATTTCATCACCTTCTCCAACCCTTGCCGCCTGATACAAACTCTTGATCAGAACAAGAAAAGTGGTCTCATTTGGATAACAACCCCACTCTCCTATCCTATTAAACAACTTCATCGCGTCCTCAGTCCTCCTGATCTTGCACAAGTTACTAATCATGACATTGAATGTCTCCACATCTCTTGGAACACCATTGTAGTCCATTTCGACCAACACCTTCTCAACCTCAGAATCAATTCTAAACGGATCTTTTTTCCTACAAAGCTTACACACACAGTCAAGAATAGCATTATATGCCGTTGCACCAATCTCAAACCCTCCTCTATACATTTCCCCGGCCAATCGTTTTGCCTCATCAAGTTTCCCATCAACACACCAACCTCTGATCAACAGATCACATATCTTTTCATCAGGGAAGATCTCATTAGCTGAGTTCTTCACCAATTTCTCCGCATAACTCGCATACCCATTTTCACACATCTTCTCCACAACCAATCTTAGTGAATTCTTGTCGCGTTTAAACCCATACTCACTCTCCATTTTCTCGAAAAACCCTAAAACTTGAGTGGGCCTACCGGCACGAACCAACCTATCAATGCAAGATTCAAGGGTTTTAGGCCCCAAAACCTCCTTGTTATCAACAAGAAGTTCGTGGGTCGCTTTGAAATCCTTCCTACGACCAAAGTAATCAGTAAAAAACGACAGCGTTTCATCAGAATGTGAAAAGCCAGCCTCCTGAGTGAGCCATTGGTTAAACCCTAGAGCAGTACGTCCAGCTTCAGAGGAAAGATTGAGTGTGGAGAGGACCAGAGAAGGGGTTGGTTTGATGTGAGAGAAATTCAGGTGAAGTCTCTGAGAAATGGGTATTGGGTCGGCTTCAGGGTTCTTGAGGAGCTCTGCAGAGAGAGAATGAGCGATTTTCTGATCTGGGTCGTCTGGGGTTTTAGGGATTGTGGTGGATCCGGAACAAAATGGTCTCATGAGTGAATTCGAGAAATGCGTATAGGGTTGTGGAAAGAGGAGGCGGCAGTACGGCAGAGGTGGCGGAGAAGAGAGGTGGTGGAGGAGGAGCCTGCGGAGTTGCAGAGATGTTGAAGGAGGCATTTTTGCAAGTGAGAGTGTAAAATGTAATCCCCGAAGCTGAAGCTGAAATATTGAAAACCTAAGTTGACAGATTTGGGCCTCATGGACTGCTGCTTCCACAATTTGAGGCCGCCCATTTTCTTAACACCCCCACTTACTCTATCATGTCACCCCACTTTTTTATTTAATTCCATGAATACGAAACAAATAACAATATATATCCTTTGCTATTTTATACACGGAATCAACTTTATCACAAACCGACACTCTTACCTTCCTTGCCATTGAGCAACTCTAAGGAATCCCTTAATCAAGTATTTTTATAGCTCCAAGGGATCCCTTAATGATTCCCTTAATTATAATCAAGTGGAGTTCACTCCCTTAATTAAGGCTGGCTTCAGCCTTCCTTAATTAAGTGGGTTCCACATATAAAGAAGAAATATAGTTCATGAGTATATAAAATAATAATAAAAATAAGTAGGCTCCACATAAAATAAGTGGGATCCCACTTACCTCCGATCCACCTAGTGATGAAATGGATCGTGCGGTCTAGTCGAAGAGGTTCCTGTGGTGAGTCTTTTGCTTTTCCTTTCTGTCGCTTGTCTCTCTAGGCCAAGATACTTCCCTTTATCAGTTAGAAATTCATTAAGTCGCCCTTGTTCAATAGCTC
The DNA here is from genome assembly GCA_030490815.1 of Acer saccharum. Classification (NCBI taxonomy): domain Eukaryota; kingdom Viridiplantae; phylum Streptophyta; class Magnoliopsida; order Sapindales; family Sapindaceae; genus Acer; species Acer saccharum. Next base: position 24,068,893 of record CM059876.1, read on the forward strand.
GGCTACTTTAAGTTTTAATGCGATATATTTGTCTGTTCGGTGCACATGGTCTCCATGAAATTCGCACCATCTATTTGAATCCCTGTGTTTTGGGGATAAAGTCATCTTCGGGGGCCATTTGACAGTTGTTACCATCCCCTTTAGCACTGTAATCACCTCCATTGGTTCGATGCTAAGAGCATTGTAAGGTTCCCATTTGTTGATTGACTCATTTTGTGGACAAACCACATGTTGGGGTTCTTTGTAAGGGTAGCCTAGGTGTTGGTAGTTTTGTTCGAAGCCCTTTGAAGACCTCGTCTTGATAAGCACCGAAGGTAAATCTCTATGTGCTTACTTGTTTTGAAGAGATAGTTGCACACACTCACAACTTTTGCATATGTTTAATCCTTGTATGTTGTGTGTCTTATTTGTGTGCTTTAATGCTCATTATCATCTCTTCTTGCATGTTAGTTTGATTGCATCTTGCATTGCCCATTGCCTTGTCTTGCATAGCATTGGAATTCTAGCATTGCAAAGGGCGCTGTTCAAAGTGCTCTACAAAGCGCTGTTCTGAACAGCGCCCCCCATACCTGATGCAAAATTGGACATTTAAATGCATCAGGTCTGATGCATTTTGGATGGGCGCTGTACGAGCGCTGTACAGAAGCGCTATTCGTACAGCGCCCCTCTCAGACCCGAGAGGTTAGTTTATGGGCGCTGTACAGGCGCTGTACAAATGCGCTCTACGTATAGCGCCCAAGGCAAATTTGAGGCAAACTTATCAAAATGACCACACTTTGGTTTGACCCCCTATATATATGCCACTTTGACTTTAGGTCAATTAAGAGAGTTCATATTCAGATTTCATACTTAGGATATTTTTCAAAGAGAAAAAAAAATTCCAAGAACTCATTTTTATTTACTCAAACACTTTTTCATGATCATCAATCATCATCTAGCATCATCTTTGATCATATAGATGTCATCTTGCATGGATTCTTCATCATACTTTGCTTGGTAAGCTTTTTACTAATATCTTACATATTTTGTGTTTTTCTTAACAAGCAATCTCAATTTATTACTTGTATGATTTTCATATATCTTTTGATACAAGATTGAGATTAGTGTGATGTATGTTTGAGAAGTTGTATTGTGATAGCTAATTAGGTTTTGTGCTTAATCTTGATTAGCTAAACTATTTGACATGTCATTTAGTTTTTAATATCTAGGATTGTTCTAATTGCATATTAATCATCTTAGATAAGCATATAGGGTTTCCCTTGCTCTATGTTGCATTTGGATATTCATATATTCACTTAGGGTGTTATTCTCTTCAATGAGAAAGTAAGTCTTGTGTGTAGCTTCCGGGATTAGGTTGCTTAGATCACAAGCAAATTGGACTAGGTTCACTCATACCGGGATTAGGTAGGTGCGTGATTACTTCCGGGATTAGGTTGTAATCGTTTTACACATTTAGTGGATTCGAGGTTCGAGTGTGGCTTACTTACTAGCCCGTGGTTTTTCCCGTGAGGGTTTCCACATAAAAATCAAGTGTTATTTAATTTTCGCATTTTATACTTGATTTATTGCTTTATCTATTTAGGGGTAATTTCATAATTTTGTCTTAATACGAAAAGTTGGGTAATAAGTTTAAAATCTATTCACCCCCCTCTAGATAGTTTCATACACACCGTGCTATAATTTGTTTCAAGCATATTCTGGGACTTGAGCTCATTGTCGGATGTCGGGTTGTGGCAGCCTATCATATGGTCGCCTCCTTTCTCTTGGTTTGTTATGTTCGTTCAAATCGTTTCATCGTTCGTCCGACCTTCTGTCTACACGCTGATTATGCCTGTAATCCTTCTACGGTTGAGTTGGAGGGTGGTAGTTTACCTCATCTTTTTCCCATTTAATCTGAGCCTAAGCTTTGGTCAACACGTCCTTCTTTGTTTGACATGGGTACTTGGTCAACTCCTTGTACAGATCCTAATCGCACTACAGCCCTTTCCTGAAAGCATAAATAGTAGTAGCAGGGTTGCAGTTAGGGATCGATACATTTTCTTTGTTGAATCGACCTATGTAATCTCGTAGTCGCTCTTCTCTTCGCTAGGTAACGGTGTAGAAGTCATCTGATTACTTCTTTAATTTCTTGCTGCTTGCGAATTGTTCGACAAAAGTGTCGGTCAACTAGACAAATGAACTGATTGAAACGTTTGGCAGATTGGTATACCAATGGAGTGTAGGACCCATGAGGCTCGAACTGAACCCCTTACACATGCATGCCTCCCTTTGATCTCTAGGTATACCAATGGAGGGTGGTTCTGTCATACTGTTTCATGTTCGGGAAATTAAACTTTTTTGGCATCTTTATCAACGCGATCTTATCTACGAATGGAGCGTTAGTGAAGCTATTCTCTACACTCTGCTTGATGGGAGCGAGCATTCCCGGGATCCTCTAGACCATGGCCTCGATTTTGCAAACCTGAGTGCAATCTCATAATCAGAAAAGGTAGGATTCGATTTTACTGTTTCGTTGTTTGCGGGGTATTGCCGGTTCGAATCATTCTGCTTTCCAAATGGGGTAGACGGATAAGCTGGAGTGGCGTTTGAGTCCGTCGCTAGTATTGGTTCGTTGAGATCGACGAGGAGTGGATCTATCTACACCCTTGCAGATAGATTCTCCTACCATTGCGTGCTTTGTTCTGGATCTTCAGCTAATATCTGCTCACGCGATCGATTGTTGTTGATTGAGATTTGTTCTGGTGCAGGTGGCACATTGTTGGTCAGTAAATTGAACTTTCCCCGCAGCTTTAGGTTATTGGCTCAAACTTCTTCGTTCTCTTTTTCGAAGCTCTGTAACCAGGTTGCATTTTCTATCATCTGAGCTACAAGAGCTACGAGTCGTGCCTCAATATCTCTAGAATCAGTCATCGTCTTTGATTGGTACTATGATATGTATTTGATTAGGAAAATTTTTAGGGCCCTATGGTGGGCGCCAAACTATAGTCGATAAGATCTATAATTAATTTGAGTCGTCAAGCTGGGCATTGGCAACATGCAAAACAAAAGGAAAAAGAGAGTGGTGGCAAACCATATGAGGGGGTGTTCACTTGGGGGAACTCTCCAACACTCAAGTTAATATATCGTTTAATAAGCGAAGTGAAATAGAAAAAAGTTTGGAATGACAAACCGTTGTGCTCGATATATTGAATCGAGCTATTTGTTGATATGGTTCGATTGTTACTGGGTATCGATTGATCTGACGGGTCGATGTCTAGGGGGTGGGTTCCCAAACTCGACGTTGGTCAATCAATGTTATGTATTGATGACTTTGATAGGTCGATGTCTAGGGGTTCCTTGAATTGACGTGGATCGACTACGGATTGGGTCGATTGACTTTTGAGAACGAATGGGTCGATCTCTGTTAGATAGTGGAGCAGCAATTAATGCTGGGAGAGAATTGTGGAGCTATGCTTTGAGAGCTTTCGCGTATAAGAGATGAGAAAATTCGGACCCTTTTCTTTAAGAAGCGGTTTGATATTTATAATGAAGCCTTGGAGCCTTCACCATTCATCATCTTTATATGAAAGTGTGGATCTCGGGCTCTTTATTGCCCGTTTCGATTCTTTCAAATTTGGCAATAAAAGCTTTATCGGGCGTTGGAATTTGTGTAACGTCTGTCAGCGATTATGACTAGTTAAAGTTCTTTTGGCCACGTGTTTATCTTGGTCTAGTGCATTGATGGGCCATACGAGGTTTTGGGCCTCTTCTATGTTGGTTTAGTTACTTTGGCTATTCTTTGGGCCTTTTTATGGTGATCAAATGGGCTTGGGATATGTTTTTATCCCTTATTCAATTGTAGTCTTGAATATTGGGCCGAAGGTTTGTATTTTGACCACCACATATCTGTTTTGGGCTTAACACACACGTCTTTCACCCTCACGGATTTGCTTTGGATCAAAGGTTTTACGCAAGCGTCATTCACCCATGGCCCAAAATTCGTCTACTTAATTAGGAGAGATAAAGGTTTATATACAAATCATGAACCCCAATCACAAGCGATGTGAGATGTGACAATTAATTCACAATAGAATAAGAAAATTAAATGTTTTTAGTTATTTATGAGATACAGCAAACTGTTTCTATTTAAAAAATAAATAAAAATCAATGAATAACAATGTAATTTAATTATATAAAGAAAACAAGTTACACCATAACATAAAGAGGTACGGGCATGAAATAAAAAGGTTGCGGCTGCATTGGTGCATTATGGTAGTTACCACCATGCCAATGCACCTGAATCCAAGGCCTAAATGACATAGTATAGATTGCGTATGGCATGAATTGCATAGGCATTGGATGGGGATGAGGAAGAGGAGTCATAAAATATGGTTTATACTTTCTTCTGATTTTGACATCTTCAAGCCTATATAAAATACCCTCCAAACATCCATCTTCAATATGGTCTGTAATCTTGGCATATACCTGAACAATCAACAAGCTATTCGAGTCGGCATTGTGAGCCTCACTGAGTCTCCGCAAATGCAAGATTCTTGAAAGCAAGCCGACTTCAAAGTCCTTCAATCCCTTGAAATACTTGGCTGCCAACTTTAGGTTCACCACTTTATCCAAGTACGTAGATGCCTTCGCAGCAAATTCTTGAGCAGTGTTTGATAGTGTCTCACAAGTGAATAGTTTCAACACATACGTAAAATCGTATATACCATGTGTTATAGGTAAAAATCGTCATAGAGGACACGTCATCGCAATAAGCAAATCAGCATGGCCACGTAAGCAGGTCAAAAGAAGAGTCAACCAAGGGAACAACATCTCCTAAGAACGAGCTACTCGGCACTTATTAAAGCAAGTAGGATTAGAGCCGAGTAAGACGACTCGGGCAATAAAACCCATTTAGACCTACTCGACGCCAACAAAGAAGATAAACTAAAAACCTTCACCTTTCTGGTACAAAGGCAGAATCAGCGACCGGTAGCCCCAGAGTAACTAAGGTACAGCTACCAGGAATCCAAAAAGGAAACAAATAGACTCTCTGTATATAAGGAAATTAGAGTCTTATGTAGATTCGGATCCAGCTAGATTAAAGCATGTTGCAAATATCAAATGGGAAAACAAGTCCTAAAAGGACTCCATAGCCACCCACAACTTGCGGACCACGACACCAAGCCCTAGTGGTACCCAAAAACCCTAATATCACCGTGTATAAATACCCTTACAAAACTCAAAGAGAGGGGTACGTGAGAATCATCTAGAGAGACTAGAGTGTGTATTTTTACAATAATTATAGTGGATTTTGCTACGTTACTAAGGCAACAACCCGTGGATGTTTCTCCGATCATCAGAGTTTTACCACGCATTTTGTGTCTTTTGTCATTGACTTTTATTATTCCCATTGTTTCGTTCATAATTACAGGTTTTTATTGACATAAGCTATTGACTGATTGACCGATGAAAAATCACCGTCAACAATTGGCGCTAGAAGGAGGAGACCTCTTTTTGAACTTACTTCGAGATCCCTTGTGAAACAATGGCTGGCGAAGGAGATGGCAGCGATTCTAGATATAGTCAAGGACTACTAGATAATGAATTGGAGGAGGACACTACTCTTAATGCTGCGGATGTTACCCTAACAACCGCATATCAATCAACCGCCATAGCTGGCATTCAACGTTTCCCTCCAACCAATGAGGAGATCGCGCAACGGTTCCGGGCATCTTTACAGCAGCTCATATCTGATGTGGCCAGGTAAGGGGTTGAACTTTCCACTACGGAGGGTTTAACCTCGCCCCATAATTTGCCTACCCCATATCAGCAGATAGGAAGACTGCGTTCGACGGTAGTTGTTCCAACACCGGACGCACCCCTAAAGATAGGTCGAGACCTAACAGATCGGCCTGAGACATTGTTCGAAAGACAAGCCCGGGGCAATAGAGAACATAGAGAGGAAGGATATTTCGAACGGAGAATACCGCAGTCGGATCAAGATATGAGTTTTAACCTCTCGGGGGAGCGCAACACTATCTCTACTTTCTCGTCTGGCCGTTGATGGAGATATTTCATTCTTCTCCATCCTGTCCTAGTCGAAAATTTTTAAAACTTGGTCTAGTGGGCTAGTTGTTCTGTGTTGATCTGTTTCGAGGGGAGATGGACGGTTCATCTCGGATTTTAATCTTTCTAACGTATTCGAAGGGTAATCATGACCATGGCTTCAACTTTGGGATGAGCGTGCGAATGGAGAATACTGCGGTCGGGTCAAGATTTAAGGTTTAACCTCTCGGGCATGCGCAACACTGTCTCTACTTTCTCGTTTGGCCGTTGATGGAGATTATTCATTATTCTCCATCCTGTCCCGTCAAAATTTTTTAAAACTTGGTCTGGTGGGCTAGTAGTTATATGTTGATCTGTTTCAAGGGGAGAGAGGGACGGTTCATCTCGGATTTCAATCTTTCCAACGTATTCGAAGGGCAATCGTGACCATGGCTTTGGCTTTTGGATGAGTGTGCGATCAGAGAATACTGTGGTCGGGTCAAGGTTTGAGTTTTAACCTCTCGGGGGAGTGCAACACTGTCTCTACTTTCTCGTTTGGCCGATAAAATGATTATTCATTATGCTCCATATCAAAACATCCCAAAAAAATGCGGAAGAACTAGTATGCTTCGGTTTGTGCTAACTTGATGCATCATAAGGTTTGTTGCGGTGGGTTGGGCGTAATGGAGAATCGTTGGTTTTTAAAAATGTTTTCCAAATGTCCCTTAAAGGTTTTCGTCCCTCGGATTGTGTGTTTCTTCACGTGAAGTGGTGCTGGTGTGGTCTTGCTTGATGTTTCCGCATGCTCAGCGGTTCTAGTAATCGTTGGGTTGTGGTTCATTTGGTTAGGTCATCATTAGATGTACGCAACTCATGTGTGAGTGGTGGTTGGATGGCATGGGTCTGCAAGCTTCTTGCTCAGCACAACGAATTGTAAGCTCTCCATCCTTTTCATAGTCTTCCCCAAGCATGGTCATTTGCCTTGTGGGTAAGATTTTGGTATCCTGTGTTTTTTACCAATTGAATGGAATTCGATTGTTTTCGTTTCCTTATTCGCCCGGTTCCCTTAGGGGTGTTGGGTGGACGATAGGCTGACCTCGTGTTCTAGGTACATCTCGCATTTTTATGTGGTTACCATGGCCCATGGGGTTATGCTTGTTCTCTTGGATGTGGACCGCTAGTTGTGGGCGAGGGGTTATGACCTCCATTCGTCCAAGCTATTATGCATTTGTCAATCGACACGAACGATTGCCGCACTTGTCTTGGCTTTTATAGTTGAATGGCTTTACATTGTCCATGCGAGTGTCAATGTCGTGAAGGAATGCTACCTGGTTAATCCTGCCAGTAGTCATATGCTTGTCTCAAAGATTAAGCCATGCATGTGTAAGTATGAACTAATTCAGACTGTGAAACTGTGAATGGCTTATTAAATCAGTTATAGTTTGTTTGATGGTATCTGTTACTCGGATAACCGTAGTAATTCTAGAGCTAATACGTGTACCAAACCCCGAATTCTAGAAGGGATGCATTTATTAGATAAAAGGTCGACTCAGGCTTTGCCCGTTGATCTAATGATTCATGATAACTCGACGGATTGCACAGCCATCATGTCGACGACGTATCATTCAAATTTCTACCCTATCAACTTTCGATGGTAGGATAGAGGCCTACCATGGTGGTGATGGGTGACAGAGAATTATGGTTCGATTCCGAAGAGGGAGCCTGAGAAATGGCTACCACATCTAAGGAAGGCAGTAGGCGCGCAAATTACTCAATCCTAACACGGGAAGGTAGTGACAATAAATAACAATACCAGGCTCTTTGAGTCTAGTAATTGGAATGAGTACAATCTAAATCCTTTAACGAGGATCCATTAGAGGGCAAGTCTGGTGCCAGCAGCTGCGGTAATTCCTGATCGAGCATGGTAAAATCGAAACCAACCAAAGAGACGTACTCACCGGAGAGATCAGTCATCGTCTTCAGGAGAAAGTGAGCAGTACCATCGTCACAGGCGCCAAAGGGACATAATTCGATTACATGGGCTGAATGGAGAGGTCAGGGAATAGGAACCTAAAGAAAAAAGGCAAAGGTTAACCATCAGCCAGAATTTTAACGCGATGGGAGAACCGGAAGGAGACAGGGACATACTCATACAGAGTCTAAACCGGGAGGTTCAAAACGATCGTCGGCAGATGGATGCTTTGGTCAGGCGTTATGGACGTAATGAACTGTCAGATGATGAGTCAGGCAGTCCTTTTACCTACGGAGTTTTAAGGATGCCCTTCCCGGAAAGGTTCAGGATGCCACATGTGGAGCAATTCAAAAAAGATACCGACCTAAAAGAGCACATTAGGAGGTATAAGAGCGCCATGGCCTAGTATATCCACAATGACGCCCTGCTATGCCTGAATTTCCCGCAGACACTCGGGGATCTAGGTTCTCGATGGTTCGGTAGATTGCCAGCGGCAAGCATAAGCAGTTTCGGTGAACTGAGCAAAGCTTTCTCGAGGCAGTTTCTTGGGAATGTACACAGGAAGAAGTCGGTGGCTCACTTGTCTCAGCTCAAACCAGGGAAAGACGAGTCATTAAAGAAATACTTGGGGAGGTTCGGCTAGGAGGTGTCAGAAATTGGAAGTGCGAACGATGAAGCCATCATTGCAGCGCTTATCAACAACCTACAAAATGACCAACTGTCTTTTGATTTAAGGAGAGCTTGCTTGACCAGTTATGCCGATATGATGGACATGGCTGGGGGTTATGCCTTAGCCGAAGAAGAAGAAATTGTGATGGGAGGTTATTTTGTACATGGTGGGCGCCCAGAAGGATCTAAAGCAAAAGATCCGACCAAGGCGCAAAATACAAAAGGTGACAAGACAAAGCACGGGATGGTCGGGATGGTCGTCGGGCTTATTATAAGGATTCCCATTTTATTGATTGGCTTATTTCGTGGACAAACCACATGTTGGGGTTTGTTTGTAAGGGTAGTTTAGGTGATTGAGGATCATGCTCAAAGACCCTTTCAAGACCTCAAGGGACAAGCACGCCAAAGGTATAATCTCTAGTGCTTAGTTGTCTTTGAAGAGATTTAGATTGCACACACGCACTTAGCATACTTGCATTTGTGTGCATACTCTTCACATGTCACTTTACACACTAGCACTTTGTTTGATATATCTTGTTGTGTGTTTTTTGTATCTTGTAATTCGTTTCCCGAATATGTTTGGAAACGTCCGCGCTTGCACAAATGTGTGCTTGGTTTAGCACGAAGACCGCCTACGGAGAATGCCTTGGCTTCTCCTTTGGTTTCACCATTTTTGGTGAATCGACGGTTTGATCAGCGGCCTGGCCGCCGACTGAAACCGCCGTTTCATACTTGATTGATTTTTATCTTGGGTTTGATTCTGCGGTTGGTTCGGCGGTTTCAAAACCGCCGTTGTTCCCCTGCCTTTCTCGGGAGCCATTCTGCGGTTGTGAACGGCGACCAAGCCGCCGATTGAAACCGCCGATCGTGCGTTTTCAAGGGCAAACTTGTCTTTTCACATGCTCTGTTCTTGAAGCCTATAAATATCACACTTTCTCATTCTCTAAACTATGTTCTTTAACTCCAAGAACCCTAAACTTCAAAGAGAGACATTTGAGAGAAAATCAAATCAAGAACACATTTTAACACTCAAAAACCATTCTCATATGCATCAAAATATCATCTAGCATTTTCTAGCTTAGTTAGGATGCTTGCTTGCATGAGTTTTGGTCAACACATATTCTTTGGTAAGTTCTTCACTATTATCATATATAATTAGTGTTTTATTTATCATTGACATCTCTTGTATTATTTGTATGTTCTTAGATTATATTCTAAATACAAAATAGAGATTGTTGTGTTGATATGATTGAGTGTTGTATTTTTGATAGCTATCTAGGTTTTCATAATCTATGTTTAGCTAAGCTATTTGACATGTCATCTAGCTTTTAATATCTAGGATTGAATTTATTGCAAAATCTTTATCCTAGATAAGCATATAGAGTAACCTAGCTCTAATTGCATTTTTGGATGTTTCATAATATTCACTTAGGTTGTATTATCTCTTCTTAGAGAATTAAGTCTTGTGTTGTGACCGGGATTAGGTTACTTAATTCGCAAGCAATTGGACTAGGTCCACTTATATCGGGATTAGGTAGTTGTGATGATTATTGATCGGGATTAGATCATTAAATCGGGATTAGGTTGTAATCATCTCAATTAGTGGATTCGAGGTTCGTGTGTGGCACACATAACAGCCCGTGGTTTTTCTCGTGAGGGTTTCCACGTAAATATCAAGTGTTATTTACATTCCGCACCATATTACACTTGTTATACTATTGTGACTAGTAGGGACATTTTCGTAAAATTGACATGTATGCGAAAATTGGCTAAAATCATTTAAAATCTATTTACCGCACCCCCCCCCCCCCCCCCCCCCCCCCCACTAAATAGTTTTATACACACTGTGCATTATTTGTTTCACTTATGACTCAAAGATGGACTAGTCGCACCAAAAAATTGGGCTCAATGTTTATTTGATAGACAATATGAGAATACAATCATGAGAACAAGGTCTAAGTATATCATCTAGTTGTGTGAGGTATAATAACAAATAAACATAACAACAAAGAAAGCTTGTATTCAAAAGATATTCAATGAGTTACAAGAGTGATCAAATATCACTATACAAAAATTATAATATACAAAAATGATCAAAAGAATGAATCCACAAATCACACTTTACAAATACTTGCTTCACTATACATCACAAGTGAGTAATATGAAACAAGATAATAACATATACAAATAAAATATAAAAGATAGAGATAGGAAGAATTAACACAAGAGATTTTTTAACGTGGTAAAATCTCCAAGGAGGAAACATCCACGGGTTGAAATACAACCATTAGGGTACTATATATATTGGATGATAAAAATAGAGAATCCATAAAGTGACCAATCTTTAGCTCACCCAACCTAGTGGAGTCTAAGTCTACCCAACCCTATTGGAAAGTATGAGATACCTAAATGATGCGAAACCACTATATATTGGACAACACACAAAACCAACATCGATGGAAGATTAGAAATTCCTCAAGAGTGCATACACCTCCCGTGTACCCCGCTCTTTTGGAGTCTATGTCTAACCATACGCCTAGGCCTACCAATATAATAACCAACTCCCTATCCAAGGCACTCTTGCCTCTAGGGAGCCTCCCATGCATGACTATCCGAGTCCTCCCGACTCTAGCCATGACTTCTTGCTTACCTATCCGAGTCATCCCGATTCTAGGCAAGTCTTCTTGCTTGGCTATCCGAGTCATCCCGACTCTAACCAAGACTTCATGCCTTTTACAAGGACTTCCTAGTGTGATCATGTGAATGCAAATGATGCAAACAATCAAATCAACATAGAACATGTGATCAATACATTCTATGGTACAAAAAGACTAAACATGTGATATCACAAGTATTAAAGTCTAGATGCAAAATACAAGAATAAAACCGAAAGCATGTGTAACATCAAACACATAAGCTCAAAGTCTCATTCACACATACAACACTTGAATAAAAATATATTCATGAAGTACAAGTTCAAGATGCAATCAACATACAATAAAATGCTAGATATATGAGATTTAATCAATCAATATTCAAGCCAAAAATATAGAGCAAAGATTCAAGATATAAATCAATAAAATCCTAGATTGCTCTAAAACACAAAGAAATTCAATAATCCTAGATTTCATTAATCAAAGGATCAAATCAAATCTCAAGGTCATTTATCACAAAATTGATTCAATCAAGTCACAAACAACCTAAGATGCCATTCTAATCACAATACAACTCACAAACATGTGAAAAACCTAGAATCATAGAAACTAGTCCACATTTGTCTATAACTTGACTTTCAATTAGAATGATTATGAAGCTATCTTTCTCAATAGCTTTTACCAAACATAAACATACATATAGAAGAAGAAACCCCAAGCAAATTGAAGGTTAAAAAGAAAGAAATCCCAAAGATAAGTCCAATACCTTTGATTCAAGAGCTGGTTCGGATTTCTATGTGGAACCACCAGAAAACTCAATCAAACAGCCACCAAACCACTTGGAAATGATAGAGGACTCAATTACGAACATTCTCCAATTCGAATCACTCAAATCCGACTCCAGATGAGGGAGATATGATGTTTGGAAGATGAGAAAATTGGGAGGAGAAAAACTGACGGGAAACTTTAAATTTTTCTTCTTGAAAATCAAATGGAGAGAGAGGAAGGAATTAAAAGGAGGAGAGAGAAGGAGTTTCTGGGCCAATCAGGTGAGGCCACATCACCCCAGGCCATGGGGGGAGCGTGGGCCTCACGGGGGCAGAGAGCCCCTCCGGCCGTGGGGCCCACGACCTCCCTCACGGAGTGGGCCAAGTGGCCTCACGGCCACCCACTTCTCTCACGCGCTCCCTCGGTTCTTCAGCCGTATCTTAGGCATCCAAACTCCGATTTTGAATCCGTTTTTGGATTACAAACCGTGACTCTCTTACGCATGACGAAGACTACACAACTTTGAAAAATGGTTGAGAAATCATCTCGGAAAACGACGATGAAGTCAACTCAACGAATGAGAACGAAAAGTAGCGTAGCTATATCGTTTGGACTCAAAACCTTATGAATGAGTAACCGAAATGACCGGAACTCAATAAGGAATCATAATAGAACATATTCAAGTCCAAATAAAAAAATATGGAAACATACAAACACAAAAATACACACATATGCTATTTCCTAGACATAGTCTTAGAACATGCAATAAGCAAAGTTTGTCATGATAGTATAAATGCATGAGCATATATTATCAAGTATGTGAATGTGTTATATCAATGATGTTTAACCATGAAGGAACACACAAGGATGCCATGTGTGTGTGTGTGCCTAGCCTTGTAAAAGCTATGAGGTCTTATATTACCTTTGAAGATCAATGATGCACATATCTCTTTAATGCCGGCTTCTTGCAAGAATTGTGGTTGAGACATTCTTCGTCTTCATAAATCTTCAATATATAAACCACTAAACATTACAAGAGAAACACGTTTTAATATGGAATTTATGCCAACACAAACTATAAACCTAACAGCTTCCAACTTAGAGATCATATCGAAACCCTCATCAGAGAAGGACATTTAAAAGATATTGTTTTAAAGAAAGCCGACAGAGCAGATGGACAGAAAGATAGCTGGCAGGAAGGACGAGGAAGGAAGCAAAGTCCAAAGAAAACTGAAGACGAGGGGGTAATCAACACCATTTTCGGCGGGCCTGCAACTGGCAAAAGCAACAAGGAGATGACTCAAGAAATCCGGGAAGCAATGGAAGCCCAAAGAGACCTCGATGTTAATTCCATTGAGCCCGACCCCGACCCCGAAAGGGATCAAGGAAGGCTGGGATCCGATTATATTCACTGAGGCTAACTCACACAGAGTAGATGTAAAGCCGAATGACGCACTGGTCATTAGTGCTCGGATTGGTCATAGGGAAGTCCACCAGATCTTGATGAACAATGGAAGCTCGACAGATATTTTAAGTGCTGAAATATATAACCAGCTAAGACTGGATAGAAGAGACTTGCAACCCTTTCATACCCCGCTCTGAGGATTCAGTGGAGTGGAAGTAAGGTCTCTTGGCACAGTGAAACTACCTGTTAAGATCGGAAAAGCCCCTTACCAGAAGACAGTGCTGCTTGATTTTGTAGTTGTGGACACAGAAAATTGGCTGTTTAACGCCCTACTAGGTCGACCATTCTTGAATAAAACTAAAGCAGTGATGGCCACATATGCCCTTATGATGAAATTCCCAACGGAATACGGAGTAGGAGTAGGAGTAGGAGTAGGAGTAGGAGTAGGAGTAGGAGTGGTCAAAGGGTCACAAGAGATGGCGCGAAGGGCGAACCTATCGGTCTACAAAGATAGGGAAGTACACCAAATGTGTGCAGTGTTAGCCGAGCAAACCACTAAGGGATCAGAGGAACAAGTAGAAACACCGAAGGAATTCAAACTTGACCCTAGAGAGGAACCCGAAGCTAAAAAAGTTGAACCGACGGAAGAGGTGATTCTAGGTCCTGATGAGCCAAGTAAGACAGTCAAGATAGGGGCAAACCTACGCGAACACATCAAAGCCCAACTAGCCGTATTGTTGAGAGATTACAACGATGTATTCGCATGGAGTCATGAAGATATGCCCGAGATAGACACTAAAGTGATATCACATTACCTTTCCATCAATCCGGAGTTCCGACCAATGGTACAAAAAAGGAAATTGTTCAACCCAGAGAGAAGCACAGCTATCAAGAAAGAAGTAGAAAAATTGCTCTCTGTGGGATGAATAAAGGAAGTTAAGTACCCGGAATAGGTAGCCAATGTAGTGTTAGTTAAAAAGAAAAACAACCAACAGAGAATGTGTGTGGACTTCACAGATCTAAACAAAGCGTGCCTAAATGACAGCTTTTCCTTGCCAAGAATTGACCAATTAGTAGACGCTACGGCGGGACACGAGTTGTTAAGTTTTATGGATGCATACTCGGGATACAATCAGATATGGATGAACAAAGCGGACGAAGAAAAAACAGCCTTCACCACAGACCAGGGACTATACTACTACAAAGTAATGCCATTTGGATTGAAGAATGCTGGAGCAACATATCAAAGGCTGGTAAACAGAATATTCGCTTGACAGATTGGAAGGAATATGGAAGTTTATGTAGATGACATGCTGACTAAAAGTGTCACAGCGGAAAAACACTCGGAAGATTTGAAGGAAACTTTCGACGTCCTGAGGAAGTATAAGATGAAGCTTAACCTGAATAAATATGTGTTCGGGGTACCGTCAGGAAGATTCTTAGGTTTTCAAGTCCATCAAAGAGGAATTGAGATAAACCCCGAAAAGATCAAAGCATTAGAAGAAATGGCTTCACCAAAGACACTGAAGGATGTGCAGAGACTGACAGGATGTCTTGCCTCGCTCAATTGGTTCATCGCCAAATCAACAGATAGGTGCGCCCCATTATTTAGAGCAATAAAAAAGGGGAAAGGACTCGAATGGAGTGAAGAATATGAAACAGCGTTCTAGAAATCGAAAGAATACTTGGGATGAGCACCCGTCCTCTCGAAACCAATAGTCGGGGAAACCTTGTACCTATACCTTACAGTCACACAGGTGGCAACAAGTTCAGTACTGATTCGACTGGAGGAAGGAGTGCAAAAGCCAGTGTATTACACAAGCAAGGCCTTGCTGCTGGCCGAAACCAGGTATTCACCAGCTGAGAAAATAGCTCTCGCACTAATCACGGCGGCAAGGAAATTGATGCCTTATTTTCAAGCACATACGATAGAGGTGTACACTGACTGCCCACTGAAACTTATCCTACAAAAACTAGAACTGTCAGGCAAGCTGACCAAATAGGCTGTAGAGCTAAGTGAATTTGACATCAAATACACCCCAAAGGCAACAATCAAGGGGCAGGCGGTGTCAGACTTCGTAGCAGAATTCACCGATCCAAATGTCAAGGTAAGAAGAATGATGGAAGGAGAATAGGTAAACAATTTTCAGTGGAAGTTACATATAGATGGGTCATCAAACACCCATGGCAGCGAGGCAGGAATAGTCACAACAACCCCAGAGGGGGACGCTGTGGAGTGTGCCATGAGGTTTGATTTCAAGGCAACTAACAACCAAGCCGAGTATGAAGCTCTGTTGGCCGGCTTAAGGGTGTGCATAGCATTGGGAGCAGATGAGTTGGAAATTTTCAGCGATTCACAAGTAGTGGTTAACCAGGTACTGGACAAGTATCAAGCGAGAGATGAGCACATGATAACCTATCTGGACATTGCAAAAAGATTGCTCAGAAGATTCAAGAAATACAAAGTCACTCAGATCCCTCGGGAAGAAAATGAAAAGGCAGATGCCATATCCAAACTAGCATCAGCTGCGACTTGTATCAGGTCCAAAGCAATACCGGTGGCACACTTGACCAAGCCAAGCACAACAGAACCCATGGAAATCATGATAGTAGAAATCCAAACAAGTCTGGATGACTGGACAACTCAACTTAAGAGATACTTGGAAGAAAATATACTACCAAAAGATACCGCGGAAGCCAAGCGCATCAAATACAGATCAACCCGATACACAATTCTGAATGGCGAGTTATACAGGAGAGGATTTTCAAAAGCATTGCAAAGGTGTGTCGCTGGTGAAGAAACCAACCAGACCCTGAAGGATGTTCACAGTGGGGTGTGTGGAAACCAAACTGGGGGTAAGAGCCTAGCACATAAAGTACTTAGGCAAGGGTTCTACTAGCCGACCTTGTTTGCTGAAGCACAACGATTCGTAGAAAGTTGTAAAACGTGCCAAAGGATAGCCAACGATATTCGGTAACCTCCAGAGTTGCTCAGAAGCTTAACATCCCCTTGGCCATTCACCATGTGGGGCCTCGACCTTATAGGGCCAATGTCTACGGGGGCCAAAGGAGGATCAAAACATGCTATTGTGGCAGTTGACTATTTTACCAAGTGGGTAGAGACAGAAGCACTCGTACACATCACCGAGTACCACCAACTTTGTCAAAAAGAACATATTATACAGGTTTGGGATCCCGAGTACCATCATAACAGACAATGGAACCCAGTTTGACAATAACAAATTCAGAGAGATGTGCGAAGAGCACAAAATTGCAAACTACTATGCCTCGCCTACCCATCCTCAAACCAACGGCCAGACTGAAGCGGTAAATAAGGTGATCAAACACACGCTGAAAGCAAAGTTGGATGCAAAGAAGGGCAGTTGGGCGGACAAGCTGCACGAGGTTCTATGGGCATACTGAACAACTGCAAGGTTGTTCACAAGAGAAACCCCTTTCTCACTAGCATTTGGAACTGAAGCCGTCATCCCAACAGAAACAACTTTTACCTCTTCCAGGGTCCAGTTATATAACCCAGAGCACAATGTCAATATGCTGCTACAGAATTTGGATGAACTAGAAGAAGTCAGAGACAGAGCACAAGTAAGGAACGCAGCATACCAGCAAAGAGCCGCAAGGTATTACAACTCCCACGTCCGCGTGTGTAAATTTCAGCTCAGCGACTTGGTACTAAGAAGGGTGTCCCCAAACACCAAGGACAAAGCAGCAGGGTCCCTCGCTGACAAATGGGAAAGACTGTACATCATTGATGGAATAGCAGGACATGGAGCCTACTTGATAGCCCGACCAGGGGGTAGCTTAGTGCCCCGACCATGCAACACACAGTACTTGAAAATCTTCTATCCTTAAGGGACCCTTCCTATTTCCTTTTTAGTTTTCTGCAATTTGCATATTTAAATGTTCCAAGCTCCTGGTGGGTTTATTTCTTTTGAATATTCAGTTTCTAATAAATAAAGATTATTTGCTGAATTCATGTTCAAATCAGCCATGCTAAGCCGAAGATCCCTTTGCAAAGGACCTCCTCTGTAAATAGAGTGGTCATCCAGAAAAAGACCAATCAAAAAATTCTTAAACATTGAAAAGCTCGGGCAACATGAAACCGTGAAAAAGCGGATCGATAGTGCCCGAGGGGTGAAAAAGCTAAAATAGCGTGCCCGCCTAGTTAAGACGGTACAAACGCACCTCTTAGCAATAAGGCAAACCTGAAGCACCAGAATAACTGGAAAACTACTCAGGGCGCCGCCAGAAAGGCTGGTGAGATGCGTAACTATGTTGGCCGGTTTACATAACCCCAACGATTCGGTAAACCCTTGCACAGATAAAACCAGGAAACGTCCTAGGTGACATGTGCAAGGACCCTAGTGTATGGTCATGGTGAGCCTCGACGTAACACTAGGGTAAAAAGCTTGAACGGATATAATTACCCAATTGCTAGCTGATGAGATACTCGGCTAAAATGAAGGGTGAACGGATATAATTACCCAATTGCCAGTTCATAAGATACTTAGCCAAGATGAAGGATGCTCTACTCATAAAAATATCCAATAAAGGTGTTCGACTTAATAACTGATCGGGTCAAAGAGATCTTCGATTAAAATAAATACCCGGCCGAATATGGGCCGCCAATTAAATAAACCACAAGTGTATGCTAAGTGAGTGTGTGCATGATAGCTACACCTAGCAAGGCTACAAGGGGTGGCGTGCTCCCCACGGGCTCCCCTCGCCCAAAAACACTCTTTGCCCGCATTGGTGCCACGGGGAGACACACGGCCACTTTAATTTTTTTTAACTATTTTGTTTTGTCCTCTTGATCTGATTGTATGTTAATATATATATATAAAGACAAAAAAAAAAAAAGTTTATATATATATATATATATATTTATATAAACTTTTTTTTTTTTTGTCTTTTGCATACATTATATAATATATATATATTTATTCACGTGCTTCACCTAACTTTTGACTTTTGCATATTATATATATATATATATATTAACGTTTTATATATATATTTTTTAAAAACGATGGCGTTTCTTTTCTTTTTTGTTTCTTGACCTGATTCATATTTGTATATATATATATTTTCTTCTTCATTTTTTTCAAGAAGGCAAACATACACACTTTGAGAGAGCAAAAATATCTTCAAGAGAAAAATCCCCAAGAACTTTTCTTTAACTCTCAAAACCCATTTTCATATGCATCAAAATATCATCTAAGCATTTTCTAGCATAGTTAGGATGTTTACTTGCATGGGTCTTGGTCAACACACTTCCCTTAGTATGTTCTTCACTATTATCATTTATAATTAGTGTTTTATTTATCAAGGCATCTCTTTTATTATTTGCTTGTTCTTAGATTAAAATCTAATATTCAAAATAGAGATTGTTGTGTTGACATGATTGAGTGTTGTATTGTGATAGCTAATTAGGTTTTGTGCTTAATCTTAATTAGCTAAACTATTTGATTGAACATGTCATTTAGTTTTTAATATCTAGGATTGTTCTAATTGCATATTAATCATCTTAGATAAGCATATAGGGTTTCCCTTGCTTTATGTTGCATTTTGGATATTCACGTATATTCACTTAGGGTTGTATTCTCTTCATAGAGAAAGTAAGTCTTGTGTGTAGCTTCCGGGATTAGGTTGCTTAGATCGCAAGCAAATTGGACTAGGTTCACTCATACCGGGATTAGGTAGGTGTGTGATTACTTCCGGGATTAGGTTGTAATCGTTTACACATTTAGTGGATTCGAGGTTCGAGTGTGGCTTACTTACTAGCCCGTGGTTTTTCCCGTGAGGGTTTCCACGTAAAAATCAAGTGTTATTTAATTTTCGCATATTTTACTTGATTTATTACTTTATCTATTTAGGGGTAATTTCGTAATTTTGACTAACACGAAAAATTGGGTAAAAAGCGTAAAATCTATTCACCCCCCTCTAGATAGTTTTATACACATCGTGCTATAATTAGTTTCAATTGGTATCAGAGCGGGTTTCTAGACATACATAGGTGATACTTGCTTATTTTGGTGTGTTTTGCATTTTGTGTGATTTTTGATCATTCATACATTTGCATTTATTTCATTCATTCATAAACACTATGAGTGGAAACGGTGGCAACCATGAGCTAGCACGAGACCTCCTCTCCTCACCGGATTGAACTATTCCCAATGGAAAGGGAAGATGGAATCTTATATATGCCAAATTCATGACCGGGCATGGATGTCGGTTGAAGATGGATATGATCTCCCTATGATGACTCCCGCGGGTGGAGGACAAGATGTTTTGAAGCCTAAGGCGCAATGGAACGCGCAAGAGTTTGAGGCTTCAAAGTGGAATAGGAAGGCGATGCATGCCATCATGTGTGCAATGGATGAGAATCAATACAAGCTTATTCAGAATACTCAGATTGCAAAAGCGGCATGGGACATCCTTCAAGTTGCACATGAGGGAACCTAGGTGGTGAAGGAGTCCAAGCTTCAAGTCCTCCAAACTCAATTTGAGTTACTTAGGATGGGAGAGGATGAATGCTTCAATGACTTCGAAATCTAATTGATGGACATTGTAAATCAAAGCCATCAACTCGGAGACCCGTATTCGGATAGGAGAGTCAAGCAAAAAATAGGATAGGAGAGTCAAGCAAAAAATTATGAGATCTCTCCCCGATAGGTTTGAATCAAAGGTGACGGCCATAGAAGAAAATAGTGGCTACATGGATATGAAGCCAAGTGAGGTGATTGGACGTCTCCTTGCATATGAGTCTAGGAAGGCTCCTAGCACCACTACTCCTCCTAAGAAGTCTAAAGGAATAGCTTTGAAAGCATCTAAGGATGCAAATGAGGCAAAGCATGAATCGGATGAAGACCTTGCCTTATTCGTGAAAAGGTTTAATAAGGTTATGGGGTTCAAGAAGAAGAAGGGATTTGGATCAAGAGGACAAGACTTGAAGAAAAAAGGTTCCTTCAAGAAGTTTGAGCCTAGACAAGAGAGGACCGAAAGGAAAGGGGTCCGGTGCTTTGAATGTGGTGGGATTGGTCACTTTGCCCCCGAATGTGCTAATCACAATGAAAAGAAGAAGGGCAAAGTGATGGCCGCCACTTGGAGTGGGAGTAGTGATGACTCCAATGAGGAAGATGAGTCTTCAAGTGAAGAAGAACTCATGGCTAACCTCCTAGCTTTTGCCTCCTCACATAAGAGCAAAAGTGGTAGTGAGAGAGAGGAAATGAGTCAAGAGGAAAATGACTCAAGTGAAGTAGAAAGTGACTCCTCTTCTATTTCCATAAAGAAATTTGTGGAGCAAAAGGTGCTTGCTAAATACCATGCCGAGTTCAATGATTTAGTAATTAAAAGCACAAGAAAGATTAAGAGGTTGAGAGAAGAGAACCTTGAACTTTCGGCTCACAATGACCACTTAAGTGAACAAGTGGAAAGATTGAAGAGGAGAGAGGATAAGTTAATTGAGGAGTTAGACTTATCCAAGAGAAGTGAAGAAGGCTTGAAGAGGGAACTTGTAGAAGTTAAAGGGTCCTTGGCTAGGATAGATTCTAGCACCAAGAAGCTTGACCATATGCTTGGTGTTGGAAAGAGTCCATGTGACAAGAGGGGTCTTGGGTATGAAGATGACAAGAAGATCTCTACCTCTAACAAGACCGTGTTTGTCAAGAGTTTGAGGAACGAAGAAACCTCATTTGTGAAAATTCCTAGGAAGAAATTAGAAGTAGGACAATACTCTAATGCACAAGTGAAGATGGGGCCAAGAAGGCAACCTCAAGCTCAACCCCCTAGGGTCCCTCAAGCCAACACTCCTCCACACTTGGCTCACAAAGGAAAGAGACCAATCATGCAACCTCAAGCTAGGAAGCAACCTAGACCGGTTCAACAACGAAGATGGATTGAACCCATTCACCCACAAAGACAAGGACAAGGTATGATTCCTTATTTTACTCATATATGTCACTTTTGTGGATTTGATGGTCATATTGGACCACATTGCTTTCGATATATAAAAATGTGTAGAACACGAAGCATGATTGAAAAGAGAAAGAATAGAGCCAAGATGCATGTTCCTAGGAATGATAATATTGATTTGCATGATTCTAGGAATAGTAGAGCACATGTACCAAAGACCACTAAGAAAGCTAAAATTGTTGCTAAGTGGATTAGAAAGAATGAAAATGTTTGCCATGTTGCACAAATAGCCTTGAAGGCAAATTCTTATAATTTTTGGTATTTGGATAATGGGTGCTCTAGGCACATGACGGGAAACAAAAGTTTCTTCGAGACTCTTGTTATGGAGGAAGGTGGAAATGTCACTTTTGGTGATGGATCCAAAAGAAATGTTGTAGGGAAAGGAACCATTTCCGTTCCCGGATTACCCTCCTTATCCAATGCTTTATTTGTTGATGGCTTGAAAGCCAATTTAATAAGCATTTCACATCTTAGTGATGAAGGATATTCCGTCTTGTTTTCTAAAGATTATTGCTCTATCCTAAAACCCGATGGACAAACCTTGTTGAAGGGCATGAGATCTAGCGACAATTGTTATTGTCTTGAAGCTAGTATTGTATCTAATCATGTGTCCATGGATGAGCAAATTGAGTTGTGGCATGAAAGACTTGGCCACATGAACTTTAGGGATCTACGGACCTTTGGAAAGTTCGAGTGTGTGCGTGGCCTCCCTAAGCTTGGGAAGAAAGCCAATGGTGTTTGTGGACCTTGCCAACAAGGAAAGCAAACTAAAAGCATGCACAAAAAGGGTAAGTATCTCACCACCAAGGAGCCTCTTGAGCTTCTCCACATGGACCTCATGGGTCCCATGCAAACCGAAAGTTTAGGTGGAAAGAGATACATTTTTGTTTGTGTTGATGATTTCTCTAGGTTCACATGGACATATTTTCTTAGAGAAAAATCCGAAACTTTTGATAAGTTTAAAATGCTTTGTAATAAAATACAAAATGAGATGAACTCTAATATTAAAAGCATAAAACGGATTAGAAGTGACCATGGGAGGGAATTTTAGAATGCTACCTTTGAAACCTTTTGTAATGGTTTAGGTATCTACCATGAGTTTTCGGCTCCTAGGACACCGCAACAAAATGGAGTTGTTGAGAGGAAAAATAGGGTCCTTCAAGAGATGGCCCGTGTGATGTTGCTTAGCAACAATGTCCCTAGGAACCTATGGGCCGAAGCCATCAATACGGCTTGCTATATAGGAAATAGAGTTTTCCTAAGGCCCGGTACTAGAAACACCTCCTATGAGTTATGGAAAGGCAAGAGGCCAAATGTTAGCTACTTCCACACTTTTGGAAGCAAATGCTACATTTTGAATGACCGTGATCAACTTGGCAAATTCGATGCTAAGAGTGATGAGGGTATTTTTATTGGCTATGCCTTGAATAGTAGAGCCTATAGAGTTTTCAATTTAAAAACTCTAAGTGTTATGGAATCATCCAATGTCGTATTTGATGATACTAGGCTCAAGTCTAATGATCATGAGGAGGAGGTTATTTTTAGTGATGTTTCTCCTTTGGAGAAGGTTGTGGTGTCTCCTAATGTTGGGACATCTAATGTCAACAATGATGACACACAACCTATTGATAGAGTTCCTCTCTTGGACTCTAAAGAACCCGCTCCATGGGTTAGGAAACTCCATGATAAAGAAGATATCATTGGAGAGGTTAATGAGGGTGTTAGGACTAGACGTCAACTTGCTAATCTTATTAGCTACACTTGCTACACCTCTCAAATAGAACCAAAAAGGTTGAAGAAGCCTTAAATGATGAATTTTGGGTTCTTGCCATGCAAGAAGAGCTAAACCAATTCGAAAGGGATGAGGTTTGGACTCTAGTTCCTAGGCCTAAGACCACTAATGTCATAGGCACCAAATGGATATTTAGGAACAAATCCGATAAGGATGGCAACATAGTGCAGAACAAGGCTAGACTTGTAGCACAAGGGTACTCTCAAATTGAGGGTATCGACTTTGAGGAGACATTTGCTCCCGTTGCCCGTTTAGAGTCTATTAGGCTTCTCTTGTCCATTTCTTGTGTGCACAAGTTCAAATTACACCAAATGGACGTCAAGAGTGCCTTCCTCAATGGCTTCTTGCAAGAGGAAGTGTTTGTTGAACAACCCAAGGGGTTTGTGGATGCTCACCACCCCAACCATGTTTATCGCCTCAAGAAGGCACTTTATGGGTTGAAACAAGCACCGAGGGCTTGGTATGAGCGCCTCACTCAATTTCTTGTTGACAATAACTACACAAGAGGTAGTGTTGACAAGACACTATTCATCAAGAGAGATAATGATGAGCTTTTCATAGCTCAAATATATGTTGATGGTATAGTTTTTGGCTCCACCAACAACACCAAGGTCCAACAATTTGTTGATGTTATGTCTCATGAATTTGAGATGAGTCTTGTTGGTGAGCTTAGTTACTTCATAGGTTTGCAAATTAGGCAACTAGATGATGGGATTTTCATAACCCAAGCCAAATATGCTAAGAACCTAGTGAAGAAGTTTGGTTTAGAGAAAGCCAAACATTATGATACACCCATGAGTACCACTTTGAAGCTAAGCAAGGATGCTAGTGGTAAAAGTGTGGAACAAACGTTATATCGTGGCATGATAGGAAGCTTGCTTTATTTGACCGCAAGTAGGCCCGATATCTCCTTTAGTGTGGGTGTGTGTGCTAGGTACCAAGCGGATCCTAAGGAGTCCCACCTCTCTTCCGTAAAGAGGATCATTCGCTATGTGAATGGGACATCCAACTATGGGATTTGGTACTCTTTTGACACTAATGCTAGTCTTGTAGGCTTTAGTGATGCGGATTGGGCAGGAAATTGTAATGATAGGAAGAGCACATCGGGAGGTTGCTTCTTCTTAGGAAACAATCTTGTGTCTTGGTTTTGCAAGAAGCAAAACTCGATTTCCTTGTCCACGGCGAAAGCCGAGTACATAGCCGCGGGGAGTGGATGCACTCAACTTATATGGATGAAGCAAATGCTAGTAGACTGATTGGATGATTTACATACCTATTTGAGGTCCCCATTTCCTAGATTTTGTACTCGTTGTCGAGTTTGTTTTTGTATATAATGCATTTTGTGAGCATTGTGTAGGTTATATGCTCTAAAATAAGGTGTTGAGCATAATTGAAGAGTTTTGGAGGTTAAAGGGCTGAAATTGGAAATTTTAGTGCAGAGCTTTCAACTTTCGGGGGCCATATCTCCCTCCTCCGATTGAACTACGTTTTCGATAACCTATTTTCGGAAAGCCCCATGAGTCTACTTTCCAACGCTTTTTACGGATCGCGATTCCGAGTTTGCTAGAGGAAGTTATGGCCATTTTCGTAACGGTGCGCGAAGCTGGAAAACTTCACCCGAGAGAGATGCGAGCCCAAGGCGAGCTCAAGCAGCTCGCCCCTCAAGGTCGCTAATCTCTCGGGTTTTCAACAGTTTTCTTCAACCAAGAGCATCCAAATCACCCCCAGGTCGCCCCAAGCTCGCCCTTTTACCCAAAATATGTTAAAAATCAAGATTTTACCTCCTTGCCCTTGACCTAATTCATTCCTCTATATAAACCTTTGATATTTTTAAACCAAAAGAAAACTCTCTCACCAAAAAGAACCCAAGACACCATTTTTACTCTCACCTTCCATCTTCCACAACCCATCTAGCATCCAAATCTCCTTAACATCCAAACACAAACTTCACTTCCACTTTTCCACATCCACCATCACCCCACCTTTTTGGGCAAGAGAGAGTTGAAGAAAGAGAGGAGGAGAAGAAGATCCAAAGAAGAAGAGGAAGCTCTCCATTAGTTTTCTCTACATCCTTTCTCCTTTACTCTTTTTCATAGCCATGTATTTATTTGATTTTATCTATGTTATGGCTATTCTTTGTAATATGAGCTAAATATATATTGCTAGGATTTGATGAAACCCCACCCATGACTATATATTTATATTGATTCTTATTTATCCATTTATGTGCAACTTGTGGTTTGTATGGGTATTTTTGTATGCTTAAAGCTTTCAAGTGATTGATCTCCATTTGAATGAATTATTGTGGTGTGTTATGTACTGACTGGAGACGCACACCACGTGTTCGATAAAATGCCCTCTATGCATGTCTAGAAAAGTACACCCACTTAGGCTAGCGTATAGGATTCGTTTAGTGTGCCAACAAACTTAATGAACTCAATTCGTATATTCCGGGTAATCGAGAGATAGGCTTGGGTACGTTTCGTGTGTAATCTACTTTGCTTGACCAAGATTGTAGGTTAATATTAGGGTGCATGAATCTACAAATTGCATGAGTATGTTTTGGGTGAATAATTGAGTCTAAAACGGAAGTCAATTGAGGGTGGGGTGTAGTCAAGTCCTAGCATGTTTTTCTTCGATATTACACTTGAGTTTATTTTAGTGTTATTTTATTTCTTGCATTAGCATTAGTCATTAGATTAAATTAGTTTAATTTACTTGGTTTAAATATCATTTTTCGCTTGTTTGAATAGCATCTAGGCTAATCAATTTCGGTAATCGATCACTCGATCCCTGTGGGAACGAATCTTACTCACCATTGTGCTACTCTCCGACCTCGTGCTATTGCGAGAGTCACTCACTAAAGAGAGCTAGCCAAATTTTTGGCGCCGCTGCCGGGGATTGAGCAGATGATTGATATCGATACTAGTTAGTTTATTGCTAATTTGAACTTTTTAATTTAGTTTGTTTATTTTTATTTTTATATATTTTTCAGGATTCTATGGATTTCTTCATGCAAAACTCGAGGCCAAGCTACCCGCCAATGAGCATGTCATCGGAAGATAAGATAATAGAGCTCTTGCAAGATGCTATAGACTCTCAACCGGAAATCACACAGAATTTCAATGACAATATGTCACCTAGCTGGCTAGACCAATC
Source organism: Acer saccharum (assembly GCA_030490815.1). Lineage (NCBI taxonomy): Eukaryota > Viridiplantae > Streptophyta > Magnoliopsida > Sapindales > Sapindaceae > Acer > Acer saccharum. The sequence continues at coordinate 24,095,328 of CM059876.1, forward strand.
AATAGAGACGACATTTGGAAGGAACCTTAACAACTCTTACAACCAAGATTGGAGGATGCACCAAGACTTCTCAATGAGCTATGATGAGACCAATGGCTTTGAAAAACCTACCTCATCGTGCCAACCAATGTTCAAACCATTTGAAAAAGAGAAGAAAGAGTGGCTCAAGGTGTGCGAGAATGTTTTGCATAATAATAGGGTTGTGATGTCTATGCTAGAGGAGTTGAAAGAAAGGAATGCTCAGCTTCAAGAGAAAATAGAGGAAACTTCTCGAGAGAAAGAAGAAATGAGGGAAGAATTTGAGAAGAAGTTGCAGCTAATGAAGAAGGAATTTGAAAGTGAGAGTGCCTTGGAAATGGAAAAGGCAAATAAGCTTCAAGAGCTAAACAAGAAACTCGTAATTGAAGTAATGGCGCTCAGGGTTGAAAATGGCACACTAAAGAAATGAATGGCGAAGTCTCCAAACAGAGTAAAGATTTTGAAGAAAAAATTGAGAGACTTGAAGTCGAAAAGTGTGCAACATCGAAGGAATTCGAAGACCTTGCAAGGCTATTTGAAGAATTTGAAGAAGAATGTGCAAGGACGACAAGGAGGTTGCTTATGGAAAAGGAGCAAAAAGTAAAAGCTTTGGAAGAAACGAATGAAGCACTTGGTAGGAAGGATGAAGCCCTCAAAATAGCAAAAGTCAAGGAGTGTGACTACATTGTCAATTTAGACAAGGTGGAAAAAGAGGTCAAAACGCTACAAATGAAGCAACATCAAATGCTTCATAGTCACCTGCCTAGAGGGAGTTTTCTAAACCATCCTCCTACTTGCTATTTTTGCTTTCAAAAAGGGCACTTAAAAGCTCATTGTTTTAAATTCCATAAGCATGAAAAATTGAGAAAATCTAGGAATAGAAAAAAGCCGCCTAGAGTTAAGCAAATTTGGGTAAGAAAAGACTTGGTTAACCAAGTTAGGCCCGAAAGAAAAGAAAAGGGGAAATCAACTCAACTTGTTTGGGTTGTGAAAAAGGATCAATTTCCAAACTTGGTAAAACCTCCTTTAGTTGATGACACCCCTAGCACAAGTACATAATTTAGAAAAATTCTTTTTGTGCATTTTATTTTTATGCTTTATTTGTTTAGTTTATTTCTTTTGAATAATTGGTGTTCCAAACTCTTGTTGGCAATTGCATGTTTGAGTTTATGTTTATTTGCCGGAACTTTTTAATGTGCTTAGTGTTTGTGTAGATTTTCTATTGCTTCTTGAGGAAGTATGTTGTGGTGCTTGTGCTTCAAGCAAGGTTCTTTATCTCTTGGGATGAAACAAAGACAACTTGCGAGTCTTGGAGGGACGAGCAAGCCAAGAGTGCTCATAAAAAGGGCGAGGACCTTATCCTAAGGTTGCAACATTTTGGAGTTCGAAGAGCTTGAGCACCATGCCACGTCTAGCCGAGACGTCAAACCAAGCACTTGGTGGGAGGCAACCCACCTAGGTACATTTTTTTTTTTTTTTTTTCTTCTTAGTTTATATTTGTTTTTATTTTGTTTTTACATTTTTGTTTAGAATAAGTGTGCGGATGGTTTGAGTTGTGATTAGTGCCTAAGAGGTTTATGTTGTTTGTGTCTTGAGTTCTTGCCTCTCATGCTTCGTTTATTCATTGTCCATGCATCTCAATGTCATATAAAAATTGAAGACAATGTTTATATTAGGTTTGGGGGTGTGAATTCATTATTTGAGTAATTTTTCTTTTTAGTTTTTCAAATCTTTCTTTGACCTTTACGAAAGTGCCCTGTTTTGAAATTTTGAGGCCAAATGTTTCATTTAAACTGTACCGTTTGGTGAGGAAATAAATTATTTCGTCCGCGCTGTGTTCTTTGATTTTTCGATACGGTTTCAACGATATAAAGAACGCAAAATTCTGGGTGGGGGTTCAAAAGTTATGAATATTTCTTCGACTAAAGGTCATGGGCGATGCCCTGTTTTGAAAATCTGCACGTGAACCATTTTCGACGTCCGTTTGCACACTTTACCAATTTGAATTTTGAAATGTTTTCTAAATGAAAAGTGTGTATTTTCATGTCTATTTTCCTGTGCCAAAATTTTAGAAAGTGTTATTGATTATTTTTGAAAATATGCACTAAAGAGCGGACATAGGTCGATTTCAAAAGTCACTAGTTTTTGGAATTTTATCCTCTATGTTGAGATGGCATTTCGCATTGTGTTTTTTGTGTTTTGTGTCATGTTAGGTACGCGCCGTTACGTCGGACTCTTTTGTTTCCAACATTGGGGACAATGTGGAGTTTTGGTTTGGGGGTGCGGCCTTTCTATGACCATTTTTGCATGATTGATTTTTGCGTGTGCTTATTTTTGTGAAATTTTTTTCAAATTTTTGCATGATTGTGTGTGTTTAGAGTCTTGTTATGTCCGTTCTCCTGTTTTGAGCCAAATTTTGGAGCATTAGCTTGCTTTAATGAGATGCTTTTGGGTTGTGCCGTTTGAGGCAATTTTTGCATGTGTTGAGCCCCTGAGTCTAGGCGAAGGTCGTGCTAGTTAAAGCTACACCACATTGCTTGCACGCACCCTACCAGACTTGAAAGTGTCTAAGTAATTGGGTATCGCGCTTAAGATGTCTAGATCATTAGTGGAGACTACCCGTGTGAGGCCAGAGCCTAAATAGCGTCCTTATGAGTGTATGCTTTTTCATTGTTTCATCTTAAACACTCTTCTTGTAGATAAATAAGCATAAATTAAAAAGGACCTCACTCCATGCTTTGGACATTAAAGAGCGCCATTTTAAGAGCATCACCCTGGTTTTGCCTTTGTTTGCTTGCTTAACTCGTACCTATAGAGATGATGTAGGCAATGTGTGTTAAGTCACTACAAATATCCTAAACACGTCCCATGCCTTGTGTGTGTGCTTAAATGTCCTATCTATGTTGACCTACACACTAAACCCCATCACTATATCCTCCCATATCATACACATCACCATATCTTACATAAACACTAGACCATCCCATTTGCTACGATTATGGCTTGTTATCATATTAAAATGAAGCTCAAGGGAAATCAAAAGGGTAAAATTAGCGTGTACTCAGGCTAGATGTGTAAGTTGTGCAAAGAATAAGGCTCAAAATATATGAAAAATTAAAAGTGCTCAAAAGAAAAAGAATAGCACAAAAAGCCTTCTAAGCTCTAAAGTGTAAAAGTTGCTAAAATATAAAGCAACTTAAAAATGAGCACAAGATGATTAATTGAAGAATTCATGCCTAGACGCTTTATTTGTGATGAGCGTACCAAAATAGAAGTTAAAGCATAATCGGTTGCTAGCCCATAATCCCATACCCACCTAGCCTCTCCACCACCATCTCACCATAATATCACTTGAACTTTAAAGAAGTCCTAATTGATCTTTAGGAGGAGTTTAGCTCGTTAACGAAGGCATCAAATGGTGTTTGCTCTTGTTCTTAATGTTCGAATCCGTTCTTGTGGTCCATTTGCATTGTAAGCTTTAGCGATTTTTCAAAATGTGTCGTATGCATGTAATTTAAAAATTCTTGTGCTTAATTTCCAACCGCATATGTTAGTTGAGTGAGCCTAGGTTCTGAGTGGTAAAATGAGAGAGATCCGGAAAGGTATAGAGTCGAGGCGAAATGCTATCATAAGACTCTTGTGTTCGATGCTTTTTGAAGCTTTGTTCACTAAGAAGTATGGAATTGCAATCTCTCTTGTTGTAGCACCTTAGCTTGCATAACCCAAGCTTTTTCTTAGGGGTCTTAGCATGCATGCGTCTCAATTCGGTTCACCATTATTGCATCTCTGTCTATAGTTGGCTCAGCAGGAAAGACGTTTGTGGGTGTCGTACTGTAAACCCTCACGAGACTTCACTCGTCCCACTAGGGATCACCTAGGGGTTTAAAAGACTTATTATGTGCATTTTTTTTCTTTATGTTTTTACTTTCTTTTGTTTTATTTTTCTTTTTGTTTGTTTGTTTTGGTTTTGCTCGAGGACGAGCAAAAGATAGGTTTGGGGGTATTTGATTGGATGATTTACATACCTATTTGAGGTCCCCATTTCCTAGATTTTGTACTCGTTGTCGAGTTTGTTTTTGTATATAATGCATTTTGTGAGCATTGTGTAGGTTATATGCTCTAAAATAAGGTGTTGAGCATAATTGAAGAGTTTTGGAGGTTAAAGGGCTGAAATTGGAAATTTTAGTGCAGAGCTTTCAACTTTCGGGGGCCATATCTCCCTCCTCCGATTGAACTACGTTTTCGATAACCTATTTTCGGAAAGCCCCATGAGTCTACTTTCCAACGCTTTTTACGGATCGCGATTCCGAGTTCGCTAGAGGAAGTTATGGCCATTTTCGTAACGGTGCGCGAAGCTGGAAAACTTCACCCGAGAGAGATGCGAGCCCAAGGCGAGCTCAAGCAGCTCGCCCCTCAAGGTCGCTAATCTCTCGGGTTTTCAACAGTTTTCTTCAACCAAGAGCATCCAAATCACCCCCAGGTCGCCCCAAGCTCGCCCTTTTACCCAAAATATGTTAAAAATCAAGATTTTACCTCCTTGCCCTTGACCTAATTCATTCCTCTATATAAACCTTTGATATTTTTAAACCAAAAGAAAACTCTCTCACCAAAAAGAACCCAAGACACCATTTTTACTCTCACCTTCCATCTTCCACAACCCATCTAGCATCCAAATCTCCTTAACATCCAAACACAAACTTCACTTCCACTTTTCCACATCCACCATCACCCCACCTTTTTGGGCAAGAGAGAGTTGAAGAAAGAGAGGAGGAGAAGAAGATCCAAAGAAGAAGAGGAAGCTCTCCATTAGTTTTCTCTACATCCTTTCTCCTTTACTCTTTTTCATAGCCATGTATTTATTTGATTTTATCTATGTTATGGCTATTCTTTGTAATATGAGCTAAATATATATTGCTAGGATTTGATGAAACCCCACCCATGACTATATATTTATATTGATTCTTATTTATCCATTTATGTGCAACTTGTGGTTTGTATGGGTATTTTTGTATGCTTAAAGCTTTCAAGTGATTGATCTCCATTTGAATGAATTATTGTGGTGTGTTATGTACTGACTGGAGACGCACACCACGTGTTCGATAAAATGCCCTCTATGCATGTCTAGAAAAGTACACCCACTTAGGCTAGCGTATAGGATTCGTTTAGTGTGCCAACAAACTTAATGAACTCAATTCGTATATTCCGGGTAATCGAGAGATAGGCTTGGGTACGTTTCGTGTGTAATCTACTTTGCTTGACCAAGATTGTAGGTTAATATTAGGGTGCATGAATCTACAAATTGCATGAGTATGTTTTGGGTGAATAATTGAGTCTAAAACGGAAGTCAATTGAGGGTGGGGTGTAGTCAAGTCCTAGCATGTTTTTCTTCGATATTACACTTGAGTTTATTTTAGTGTTATTTTATTTCTTGCATTAGCATTAGTCATTAGATTAAATTAGTTTAATTTACTTGGTTTAAATATCATTTTTCGCTTGTTTGAATAGCATCTAGGCTAATCAATTTCGGTAATCGATCACTCGATCCCTGTGGGAACGAATCTTACTCACCATTGTGCTACTCTCCGACCTCGTGCTATTGTGAGAGTCATAAAAGAGACTAGCCATAGACTACGGATTCAACCAAGGTACACTCACTCTCTTTTGTGATAACATGAGTGCTATTAATATCTCCAAGAATCCAGTACAACACTCTAGAACTAAGCATATTGACATCCGCCATCACTTCATTAGAGAGCTTGTTGAAAATAAATGCATAGTACTTGAACATGTAGGTACTAATGATCAACTTGCGGACCTATTTACTAAACCCTTAGATGCTACTTGATTTAAAACTCTTAGTAGATCTATTGGGATATGTCTTGTGGAGTGATGTGATTTTCTTGACCCCATATGGGGAACTCAAGCAAAGAGAACTATTTTGCATTCTTGTAACTTGCAAAAAATTTGAAATAACTTATGCCTCTTCTTTTGATTGCTTGAGTAAGCTTGGTTGTACATATGTATATATGTTTTCAAATTCTATAAGTGTGAACCTTGCTTGATTACAATCCATGTTATATTTATGTTCAAACATGCATTTTTGGACTAGGAGATTTACATAGGAAGTATGATGTGAATGACCTATAGTTATCTCCATGACATGATGATTCTTAAATAACTTGCTAATGATAAATGAAAAAGCATGAAATTCATATAACATGCTCACATGAAAAGCATGAATTGATGATTGCATATTCTTAAAATGCAAAACTTGTGTGAAAGCTTATGAGACTCAAAATGAATAAAGGATCTTGTATCCGTTCAAAGGAATTCTTATTCCAAATGTCTCTCTTTCTTTATTGGTTGAACATGGCTACTATCATACGGATATCTTATCCGGAAAAATCAAATAGGGTGCAAAGTCGCTCATGCCATGTTTCGCTTATAAAGTTGGATATAGTTGCTCATATATTAAAATCAAAAACTCTATATCCTTGCTTTTCTCATGACATTGGTGAAATTGGTTTGAATTCTAATTAGAAACCTTTGTCATTTGCTTTGCCAAATACCATTGTATTTTGGACTTGAATGCTATATGTCTTGTATGCAAAGTATGTTGGATTCACACATTTTCTCAAATAAATCTCCTTGTTTCTCTTCAATTAATTGAAGTGCATAAAGTGACTTATATGTATATACAAATAACTTGCATGCTTCTATCTCTCATTGCTATGAGTGACCCGGTTGGGGACTACTCCTTTGCCTATATCATGACAAAAAGGGGGAGTAGGATATGGTAAGGAGAGATGTAAATTGGTGGTGCAATTGTGCACTTTGGGGAGATAACGCATTGAGGGGGAGTAACTCTTTGAGGGGGAGCATTGCATTTATCATATATTGCATATATTTTGTAATGTTGTGCCTAAATTCTAAAAATGTAAATGCTTGTTTTGATGTCACTTGATTAATCTCACATGTACTTTTTGGAAAAATATAGAAACTTTGTTTTGTAGGGTTGGTTGTTCTACAAGAGATTGGAGCATTGAAGATTTTATTTTGTTTATTATCTCTTTGTATTGTAGAAGATCTATGTTATCCCGTTGTTTCTATTTTTATGTGAGGAATCAATGTGAGTGGTGGTTTTGTCACGAAATAGCCAAAGGGGGAGATTGTAAGGATTCCCGTAGTTTTTAATTGGCTTATTTCGTGATCAAACCATATGTGGGGATCATGTAAGGGTAGCTTAGGAATGTGTTCAAGCTCAAGGCCCTTGCAAGTGTTAAGCACTCCAAAGGTATATGTTTAGTGCTTAATTTTCTATGAAGAGATTTAGTGCACACACTCACTTAGCATACTTGCATTTGTGTGCATTCTCTTCACATGTCACTTATCACACTTGCACTTCTTTGTTATATTTTTATGTGTGGATTTGTCCATAGATAAGTTCCGAGCGATTCGGAGACTTGTCTATATGTTTCGGATGATTTCCGAGACATTTGGGACATTCCGTATTTTTATCGAAAACTGGAATTCAATTTCGAGCTTAAATTGAAAAGTTATATAATTTTCTATATTTATAATTAAATCCGGGTTAATATTCCAAAGACGAAATTGAATTCCAAAGTTCGAGGTCAATTGGACTGAAGAACGCTCGGGTCCGAAGTCAGCTTAGTGTGGCATGATAGCCACACCTAGCAAGGCTACAAGGGGTGGCGTGCTCCCCATGGGCTCCCCACGCCCAAAAACACTCTCTGCCCGCGTTGGTGCCACGGGGAGACACACGGCCACTTAAATGTTTTTTAACTATTTTGTTTTGTCCTCTTGATTTGATTGTATGTTAATATATATATATATATATATATATATATAAACCTTTTTTTTTTGTCTTTTACATACATTATATATTATATATATATATATTTATTCACGTGCTTCACCTAACTTTTGACTTTTGCATATTAAATATATATATATATATATATATTAACGTTTTATATATATATACTTTAAAAACGATGGCGTTTCTTTTCTTTTTTGTTTCTTGACCTGATTCATATTTGTATATATATATATATTCTTCTTCATTTTTTTCAAGAAGGCAAACATACACACTTTGAGAGAGCAAAAATATCTTTAAGAGAAAAACCCCCAAGAACTTGTCTTTAACTCTCAAAACCCATTTTCATATGCATCAAAATATCATCTAAGCATTTTCTAGCATAGTTAGGATGTTTACTTGCATGGGTCTTGGTCAACACACTTCCCTTGGTATGTTCTTCACTATTATCATTTATAATTAGTGTTTTATTTATCAAGGCATCTCTTTTATTATTTGCTTGTTCTTAGATTAAAATCTAATATTCAAAATAGAGATTGTTGTGTTGACATGATTGAGTGTTGTATTGTGATAGCTAATTAGGTTTTGTGCTTAATTTTGATTAGCTAAACTATTTGATTAAACATGTCATTTAGTTTTTAATATCTAGGATTGTTCTAATTGCATATTAATCATCTTAGATAAGCATATAGGGTTTCCCTTGCTCTATGTTGCATTTTAGATATTCACATATATTCACTTAGGGTTGTATTCTCTTCATAGAGAAAGTAAGTCTTGTGTGTAGCTTCCGGGATTAGGTTGCTTAGATCGCAAGCAAATTGGACTAGGTTCACTCATACCGGGATTAGGTAGGTGTGTGATTACTTCCGGGATTAGGTTGTAATCGTTTACACATTTAGTGGATTCGAGGTTCGAGTGTGGCTTACTTACTAGCCCGTGGTTTTTCCCGTGAGGGTTTCCACGTAAAAATCAAGTGTTATTTAATTTCCGCATATTTTACTTGATTTATTGCTTTATCTATTTAGGGGTAATTTCGTAATTTTGACTAACACGAAAAATTGGGTAAAAAGCGTAAAATCTATTCATACCGTGCTATAATTAGTTTCACTGAAAATATAGAAAATAACATTAGGACAGTGAGTCGACCAACAACGGGAATAGCAAGAAAAAAACTATAGAAAATAACTCACAGCGTCGTCGGCGGGCAGAAATTTGAGGAAAAAAGCAAGCTTTAATCATCTTTTCCTCATCAAAAAGATAAGGCTTGCCCCTCTTTTCCAAGAGTCTTTTGATTCCAACTCACCGTCAGGCCAAATTTGTAAGCTCACCGTCAGTAAAAGAAGGAGTCGTGTGATTCCAACTCTCTAGCGAACAAAAGTATTGGGGAACCCGGCGCGTCACCCAAACACCATCAAGGTCGAAATCTATCGCTCGACCCCAGTGATTGCCCATAAAAACCAACTGTTCTTCCAGAACTTATTCGAAGAAGGGAAACCCCAGACGAAACCCTTCATCTTCTCATCAGTGGTCAGTGCAACCTTCCCACGGACCATAACATCCTTTGGTACCCAATTTTCGGGTTGGGTTGAAAGAAGAAAATAAATTCCAGTCTTCCCGAGTTACCTCAACGAATAAAAATGTCTAATTTCGTGAGGAGTGGGGGGTGGCAGCTTCATCCTATGCCACATATGCCACATGCGCATTAAGATCCGATAACTATTCGGGGTTAGCTGAGTCGGGGCAATTTGAGCTTCTGCTAGAAACATGGTGATGAAAGGTTGAAGGGGGAGAGTAACACCACAAGTAAGCATCGCCCCATAAATTGCCACCATGCCAGGTGGGAGATTCCATACAGCACGGCCATTAGTAGGTCTCAACGAGATGAGATTATCGTCCAGATCAAACCTGCTCTTATATTTACAGATTTCCTCGGGACCGGCCACATTGGGCTCAATGTCATAGGCACATACTCGCTCGGGGGAGAAAATGATACGAGCCGCCCTATGCTCCTCCTCTACCACATCATTCTCGTCTACTCTCTGAGAGCCAATCCGGCTTTCTCGAGAGTGGGAATCCTTGTACACCGTACGCTGGCTTTTATGTTTTCCCATTTGTTTCCACGGACAAGTATCACTACGAGCAGAAACAGAAGGATCTGACTAAGCCTTAGAGCGATAAGACTCTGAAGAATCAGAAGCAGGAGGAACTTCAGAAGCCGGAGGAACTTCACGAATGAGTTATGAGACGTCAACGTTCAAGAAGCGAGGTTGATTGAAAAGAGGGCCTCCCAGCAACCTGTGGACAACCGTGGCAGTAAGAGTATCGTTTCGCTCAATAGCGGCCATTCCAAAAATGAAAAGACGATGTCTAGCTTCAAAATCCATGAGAACTAACCTTGAGATGTCAGAAAATTGGAGTAGAAAACACGAACTATAGAGAAAAACCTTCAATCAAGTGATCTGGGGGTAGAGAATCTCAAGCTTCCTGGCGAAATAAAATGAGAGAGATGAGATAGAGATCCAACCCAAAACGAACCGAAGAGTCAAGTTTTCAGTACCAACAGAGAGTTTCCTAGAAGATTTTTAAGAAAATAGATGCGTTCTCTCAGGGAAGAAGAAAGAAATAGCATAAAACAAGAAAGTGAGCCCAATTTCTCTCAACACGAAGTTAAATAGGCAAGGCGTTTGGTTCAAAATTCGAAACCCTAGAATGGACGCGCAGAGAAGCGGGAAACAAAAAGACGTGGATAGTGACGTGGGCAATGCACAGGGGAGTAGAGAGGTTGTGTCCCATAAATGCCGTCTAGCACGGCCAACCATAGGAAGACAAGTGGCAACAAAAGGGGACTTCGAGCTGTCAGAAGGCCAAAACGTCACCATTAGCGGATTTCTGATTGAGGAATGAATCGAATGTGTGCGGACACAATTAAGACACGTCATTAATGATTCAAAATAAATAAGGATAGTAAAATCCCGCATTAATGAAGTAGTAATAAGGAAAACGATGAACAAGAATAGGTGGTAGATAAAGAGTCAAGCGAAGATTAAATATTTTTTCCGAGTAGACCAAATTAAGTCCATTTGGTTCAAATATTTAAGGGGGTATTGTTACAGGTAAAAATCGTCATAGAGGACATGTCATCGCAATAAGCAGATCAGCATGGCCACGTAAGCAGGTCAAAAGAAGAGTCAACCAAGGGAACAACATCTCCTAAGAACGAGCTACTCGACACTCATTAAAGCAAGCATGATTAGAGCCGAGTAAGACGACTCGGGCAATAAAACCCATTCAGACCTACTCGGCGCCAACAAAGAAGATAAACTAAAAACCTTCACCTTTCTAGTACAAAGGTAGAATCAGTGACCGGTAGCCCCAGAGTAACTATGGTACAGCTACTAGAAATCCAAAAAGGAAACAAACAGACTCTCTGTATATAAGGAAATTATAGTCCTACGCAGATTCGGATCCAGCTGGATTAAAGCACGTTGCAAATATCAAATGGGAAAACAAGTTCTAAAAGGACTCTACAGCCACCCGCAACTTGCGGACCATGACACCAAGCCCTAGTGGTACCCAAAAACCCTAATATCACAGTGTATAAATACCCCTACAAAACACAAAGAGAGGGGTACGTGAGAATCAAGACCAGAGTGTGTATCTTTACAATAATTATAGTGGATTTGGCTACGTTGCTAAGGCAACAACACGTGGATGTTTCTCCGATCATCGAAATTTTACCACGCATTTTATGTCTTTTGTCATTGACTTTTATTATTCCCATTGTTTCGTTCATAATTACAGGTTTTTATTGACATAAGTTGTTGACTGATTGACCGACGAAAAATCACCGTCAACACCATGGAAAGTGACCCATTTGAAATCGCGATGCATTGTTATGATCTTGAGGAAATTCGAAATGAACACGTTCCTAGGAATCCCATATTGTTTGATTTTCTGAAAATCGAGACCGCTTTTCTTCAAAAACTCAATGGAGGACTGGACTTGAGTTTCCTTTTCCAAATCAAACTTGGAATTGAATTCCTAGATAGGACTAATGTTGCAATGATCGCCCATGAGCGTGACACCAGGTTAAATAATGTTGGTGCTATTTACATTGAACTTGAGATCATCATAAACAATTGCTTCGGGTGCATTTCTGGGAGTGCCTCAAATAAAATCCAAAAGCTCAATGTTAACAGAGAGCAGTTTGTATCGGTTCAAGCTCAAAGCGAGATAGTGAAGTTCTTGAGAAGAGTTGTAGTGCCAAATTGGTGTAATGGTGTTGCTCTTCATTGTGAAAATTGAAAAACTTGTAAAGAATGAAGCATAGAACACACTTGTATTTATAAGAGTAATGTAAATGTTGGCGCAAATAGGAAATAGAAATCCTCATCGTTTTCCTTTTTCTTTCACATTCCAAAACAAAATAGGAGTGAATTATTCTATTTCTTTTCCTGAACTGACAAGTTTTGTGTTGTATTGTCACATCTCACATCGCTAGCGAGTGAGATCCATCACTTGTATATAAGCATTGGTTTCTCCTAACTAAGTAGATGCTTTTTGGGACATGGGTGAAGGACGCTTGTGTGAAACCTATGATCCAAAACAAATTCGTGAGGGTGAGGGACACATGTATGAAGCTCAAAACGGACAATATCTATTTGGTGGACCTGAACCTCAATCACTAGCGACGTGGGATGTGACAATTAATTCACAATGGAATAAGAAAATTAAATGTTTTTAGTTATTTATGAGATACGACAAACTGTTTCTTTTTAAAAATTGAATAAAAATCAATGAATAACAATGTAATTTCATTATGTAAAGAAAACAAGTTACACCATAACATAAAAAGTTACGGGCATGAAATAAAAAGGTTGCGGCTACATTGGTGCAATATAGTTGTTACCACCATACCAATGCACCTTGTAAGTAATTAAATACTCAAGGCGTGTTTAATATATAAAGCTAGAGGGGGGGTGAATAGATTTTAGCTAATTATTACCCAATTTTCGCGTGCATGTCAATTTTACGAAAATACCCCTAGCAAGTCAAATATACATACAAGTGTAATAAGATGCGGAAATAATAAATAACACTTGATGTTTACGTGGAAACCCAACCACTGGGAAAAAACCACGGGCTGTTTAGTGCGCCACACTCGGAACTCGAAATCACTAATTGAAATGAAGTTTACAACCTATATAGACCTCGTCTAACACTCCGGTCTGTAACCCCTCACTTCTACCCAGCGGGCCTTTATTAGCAACCCTATTCCAATTTGCTCGATCCTCGCAGTCACTACTTGTAATGATGTTTACAACCTAATCCCGGTCTGTAACCCACCACTACTACCCGCAGGCCTGTAATAGCAACCCTAGACCAAGACTTCAATCTCTCAAAAGAGATGCACAACCATATGTGAATATGTATGAATATTCAATTAACAAACAAGGCTAGGGAACCTTAGATGCTTATCTAGGATGATGATATATTCAAATTAAATCAACCCTAGATATCAATTGCTAAATGACATGTCAAATAGCATAGATAATCATAGATTATAAAAACCTAGATATCTATCAAAAACAACACTCAATCAATTCATCACAATTAATCTCTTTTCTTGTATTTAGCATATGATCTAAAACATACAAGTAATTTAAAAGAGATGGCTTGGTATTTAAAATACTAAAATAAGATGAAATTAATCAAAATCTTACCAAGCAAGTTGTGATGATGCAAACCCATACATGGATGCACTCTATATAGACATAGGAGATGCAATATGAAATTTGATGCAAAAGGGGTTTGATTTGAGTGGTTAAAGGTGAGTTCTTGATTTGATTTTCTCTCAAAATCTATCTTTGAAGTTTAGGGTTCTTAAGAGTAAAAGAACTTGTTCAGATAATGAGAAAGTGTGATATTTATAGACATCAAGAACAGGGCAAGTGAAAAGACAATTTTGCCCCTGAATCACACTATCGCGGTTGTTCTGTGGCTCGACTGCCGCGGTTGCACAACCGCGGCACTAGAACCGCGGCACTGACTTGCTGTCGCTCGAACGCCGCTGTCACAAACCGCGGCACTGAAACCGCGGCGAAGCGTCACAGCACAAAGCTTGATTTTCAAGCGACTCAAAACATGACCAAACGACATCGAAACCTTTCATATAATATACCGTTGGAAAGGTATGGAAGTCTACTTTCTACTCCAATTAACAAAACATGATTTGGATAACTGTAGAAAAAGTTATGGTCATTTGAGTGACCAAAGGTCAGATTCGGATAACAGCTGTGATGCCCTGTTTTAGTGGTCACTTTGGAAATTTCAAAACCAATGCAAACGGTCATGAAATATTACGAATAATATACCGTTGGAAAGGTATGGGTGTCTAATTTGTACAGAAATTTTCAAAACTCATTTTGAAGCTTTTTGTAAAAAGATATGGTCACACGACCATGCAAAGGTCAGTTTTGAAAACACTTAAAACATTGAAATCCAATCTTTTGAAACTAGACACCTTACTCCAATCAACCCAACCAAACTAAAGCTACCACTTATCCAAGAGAAGAATGAGATCTTCTCAAGTGGTCAACCATCACGCTAAGACAAGCACACCATCGTGCAAGCGCGGACGTTTCCGATCACACAAATGGAAACGAATTACACCACACTTAAGACTAATCATGAAGTGCAAGTGTGGGTATTGAATGCATCATAATGCCTATCATGTCATGGCATTTCATAGAACAAGATGCAATCAATTAAATGCAAGAAGAGATATTAAATAAATCAATAAAGCACAATGCACACAAAATATAAACACAACATTCAAGAATAAAAGTTATGCATGTTGTGTGTGTGCAACTATATCTCTTCAAGACAATGTAAGCACTAGATATATACCTTTGGTGCTTGTCCTCTTGAGGTCTTGGAAAGGGTCTTTGATCTTCAACAAATCACTTAGACTACCCTTACAACCAAACCCCAACTTGTGGTTTGCCCACGAAATAAGCCAATCAACAAAACGGGAATCCTTACACACCTGAATCCGAGGCCTAAATGACATAGCAAAGAATGTGAATGGCACGAATTGCACATGCATTGGATGGGGATGAGGAAGAGGAGTCATAAAATATGGTTTATACTTTCTTCTGATTTTGACATCTTCAAGCCCACATAAAATACCCTCCAAACTTCCATCTTCAATATGGTCTATCATCTTGGCATATACCCGAGCAATCAACAAGCTATCCGAGTCGACATTGTGAGCCTCGCCGAATCTCCCCACATGTAAGATTCTTGATAGCAAGTCAACTTCAACGTCCTTCAATCCCTTGAAATATTTGGCTGCCAACTTCAGGTCCACCACTTTATCCAAGTATGTAGATGCCTTCGCAGCAAATTCTTGAGTAGTGTTTGACAGTGTCTCGCGAGTGAATAGTTTCAACACATACGTAAAATCGTATGTACCCATGGAAAGTGACCCATTTGAGATTGCAATGCATTGCTATGATCTTGAGGAAATTCGAAATGAACACGTTCCTAGGAATCCCATATTGTTTTCGAGACCGCTTTTCTTCAAAAACTCAATGGAGGACTGGACTTGAGTTTCCTTTTCCAAATCAAACTTGGAATTGAATTCCCAAATAGGACTAATGTTGCAATGATCACCCATGAGCATGACACCAGGTTAAATAATGTTGGTGTTGTTTACATTGAACTTGAAATCATCATAAACAATTGCTTCGGGTGCATCTCTGGGAGTGCCTCGAATAAAATCCAAAAGCTCAATGTTAACAGAGAGCAATTTGTATTGGTTCAAGCTCAAAGCGAGATAGTGAAGTTCTTGAGAAGAGTTGTAGTGCCAAATTGGTGTAATGGTGTTGCTCTTCATTGTGAAAATTGAAAAACTTGTAAAGAATGAAGCATAGAACACACTTGTATTTATAAGAGTAATGTAAATGTTGGCGCAAATAGGAAATAGAAATCCTCATCGTTTTCCTTTTTCTTTCACATTCCAAAACAAAATAGGAGTGAATTATTCTATTTTTTTTCTTGAACTGACAAGTTTTGTGTTGTATTGTCACATCTCACATCGCTAGCGAGTGAGATCCATCACTTGTATATAAGCATTGGTTTCTCCTAACTAAGTAGACGCTTTTTGAGACATGGATGAAGGATGCTTGTGTGAAACCTATGATCCAAAGCAAATTCGTGAGGGTGAGGGACACATGTATGAAGCTCAAAACGGATAATATCTATTTGGTGGACCTGAACCTCAATCACTAGCGACGTGGGATGTGACAATTAATTCACAATGGAATAAGAAAATTAAATGTTTTTAGTTATTTATGAGATACGGCAAACTGTTTCTTTTTAAAAATTAAATAAAAATCAATGAATAACAATGTAATTTCATTATGTAAAGAAAACGAGTTACACCATAACATAAAAAGTTACGGGCATGAAATAAAAAGGTTGCGGCTGCATTGGTGCAATATAGTTGTTACCACCATGCCAATGCACCTGAATTCGAGGCCTAAATGAAATAGTATAGAATGTGCATGGCACGAATTGCACATACATTGGATGGGGATGAGGAAGAGGAGTCATAAAATATGGTTTATACTTTCTTCTGATTTTGACATCTTCAAGCCCATATAAAATACCCTCCAAACTTCCATCTTCAATATGGTCTGTCATCTTGGCATATACCTGAGCAATCAACAAGCTATCCGAGTCGACATTATGAGCCTTGCCGAATCTGCTCACATGCAAGATTCTTGAAAGCAAGCCAACTTCAACGTCCTTCAATCCCTTGAAATACTTGGCTGCCAACTTCAGGTCCACCACTTTATCCAAGTATGTAGATGCCTTCGCAACAAATTCTTGAGCAGTGTTTGACAGTGTCTCGCGAGTGAATAGTTTCAACACATACGTAAAATCGTATGTACCATGGAAAGTGACCCATTTGAGATCGCGATGCATTGTTATGATCTTGAGGAAATTCGAAATGAACACATTCCTAGGAATCCCATATTGTTTTCGAGACTGCTTTTCTTCAAAAATTCAATGGAGGACTGGACTTGAGTTTCCTTTTCCAAATCAAACTTGAAATTGAATTCCTAGATAGGACTAATGTTGCAATGATCGTCCATAAGCATGACACCAGGTTAAATAATGTTGGTGTTGTTTACATTGAACTTGAGTTCATCGTAAACAATTGCTTCGGGTGCATCTCTGGGAGTGCCTTGAATAAAATCCAAAAGCTTAGTGTCAACAGAGAGCAGTTTGTATCGGTTCAAGCTCAAAGCGAGATAGTGAAGTTCTTGAGAAAGGTTGTAGTGCCAAACTGGTGTATTGGTGTTGCTCTTCATTGTGAAAATTGAAAAACTTGTAAAGAATGAAGCATAGAACACACTTGTATTTATAAGAGTAATGTATATGTTGGCGCAAATAGGGAATAGAAATCCTTATCGTTTTCCTTTTTCTTTCATATTCCAAAACAAAATTGGAGTGAATTATTCTATTTCTTTTCCTGAACTGACAAGCTTTGCGTTGTATTGTCACATCTCACATCGCTAGCGAGTGAGGTCCATGACTTATATATAAGCATTGGTCTCTCCTAACTAAGTAGACGCTTTTTGGGACATGGGTGAATGACACTTGCTTGAAACCCATGATCCAAAGCAAATTCGTGAGGGTGAGGGACGCATGTATGAAGCTCAAAGCGGACAATATCTATTTAGTGGACCTGAGCTGTTACAAATGGTATCTGAGTAGGCTTGCTACTCAATATGGAAGCAGATTTGTGATTGTGTTTGGACCCTTAGAATGATGCGAGATTCGAAGAGGGGGAGATTGTCATATACCACATCGCTAGCGAGTGAGGTCCATGACTTGTATATAAACCTTGGTCTCTCCTAAATAAGTAGACATGTTTTGGGCCTTAGGTGAAAGACGCTTACGTGAAATCCATGATCCAAAGCAAATCCGTGAGGGTGAAGGATGCATGCGTGGAGGCCTAAAGCGACAATATCTACTTTGTGACCTTGAGTTGTTACAAAATGTTTTTTTTTTTATTGTATATTAAATATGTATCAAACTAAAAGGTGCAATGCATATTTTACAAATAAATCAAGAACCCGGTACATTTTTTACTCCATACCTTATATGTCTAAATGATTGAGATGGTGCTACGGAAAGAACACAAAACTATAATGATGAACTCATAGAAGATTTTACTAATTTAGACAATTAGATTGTAATGAGTCGGGTAATACAAATGATTGATAGTTTTGATGTGTACCAACCTAGTTGGGATCTATTGAAACTAAAGTGATGCAATTCTCAGTTTGTCACCCTATTTATTGTTTATACAATATTCATGTAATTTATTTATGAATTTTTATATTATATTTGTTAACTAAAAAAATAATATAATGATTTTTTTTAATTAGTAGTTTCATTCATTTAACTTTTGTATTTTATAAAATTTGTATTCCTTTCAAACTATAGGGTTTTATTTTTGTAATGTAAATTATATTTTTTTTACGGGTCGGCCCGTAAGACCCGTAGAGGGCCGAGCCTCAAAAGGTCTTGGGCCTTGGGTCAGGCAGGGCTAAAATATTTGTATACGGGTCAAGCTACTCGGACCTGACACCTCTAGCTACTACTTACACAACTATTTCTCCCTATTGAGGTGAGCTTAATTTTTCACCAAATTTGGGAAGTCTAAAAGCCCCACTTTAGAAGGAATCTTAAACTTATTCCTGATGGTCACAAAATTTTATTATGTAAGAACATACTCAATTTCATAAGCTTTAAAAGGACTTCCCAAATCAACAACATTCAAAAAAAAAATTACAGTTGGAAGTGACAAGTAATCATCAACACTAACAATATTTTCAAAAGTCCTTAGATTTTGAAGAAGACACCGGATGTGTTCATCATAGAGGACATGAGAATTAGGATAAGGAAAAGGAAGAAAGAAGGGCTTGATGTAGGACCACTACAAGAAAAACAACCTTTGTTGACAGTTTTAAAAACTGTCAAGAAAAAACTGTCAAGAAAGACCATTTTTCTTGACAGTTTTTTGTTCTTGACAGTTAAAAACTGTCAAGGAAGATGTTTTTCTTGACAGTTTTTAACTGTCAAGAAATACAATTTTTATATATTATATGTAATAATATATAATATAATATATTTATATATTATATATTATAATATATTAAATAATATATATTATATATTTATATTATATAAATATATTATTATATATATTGTTTAATATGTATATTATAAATTATATATATATATATATATATTATATATTTATATATGTATATATATATAT
Organism: Acer saccharum; assembly: GCA_030490815.1. Taxonomy (NCBI): domain Eukaryota; kingdom Viridiplantae; phylum Streptophyta; class Magnoliopsida; order Sapindales; family Sapindaceae; genus Acer; species Acer saccharum. Next base: position 24,114,545 of record CM059876.1, read on the forward strand.
TATATTATAATATATATATATATTATTATATGTATTATATATAACATATATGTATTTTATATTATATATTATGAATTTTTTATAATTAGGGGTATTTTGGTCAAAATGCATTTCACTCAATTCCATTCCATGGTTAAACAATATATATAATAATATATTTATATAATATAAACATATAATATATATTATTTAATAAATATATAATATATATTATTTAATATAATAATATAATATATAATATATAGTTTTTTTATTTATCTTTAATAATTTTTTTAAACTTTTACTTCCTATTTTCAACACCAAACAAAATCTCGATATGGATTTATTTTACAGTAAGATTTCGGTTTTTGGGCAAACCGATATTGGATAAGTAAAATTATAAATTTAATAAATTTAATAAATTTACTTTTAAATCATTTACTTTTAAAAAATTCAAAAAAAATAATTTTTTAAAAATTGTTTATTTATTTTTGCACCATCTTATTTCATACTAAGAGACGCATTAATAATCCAATTACCCATATAAATTAGTAATCTGAGTCTTACATTTGTTCATTAAATTGCAAGATACATGTTAAGAAATATCTCTCATGTAGTGAGAGTTGTATTCCAAATCATGTCTATTACAATTGATGTCACGAGTCTTTTATAGGCCATGTTTGGTTAGATGGAATGGAAAGAAAGCCATTCCATTCGTTTGGTTTGTTAAAATGCAATGGAATGGTGATTCCACAATTTTGGTGGAATGGGCATTCCATCCAAAAACCAATGGAAGGCCATTACGTTCCAAACTAAATTTATATTCCATAAATACCCTCATATGCCCCAACTCCATTACAAAAATGCCCTCAGCTCCTTTCCAAAAATAATATATTATTATTATATATTATATTTTATATATCTTTATTATATATTATTATTATTATATATATAATGATATATAAACAAATATAATATAATATATTTATATATTATGTTATTATATATAATATATATATTATATAGTATATTATTATATATTATATATAATATTAATATATTAATATATTAATATATATATTATATTTGAAACTAATTATAGCACGGTGTGTATAAAGCTATCTAGAGGGGGGGTGAATAGATTTTACGCTTTTTACCCAATTTTTCGTGTTAGTCAAAATTACGAAATTACCCTCAAGATAATATAAACAAGCAAGTGTAATATGGTGCGGAAATTAAATTAACACTTGATTTTTACGTGGAAACCCTCACGGGAAAAACCACGGGCTATGTAAGTAAGCCACACTCGAACCTCGAATCCACTAAATGTGCAAACGATTACAACCTAATCCCGGAAGTAATCACACACCTACCTAATCCCGGTATGAGTGAACCTAGTCCAATTTGCTTGCGATCTAAGCAACCTAATCCCGATTGCTACACACAAGACTTAGCTTCTCTAGAAGAGAATACAACCCTAAGTGAATATATGTGAATATTCAAAATGCAACATAGAGCAAGGGAAACCCTATATGCTTATCTAAGATGATTAATATGCAATTAAGAACAATCCTAGATATCAAAACTAAATGACATGTCAATTAGTTTAGCTAATCAATAGCAAGCACAAAACCTAATATGCTAGCACAATACAACTTCTCAAACATACATCATACTAATCTCAATCTTGTATTCAAAGTATATAAAATCACATACAAGTAATTAAATTGAGATTGCTAGATAAGAGAAACACAAAATATGTAAGATATTAGTGAAAAACTTACCAAGCAAAGTATGATGAAGAATCCATGCAAGATGTCATCTAGATGATCTAAGATGATGCTAGATGATGATTGATGATCATGGAAAAAGTGTTTGAGTAATTAAAAATGAGTTCTTGGAATTTTTCTTCTCTTTGAAAAATATCCTTAGTATGAAATCTGAATATGAACTCTCTTAATTGACCTAAAGACAAAATGGCATATATATAGGGTGCCAAGCCAAAGTGAGGTCGTTTAAGTAAGTTTTAAAGAAACGCGCCAATCGGCGGTCGGTGGCCGCCGATTTCAACCGCCGAATTGCTCCCGGAAAAACAGGGGAGAAACGGCGGTTCCATTTGGCTGTTTCGTGACCGCCGTTCCCACCGCCGAATTAAACCCGAGAATAAAATCAATCAGGTCTGAAACGGCGTTTCAGATCGGCGGCCACCCAACCGCCAATTCAACCGCCGAATTCAAACGGCGGTTTCATTCGGCGGCCAGGCCGCCGATAACGACCGCCGATCACCAACAGAGGTGAAAACCAAGGAGATGCCAAGTGCATCTCCATAGGCGGTCTTCGCGCAAAACCAAGCACATTCTAGTGCGTGCGCGGACATTTCCGAACACTATCGGGAAACGAATTACAAGACACAAAAACACACAACAAGATACAACATCAAAGTGCTAGTGTGTAAAGTGACATGTGAAGAGAATGCACACATTAACAAGTATGCTAAGTGAGTGTGTGCAACTATCTCTTCAAGATAAGTAAGCACATAGAATTTACCTTCGGTGCTTATCAAGACGAGGTCTTTGAAAGGGCTTCGAATAGTAAACCAACTCCTAAGCTACCCTTACAAGGATCCCCACATATGGTTTGATCACGAAATAAGCCAATTAGAAACTACGGGAATCCTTACAATCTCCCCCTTTGGCTATTTCGTGACAAAACCACCACTCACATTGATTCCTCACAAAGAATTAGAAACTACGGGACTACAATGATTATCTACAATACAAAAAGATAAGAAAATAAAACTTCAAGTCTTCAATCTCTTGTAGAACAATCAAGCCCTGAAAAATAAGGTTTCCAACATTTCCAATACAAGTAAAGTGTGAGATTAATCATGTGAGAACAATAACAAGCATTTGCATTCAAAGTTTAGGCACAACATTATGAAATGTATGTGTATGCAATGCTCCCCCTCAACGGGTTACTCCCCCTCAATGTATGTTCTCCCCAAAGTGCACAATAGCTTCTATATTTTGCAACTCCCCTTACCATATCCTACTCCCCCTTTTTGTCATGATATAGGCAAAGGAGTAGTCCCCAACCGGGTCACTCATAGCAACGAGAGATAGAAGCATGCAAGATATGCATATACATATAAGGCACTTTATGCACTTCAATTAATTTGAGAGAAACAAGGAGATTTATTTGTAGAAAATGTGTGAATCCAACATGCTTTGCATACAAGACATATAGCATTCAAGTCCAAAATACAATGGTATTTGGCAAAGCAAATGACAAAGGTTTCAAATAAGAATTCAAACCAATTTCACCAATGTCATGGGAAAAGCAAAGATATAGAGATTATTAATTTTAGTTTATGAGCAACTATATCCAACTTTATAAGCGAAACATGGCATGAGCGACTTTGCACCCTATTTGATTTTTCCGGATAAGATATCCGTATGATAGTAACCATGTTCAACCCATAAAGAAAGAGAGACATTTGGAGTGTAAACTCCTTTGAACGGATACAAGATCCTTTATTCATTTTGAGTCTCATTAGCTTTCACACAAGTTTTGCATTTTTAAGAATATGCAATCATCAATTCATGCTTTTCATGTGAGCATGTTGTATGAATTTCATGCTCTTTCATTTTGCATTAGCATGTTATTTAAGAATCATCATGTCATGGAGATAACTATAGGTCATTCACATCATACTTCCTATGTAAATCTCCTAGTCCAAAAATGCATGTTTGAACATAAATATGACATGGATTGTAGAACAAGCAAGGTTCACACTTATAGAATTTGAAAGCATATATACATATGTACAACCAAGCTTACTCAAGCAATCAAAAGAAGAGGCATAAGTTATTTCAAATTTTTTGCAAGTTACAAGAATGCAAAATAGCTCTCTTTGCTTGAGTTCCCCATATGGGGTCAATCATAGAACATCACTCCACAAGACATATCCCAATAGATCTACTAAGAGTTTTAAATCGAGTAGCATCTAAGGGTTTAGTAAATAGGTCCGCAAGTTGATCATTAGTACCTACATGTTCAAGTACTATGCATTTATTTTCAACAAGCTCTCTAATGAAGTGATGGCGGATGTCAATATGCTTAGTTCTAGAATGTTGAACCGGATTCTTGGAAATATTAATAGCACTCATGTTATCACAAAAGAGAGTGAGAGTACCTTGGTTGAATCCGTAGTCTACTAGCATTTGCTTCATCCACATAGAGTTGAGTGCATCCACTCCCCGCGGCTATGTACTCGGCCTCGGCCGTGGACAAGGAAATTGAGTTTTGCTTTTTGCAAAACCAAGACACCAAGTTGTTGCCTAGAAAGAAGCAACCGCCCGATGTACTCTTCCTATCATCACAATTTCCTGCCCAATCCGCATCACTAAAGCCAACAAGACTAGCATTAGTGTCAAAAGAGTACCAAATCCCATAGTTGGATGTCCCATTCACATAGCGAATGATCCTCTTCACGGAAGAGAGGTGGGACTCCTTAGGATCCGCTTGGTACCTAGCACACACACCCACACTAAAAGATATATCGGGCCTACTTGCGGTCAAATAAAGCAAGCTACCTATCATGCCCCGATATAGAGTTTGTTCCACACTTTTACCACTAGCATCCTTGCTTAGCTTCAAAGTGGTACTCATGGGTGTATCACAATGTTTGGCATTCTCTAAACCAAACTTCTTCACTAGGTTCTTAGCATATTTGGCTTGGGTTATGAAAATCCCATCATTCATTTGCCTAATTTGCAAACCTAGGAAGTAACTAAGCTCACCAACAAGACTCATCTCAAATTCATGAGACATGACATCAACAAATTGTTGGACTTTGGTGTTGTTGGTGGAGCCAAACACTATGTCATCAACATATATTTGAGCTATGAAAAGCTCATCATTGTCTCTCTTGATGAATAGTGTCTTGTCAACACTACCTCTTGTGTAGCTATTGTCAACAAGAAATTGAGTGAGGCGCTCATACCAAGCCCTCGGTGCTTGTTTCAACCCATAAAGTGCCTTCTTGAGGCGATAAACATGGTTGGGGTGGTGTGCATCCACAAACCCCTTAGGTTGTTCAACAAACACTTCCTCTTGCAAGAAGCCATTGAGGAAGGCACTCTTGACGTCCATTTGGTGCAATTTGAACTTGTGCACACAAGAGATGGACAAGAGAAGCCTAATTGACTCTAAGCGGGCAACGGGAGCAAAAGTCTCCTCAAAGTCGATACCCTCAATTTGAGAGTACCCTTGTGCTACAAGTCTAGCCTTGTTTCGCACTATGTTGCCATCCTCATCAGATTTGTTCCTAAATATCCATTTAGTGCCTATGACATTAGTGGTCTTAGGCCTAGGAACTAGAGTCCAAACCTCATTCCTTTCGAATTGGTTTAGCTCTTCTTGCATGGCAAGAACCCAAAATTCATCATTTAAGGCTTCATCAACCTTTTTGGGTTCTATTTGAGAGGTGTAACAAGTAAAGCTAATTAGATTAGCTATTTGACGTCTAGTCCTAACACCCTTATTAACATCTCCAATAACATCCTCTTTGTTATGGAGTCTTCTAACCCATGGAGCGGGTTCATTAGAGTCCAAGTTAGGAACTCTAGTACTAGGTTGTGTGACTTCATTAGATGTCCCAACATTGGGAGTCACCACAACCCTCTCCAAAGGAGAGTCATCCTCTAAAACATCCTCTTCCTCATGGTCATTTGACTTGAGCCTAGTATCATCAATGATAACATTCGATGATTCCATGACGGTTCGAGTCTTCAAGTTGAAAACTCTATAGGCTTTACTATTCAAGGCATAGCCAAAAAGATACCCTCATCACTCTTAGCATCAAACTTGCCAAGTTGATCACGGTCATTTAAAATGTAGCATTTGCTCCCAAAAGTGTGGAAGTAGCTAACATTTGGCCTCTTGCCTTTCCATAACTCATAGGAGGTGTTTCTAGATCCGGGCCTTAGGAATACTCTATTCCCTATATAGCAAGCCGTATTGACGGCTTCGGCCCATAGGTTCCTAGGGACATTGTTGCTAAGCAACATCACTCGGGCCATCTCTTGGAGGACCCTATTCTTCCTCTCAACAACTCCATTTTGTTGAGGTGTCCTAGGAGCCGAAAACTCATGGGAGATGCCTAAGCTATCACAATAGCTTTCAAAAGAGGCATTCTCAAACTCCCTCCCATGGTCACTTCTAATCCGTTTAATGCTCCTAATGTTAGAATTCATTTCATTTTGCAATTTAGTACAAAGCATTTTAAACTTATCAAAAGTTTCAGATTTTTCTCTAAGAAAATATGTCCATGTGAATCTAGAGAAATCATCAACACAAACAAAAATGTATCTCTTTCCACCCAAACTTTCGGTTTGTATGGGACCCATGAGGTCCATGTGGAGAAGCTCAAGAGGCTCCTTGGTGGAGAGATACTTGCCCTTTTTGTGCATGCTTTTGGTTTGTTTTCCTTGTTGGCAAGGTCCACAAATACCATTGGCTTTCTTCCCAAGCTTAGAGAGGCCACGCACACACTCGAACTTTCCAAGGGTTCTTAAATCCCTAAAGTTCATGTGGCCAAGTCTTTCATGCCACAACTCAACTTGCTCATCCATGGACACATTGTTTGAGACTATTCTAGCTTCAAGACAATAACAATTGTCGCTAGATCTCATACCTTTCAACAAGGTTTGTCCATCGGGCTTTAGGATTGAGCAATCATTTTTATTAAACAAGACGGAATATCCTTCATCACTTAGATGTGAAATGCTTATTAAATTGGCTTTCAAGCCATCAACAAATAAAGCATCGGATAAGGAGGGTAAACCGGGAACGGAAATGGATCCTTTCCCTACAACCTTCTTTTTGGATCCATCACCAAAAGTGACATATCCACCTTCCTCCATAACAAGAGTCTCGAAGAAACTCTTGTTTCCCGTCATGTGCCTAGAGCACCCACTATCCAAATACCAAAAATTAGAAGAATTTGCCTTCAAGGCTATTTGTGCAACATGGCAAACACTTTCATTCTTTCTAATCCACTTAGCAACAATTTTAGCTTTCTTAGTGATCTTTGGTACATGTGCTCTACTATTCCTAGGATCATGCAAATTAATATTATCATTCCTAGGAACATGCATCATGGCTCTTTTCTTTTTCTTCTCTATCATGCTTCTAGTTTTGCACATTTTTATATAGCGAAAGCATTGTGGTCTAATATGACCAACAAATCCACAAAAGTGACAAATATGAGTAAAATAAGGAATCATACCTTGTCCTTGTCTTTGTGGATGAAGGGGTTCATTGCGTCTTCGTTGTTGAACCGGTCTAGGTTGCTTCCAAGCTTGAGGTTGCATGATAGGCCTCTTTCCTTTGTGAGCCATTTGAGGAGGAATGTTGGCTTGAGGAACCCTAGGGGGTTGAGCTTGAGGTTGCCTTCTTGGCCCCATCTTCACTTGAGCATTTGAACTTTGTCCTATTTCTAACTTCTTCCTAGGAAGTTGCACAAATGAAGTTTCTTCTTTCTTCAAGCTCTTGACAAATACGGTCTTGTTAGAGGTTGAGATCTTCTTGCCATCTTCATACCCAAGACCCCTCTTGTCACATGGACTCTTTCCAACACCAAGCATATGGTCAAGCTTCTTGGTGCTAGAATCCATCCTAGTCATAGATTCTCTAACTTCTTCAAGCTCCCTCTTTAGACTATCCTCATTCTCCTAGATAAGACTAACTCCTCTTTTAGCTTATCTTCCATCTTCTTGAATTTTTCCACTTGTTCACTTAAGTGGTCATTATGAGATGCAAGCTCAAGATTTTCTTCTCTCAACATCTTGATCTTTCTTGTGCTCTTGATTGCTAAATCATTAAACTCGGCATGATATTTAGCAAACTCCTTTTTCTCCATAAATCCATTCATGGAGTTAGAAGAGGAATCACTTTCTACTTCACTTGAGTCATTTTCCTCTTGACTCATTTCCTCTCTCTCACTAGCACTTTTGCTTTTATGGGAGGAGGCAAAAGCTAGGAGATTAGCCATGAGCTCTTCATCATCCGAAGACTCATCTCCCTCATAGGAGTCATCACTACTTCCACTCCAAGTGGCGGCCATCACTTTCCCCTTTTTCTTCTCAACATGATTTGCACAATCGGGGGCAAAATGACCTATGCCACCACACTCGAAACATCGGACCCCTTTCCTTTCGGTCCTCTCTTGCCTAGGTTCAAACTTCTTGAAAGAACCCTTTTTCTTCAAATCTTGTCCTTTTGATCCAAAGTTCTTTCTTCTAAACTTCATAACCTTGTTAACCTTTTTACAAACAAGGCAAGGTCTTCATCCGAGTCAACCTTCTTTTCCTCCTTTTCATCCTTGGAGGTTTTTAAAGCAATTCCTTTTTGCTTTTTAGTGGGTGTGGAGATAGGCCCCTTCCTAGACTCATAAGCTAGAAGTCTCCCAATCACCTCACTCGGCTTCATATCCTTATAATCATTATTTTCTTCTAAAGCCGTCACCTTCGATTCAAACCTATCGGGTAGAGATCTCATAATCTTTTGCTTGATTCTCCTATCCGAATATGGATCACCAAGTTGATGGCTTTGGTTGACTATATCCATCAACTTGATCTCGAAGTCGTTGAAGCACTCATTCTCCTCCATCTTAAGCGTCTCAAATTGAGTTTGGAGGACTTGAAGCTTGGAGTCCTTCACCACTTCGGTTCCCTCATGTGCAATCTCTAGGATGTCTCAAGCCTCCTTAGCTATCCTAGTATTTTGAATCAACTTGTATTGATTTTCGTCCATAGCACACAAGATGGCATGCATCGCCTTCCTATTCCACTTTGAAGCATCAAACTCTTGCGCATTCCATTGCGCCTTAGGCTTCAAAACATCTTCTCCTCCACCCGCGGGAGTCATCATAGGGAGATCATATCCGTCTTCCACCGCCATCCATGCACGGTCATGAATTTGGCATATGTAGGATTCCATCTTCCCTTTCCATTGGGAATAGTTCAATCCGGTAAGAAGTGGAGGCCTTGTGCTAGAAGCACCTTCGTTGCTCCCACCATTTCCACCGTTTCCACTCATAGTGTTTATGAATGAATGAAATGAATGCAAATGTATGAATGATCAAAAATCACACAAAATGCAAAACACACCAAAATAAGCAAGGATCACCTATGTATGTCTAGGAACCCGCTCTGATACCAATTGAAACTAATTATAGCACGGTGTGTATAAAGCTATCTAGAGGGGGGGTGAATAGATTTTATGCTTTTTACCCAATTTTTCGTGTTAGTCAAAATTACGAAATTACCCTCAAGATAATATAAACAAGCAAGTGTAATATGGTGCGGAAATTAAATTAACACTTGATTTTTACGTGGAAACCCTCACGGGAAAAACCACGGGCTATGTAAGTAAGCCACACTCGAACCTCGAATCCACTAAATGTGCAAACGATTACAACCTAATCCCGGAAGTAATCACACACCTACCTAATCCCGGTATGAGTGAACCTAGTCCAATTTGCTTGCGATCTAAGCAACCTAATCCCGATTGCTACACACAAGACTTAGCTTCTCTAGAAGAGAATACAACCCTAAGTGAATATATGTGAATATTCAAAATGCAACATAGAGCAAGGGAAACCCTATATGCTTATCTAAGATGATTAATATGCAATTAAGAACAATCCTAGATATCAAAACTAAATGACATGTCAATTAGTTTAGCTAATCAATAGCAAGCACAAAACCTAATATGCTAGCACAATACAACTTCTCAAACATACATCATACTAATCTCAATCTTGTATTCAAAGTATATAAAATCACATACAAGTAATTAAATTGAGATTGCTAGATAAGAGAAACACAAAATATGTAAGATATTAGTGAAAAGCTTACCAAGCAAAGTATGATGAAGAATCCATGCAAGATGTCATCTAGATGATCTAAGATGATGCTAGATGATGATTGATGATCATGGAAAAAGTGTTTGAGTAATTAAAAATGAGTTCTTGGAATTTTTCTTCTCTTTGAAAAATATCCTTAGTATGAAATATGAATATGAACTCTCTTAATTAACCTAAAGACAAAATGGCATATATATAGGGTGCCAAGCCAAAGTGAGGTCGTTTAAGTAAGTTTCAAAGAAACGCGCCAATCGGCGGTTTCAATCGGCGGTCGGTGGCTGTCGATTTCAACCGCCGAATTGCTCCCGGAGAAACAGGGGAGAAACGGCGGTTCCATTCGGCTGTTTCGTGACCGTCGTTCCCACCGCCGAATTAAACCCGAGAATAAAATCAATCAGGTCTGAAACGGCGTTTCAGATCGGCGGCCAGCCAACCGCCGAATTCAAACGGCGGCTGCATTCGGCGGCCAGGCCGCCGATCACGACCGCCGATCACCAACAGAGGTGAAAACCAAGGAGATGCCAAGTACATCTCCATAGGCGGTCTTCGCGCAAAACCAAGCACATTCTAGTGCGTGCGCGGACGTTTCCGAACACTATCGGGAAACGAATTACAAGACACAAAAACACACAACAAGATACAACATCAAAGTGCTAGTGTGTAAAGTGACATGTGAAGAGAATGCACACATGAACAAGTATGCTAAGTGAGTGTGTGTAACTATCTCTTCAAGATAAGCAAGCACATAGAATTTACCTTCGGTGCTTATCAAGACGAGGTCTTTGAAAGGGCTTCGAATAGTAAACCAACTCCTAAGCTACCCTTACAAGGATCCCCACATATGGTTTGATCACGAAATAAGCCAATTAGAAACTACGGGAATCCTTACAATATTATATAATATATATATTATTATATGCATTATATGTATTATATATATTATATTTTATATATTTATATAATATATATATTATTATTATTATATTATATATATATTATATTTTATATATTTATATAATATATATATTATTATTATAATAATATATATTATATATACTATTATATTAAATAACATATAATTATATGTATAATATACTTTTATATTTTATTATTATTATTATCCATAATATATCTGTTATTATACATTCATAATTAGGGGTATTTTGGTTAAAATACAGTTAACTCCATTCCATTGTTAACCAAACAAAATAATATTGATTCAGAGACTAATTCTAAAGTTCCAACCAAATAAAAAACTTAGTTTTCCTTTCCTTTCCATTCTCATTCCCATTCCCATTCCCATTCTACCGTGTAACAAAACGTGACCATAGAATATCGACTAATAACTTGACTATATATGTTTTAAAAAATATAATTTTATTAAAAGTTTCAATAAATATTTTTTTAATATATGTTTGTCGTAGAAAATAGAATTTTGATTAGTTGAATAAATTTAAATTTATGTAATAAGGATTTATTCTTATGAGTTATATATGAATATTGTTCCAATTATAACACATCAACTGCTGTAGTGAAGTGGTGAAATTTTGCAACATTGGACGTGGGTCTCAAGTTCAATACATGATAATGACAATTAATTGGCATTATTATTAGTGGGCATGCGTGGCCGGCGTTTGGTGGCTGGCCAGCCGGAGGTGGGTGGTCGGACGGTCTGTGATGGTGGTGGCCGGAGGTGGGTGGTCTGACGGCCTCCAACGGTGGTGACCGGTCGGCGGTCGGGGGGGTGGTCAGGTCGGACGGTCGGTGGCGGTGGTGTTCGGCCGGTGGCCGGTGGCCGGTCGGCCGATGGTGGTGGCCGGCCGGAGGTAGGTGGTCAGACGGCTGTCGGCAACAAGTGGTGGGTATATGGTTTATAAAAATAAAAAATGTTTTTTATTTAAATATTATAATTAAATATAGATGACAGTTTTTATTTAAATATTATTAAACCTTTCTTGACAGTTTAAAACTGTCATAACAAAAAAAAAAAAAAAAAATGTCATAACATTTCTTGACACTAGCTTCCTTGGCACTTATAAAAACTGTCATTAAAGGTTTTGTTGACAGTTTTTAACTGTCAACAAAGACATTATTTTCTTGTAGTGGGCTGGCCTTGAGATTTTTGGGGTCCGAGGCGAACTATAAAAAACGAAACCCTCGATACTCTAGTAAATACTTGTAAAAATCAATATAATCACACTCAAACTTAAGACTATAACACAACAAAATAGCAAATGAAAAGTTACCAAAATAAATTTTTTTTATAATTGCATTAAAGAATATATCATTTAAACCTTATTTGTCTCACATTTAAAGAATATATCCTTTCTTTTTTTTTGGGTATCGAGGATCCCGGACTTCATCCAGGCACCCATCCGCTTGTCCTCCCCAACTGTGTGACACACCCATAGCCAACTTGTTGGTTCTGACGATCTATTTGTTGGATGTTATGAAGTAGGATAGATAGAAAACCTCGACCCACACCCCCGGCCACACAAAGATGCAAGCAGGTAAATCAGAACTCGCCTTCACCTAGGTAGGATTCGAACCACTGACATGGGAGTTACCCGTGCCCTAAGCCCGTCTTTTCACTAGCTAAGCTAGCACCCTGATGGCTAGTCCCAAGCCTTAGACCAAGGCAACCACCTCGTAGTTCATTTAAAGAATATATCATTTAAACCTTACTCGTCTCACATTTTTAGCAGCAAAAGTACAAATTAAGCTTACATTTAAAAAAGAGGTTTTTCGAAAAAGAAAGGAAAAAAAAAAAAAGTGTATTGATTTAATTACCTTTGAAACAACGACTTCTGAATTTTCGTATCAAGAGAGTCTTGAATTTTTTTATTTTTTTTTTAAGAGATAATAAAGAGGATTATTTGTAACAAACATGAGTGTTGCTAAGATTCAACCACCGTCACCCTTGATCCTATGTTGTTGTTGTGGAATGATAAATGGGTTTCTATTGGTGGGCATTTAAAATAAAAATAAAAATTATGTGCATGGTAAGCCATTTTTAAAGTCATATATGGGTTGGGTTTCCATTAGTGAGCCTTTATATATATACATATCTATATATATATATATATATATATATATATATACACGGGAGGGATCGGGGGACAATTTTTGACACAAGATTTGACACGACTTGTCAACCATCGAATCCATGAGATTTGGATGGCTTAAATTTAATAAATTGATGATTTTTTTTATTATTTTAATATTCTTCTTTATCTATCATTAATTTATTTACAGCATCTCCAATGGTAATGTGACTTGCATTTAAAAAAATGGTTATATGTCAACATTGTCAAGCTAATTGCTTCATATGTGACATGTAACTAAACTTGATAGACATCCAAATGAAAAAGTGGTCTCCAATGCTTCACTTGTAAAATACATGTTTTTAATGACATATCAATTTATTATTGGTTTCTTTAAATATACTTTAGAATTATTGAATAAAATAGAGAGGTTACATTGGAGATGAATTTTTTAACGAAGTAAATGTTCATCCTACGTGGCATATAATTTTTTCACAACCCACGTTACCATCGGATATGCTCTTACTTTTTTCTCTCTCATATATTCATTTTCTTAATTAATATTTCTTCTTACAATTTATAATTCTTCTTCCCTTGCCTTGGGGTTTTTTTTTTTTTTTTCTTTTCTTTCTCATGATATATAATCTGCATATTTAAATCAATGAAAGCAGGAGAGAAAAGAATCATGAAAAATTGCTAAATAAATTTGTAATAAACAAAAAACAAGTTTGGATGTGACTAACTAGAATGACGAAATTTTTGAATTTGTCCATATGCAGGAAGCCAGGAACCAAGTGTGTTGCAAATTGATATTTGAAAATCTGTCTCCATTATCTCCATTATTAGCCTGTGAAAGGGAAAAATATTTATAAAATTTAACTAAAGCAAATTCCATCAATTAAATATTTTTAATATTAAAATGCTCAATGTTGCAGCCATCAGTCAATGTAACATTTTGATATTAAGTAGATTAATTTTAAAAAATTTTAAAACGCAAGACAGGGAAAGAGGAAATATTAATTAGATTTTAATTAGGAAAGTTAATATAAAAGAGAGGAGGGAAAAGAAAAGAAATTAATGATAGATAAAGAGAATTTAAAAATAAAAAAAAATCATCAATTTATTAAATCTAAGCCATTCAAATCTCATGGATCTGATGACTGAAAAACTGTGTCAAATCTTGTGTCAAAAAATTGTGTCCCCCGATCGCTCCTGATATATATATATATATATATGTGTGTGTGTGTGTGTATGTGTGTGTGGTGGGTCATTTTTAAAGTCATTTATGGGTCTGTTTTGTTTAAAATCTTATATGGACTATATTTTAAAATCAATTTTTTTAACTACAATTTGGGGGCTCTTTACAATCGAGAACCCTAGACGGTAGACTCAATGGGCTCCCCCTAAGGTCGGGCTTGTCTTGATGCCCACTTGCTCGAATCCAGACAAATTCAAGTCATCCGAACTCAAGATCATTATTTCATTACCTTTGTTCCCTAACATCTGATAACTTCTAAAACAAAAATGCTCCATGTATAAAATTTTCGTTCCCAAACAAGCCCTTGAATTATCAAAAAAAAAAAAAAAAAAAAAAAAAAAAAAAAAAAAAATTCTATGCATGCAGAAATGCAGAATGTAGGCATGTAAAAAATGCTTCCTAATTCTGTTAGACAACAAACAATATCTAGATTCTTTCAAAATAGGGAGGAAAGGAGGATCCATGCAATTCTATGTACATGTAAAAACAAACTAAAAATAGAGCTTCAAAATCATTCGAAATAAATATAAATATATATAAATAATGTTGAGATAACAAAGTAGTTGACCAAAATAAATGGCCTCTCCCTGATCACTGCAGTAAATTGAGAGCAAATCACTATCATTTCTCTATTGTTAATTGAGAGAAAATCTCTCTTGTGTCTGCTGTAAATAGAGGAGAAATTCTCTCCAATGACCGTTGTAAATAGAGAGAATATCTCTCCTTACATATGTATATTTCTCTATAAATAATGACATGAAATCACTGAAAAAAGCAGTGAGGAAAATTATTCAATTCCTATCTTCTTTATGGTATCAGAGCTTCTCATCTAAATCTCTTAATAATTTTTTTTTTCCTCTTCTCCTTTTACATACTCTGTTTTTTTTTTCCCAGACACTCATATTCTCACATGGCTTCTGAAACATCCCCTCTTATTCCTAAACTACCTAAAGTCATTATCAAGTTGGATCGTACCAACTATCTTTTATGGAAAAGCCAACTTCTCCCAATCTTTTATGGGTCTGATACTATTGGCATGATCGATGGCACCATATCTGCTCCTAGTGAAACCATAGTGGTGGATTCCAAAACTATCTGCAATCCTGCATATAGTAAATGGAAGAAAAATGACCAACTTCTTCTCAGTTGGTTGCACACTACAATGACGCCTGCTGTCTTTGCGCAAGTCATTAATTATAAGACTGCTCATTCCACTTGGGAGGCTCTTTCAAGGGCCTACACATCCCAAACTAATGCTCGATATTATCAAATCAAGCATGATCTCTCCACCATTCGCAAAGGCTCATCTTCTATCACAGAATATATGGATCGTATTCATTTACTTAGTGATGAATTATCACTTATTCAACAACCCATGAGTGACAGAGAAATTATTGGTTGTGTTCTTGATGGACTTGATCTTGATTATGATGTTGTTGTCAATACAGTGCATACCATGTCAACTCCACCATCCTTTGAAGAGTTATACAGTATGCTTCTAAATCGTGAAAAACGACTAGAAGTATACCACAATCCGTCATCAACTCAATCTACAGCTGCTCTTTTTACAACAAGTAACCGTGCTGCTAATCGAGGAAATGGTCGTGACAATGGTCGGGGTCGTGGTAATTTCCGTGGACGTGGAAATGGCCGTGGTAATGGCCGTAGGAACTCTCATAGTTACAATCAATCTCCTAAAACTTCTCAGGATTCCCTTATAAAATGCCAGATTTGTAACAAACCAGGGCACGGTGCTCTAACTTGCCGTCATCGAGCAAATTATTCTTATCAACCGGATGATGTGCCAACAGCCTTTTCAGCAATGAGTCTGCAATCATCTTATGATCCAACTTGGTTTCCTGATACAGGAGCTACTCATCACATGACTGCAGATGATTCGGCCTTTATAAATCGTCAAAATTATCATGGACCAGATCAAGTTACAGTGGCAAATGGTAAAACTCTACCAATCTCAAGTACTGGTAATATGTCATTATCAATTTCGTCGTCTAATTTTGATTTGAAAAATGTTTTACATGTGCCAGAAATCACAACTAATTTATTTTCTATTCATCAATTTGTTAATGATAATAATTGTATATGTGTTTTTGACTCCACTGGTTTTTTCATTAAGGATCGTCACACCGGGAGAACCCTCCATCACAGTCCGAGTAAGAACTGTCTGTATCCAATTCAAGCACAACATGATCAACCTTTTTCTTCATTCATCTTCTCAAGAATGGTTAAAAAGAACACCACTCTTTCTAACTGGCATAATAGGCTTGGACATCCATGTCCTCAGATTCTTACCTATTTAGTTAAAAATAAAGGCCTCAAGACTGTTGGAAATACAGTTGTTTCAAATTGTTTAAGTTGTTCTATTCACAAAAGTTGTCGATTAAAATTTAATCATTCTACTTCTTTTTCTACTGCACCTTTACAACTTATTCACTCCGATTTATGGGGTCCTGCACCTGAATTATCATGTGGTGGTTTTCGTTATTATCTTATTTTTATTGATGATTTTTCAAAATATACATGGATTTTTCCACTCGTTCGTAAATCTGAAACATTTACTTACTTTTGTCAATTCAAATTAGCTGTGGAAAATCAATTTGGTACAAAAATAAAATGTTTTCAGTCTGATGGTGGCTTGGAATACGATAATAAGCAATTTTTTGATTTTTTCTCTAAACATGGCATACATCATCAATTTACCTGTCCTTATACCCCTCAGCAAAATGGGGTGGCTGAACGTAAAAATCGACACATAGTTGAAACAGGATTGTCTCTCCTCCATCAAGCATTTCTTCCACGTCGTTTTTGGATGGAGGCTTTTTCAACTACGGTTTATTTGATAAATCGACTTCCATCTCCTACATTGAATTTTATGTCCCCTTTTGAATTATTATTTAATCATGCTCCTGATTATTTCACTTTACGTACTTTTGGTTGTCAGTGTTTTCCTTTTTTAGGTGCTACTAAAGCGGATAAGCTCTCTCCAAAATCTACGCAGTGTGTTTTATTGGGGTATGGAACAAATCACAAAGGGTATCGTTGTCTTGACATCAAAACTGGTCGAATTTACATGTCTCGACATGTAAGGTTCAATGAAGACATCTTTCCTTTTGCCAGTATGTTATCAACAGGGCCTCTCAAGTCATCAAATTCGGACATGTCTTGGCTCAAACCAGCTGAACCTAATCATGCTAGTTCCTCTAGTAGTCTTCTGCTTCCTAATTTTACCTCCACCAAGAAAGCAAATACTACACCAGAGATTGCACCCCAACCCATTACTATAGAATCACAAGCATCTCCTCAAATAAATCAAAATCCTACATTACCTACAGTACCTATTTGTACACAATCATCACCAAATCCTACTATCACTAATACCTCCAGCCAACCACTTGATAATTCTGCTCCACCACAACCAACAATTCCTTTAACCGATACACAGCTGGTCCACCCAATGGTGACTCATTCTCGTGATGGTACACGTAAACCTCTAGTTCCATACACTGGTCTCTCCACTCGACATCCTTTACCAACATGTCTTCACACAGTTATTCAGAATCTTGATGTTGAGCCCACTTGTTATACTGAAGCCTCTAAATTTCCACACTAGCAAACAGCGATGCTGGATGAATTTAATGCTTTACTTAAGCAACGTACCTGGTCACTTGTTCCAGCATCTAAAGCTACAAATTTGGTGGGTTGTAAATGGGTTTTCAAAGTCAAAAAGAAAACGGACGGTACCATTGAAAGATACAAAGCCCGTCTTGTAGCCAAAGGATACAACCAAAAAATACGGTATTGACTATGATGAAACATTCAGCCCGGTTATCTAACCGCCCACCATTCGATTGGTTTTGTCTCTTGCACTAAACCGAGGTTGGAGCATTCGTCAACTTGATGTCAAAAATGCGTTCTTACATGGTGTTTTGACTGAAGTTGTATATATGAAACAACCACCAGGTTTCACCGATCGTAATTTTCCTGATCATGTTTGTCTTTTACACAAATCCATTTACGGTCTTCGCCAAGCACCTCGCACTTGGTTTGATGGATTTAGTGAAGCTCTCTTTGAGATTGGCTTCACACGTAGTCGTACAGACACTTCAATGTTTATTCATCATGGTTCTCAAGGGCTTACTATACTTCTACTATATGTAGATGATAGCGAGCTCTACTTTTATATCTTTTATAATCTCCCATATGCATAAGAAATTTGAAGTTAAAGACTTTGGTCCACTTCACTATTTCTTGGGTATTGAGGTTCACCGAAATGACAATTGCATAAAGCTCAATCAAACTAAATATGCTCTTGATTTATTGAAGAAAACTAACTTTTTGCTTGCCAAACCATGTTCTTCTCCTGTAGCTGCAAGTACCAAATTGTCTCAGGATGATTCAACTCCCTTGGTTGATGTTACTACTTATCGCAGCCTTGTTGGTGCTTTACAATACCTCACCATGACGAGACCAGACCTTACCTATGCTGTGAATCAAGTTTGTCAATTTATGCATCAACCTCGCCAAACCCACATGATAGCAGTCAAAAGGATTTTATGATATCTCAAAGACACTCCCTCTCATGGACTCCATATCAGTAAGTCTACAGATGAACATCTATATGGTTATTCCGATGCCGACTGGGCAGGCTGCCCCGATGACCGTCGATCCACTACCGGTTTGTGCATTTACTTTGGTCCAAACCTTCTAACATGGGTTGCTAAGAAGCAGACCACTGTCTCAAGATCCAGTACTGAAGCCGAATATCATGCCCTTGCACATACAGCTGTAGAAATTCAATGGCTTCTCTTTCTTTTTAGAGAGCTAAATATTCCCTTACGGCAAGCTCCTACTTTACATTGTGATAATGTAAGTGCCACATACTTAGCATCTAATCCAGTGCTCCATGGGCGTGCTAAGCATATTGAGATTGATTATCATTTTCTTCGAGAACGGGTTATGCGAAATGCATTACATATCAAATTCCTCTCTGGCACTGAACAAGTTGCTGATGTTTTCACAAAGGGTTTATCTTCACCACGGTTCAAGTTTCTTCGTGACAAACTGATGGTTCGTCCTTGCTACCCATCAGTTTGAGGGGGGTTGTTGAGATAACAAAGTAGTTGACCAAAATAAATGGCCTCCCTGATCACTGCAGTAAATTGAGAGCAAATCACTATCATTTCTCTATTGTTAATTGAGAGAAAATCTCTCTTGTGTCTGCTGTAAATAGAGGAGAAATTCTCTCCAATGACCGTTGTAAATAGAGAGAATATCTCTCCTTACATATGTATATTTCTCTATAAATAATGACATGAAATCACTGAAAAAAGCAGTGAGGAAAATTATTCATTACCTATCTTCTTTAAATAAATCTCTCAAAACCATAAGTTCTTAAAGGGTGATGATATTGTCACCCATGAAACTAATTAGTACACGAGAACTTCTTTTGACAATCCAATTTTTTCTTTTTACACTTTTTTTCTAAAGACATTTCATTCTCAAAATTTAAATTTAAAAAAATTCTAAAGACATTTCCTTTTGTTCCAGATTATCCTTTTAATATTTTGGCACTCCTATTTTAAAGACACTCCATTTAAAAAAAAAAAAAATTTATAAAGACACTCAATTTTATTTTAATAAAAATTAGGACGAAACATTGTAGCCTTCAGATTCTTCCGACGAGTAATCTTTTTTTAATTAAATTATTAAAAAAATAAATTATCTCTCATAAATCATTAAATTAAATATTATATATTAAACACTCTCCCCTAAATTTTTAATTACCATATTAAACTCTTTCCTCAAATACATATCTCTAATTTTCTATCTCTATTCTTTCTTAAGCAAGATTAACGGTTAAGAAAAAAAAAAAACTTAGGAATAAGCTTGATTTTTAGGAACCGTATATATGTATATATTAAAAAAATAAAGTAAAAAAACAAGTACCCTATTTTTTTTTTAAAAAAAAAAAATCGAAATATGAAAATATTTTTTGTTACTTTTGTAGATATGTGATTGTGAAGAGAACTTTAATTCTTTCATTAGTTTTCGAAATTCTAAGTTTAATCGAATCTAGTTGCAACAACTTAAGTTTTCATTTATTTATATATTTTTTTTATTATTTTTGAAAAACAAGGTATTTGTATTGACTTTTTAATATATATATATATTACTATTGGTAAAAAACCAAAATATTCATAAGTTTTTTTTTTCCTTTAACTATTAATCAAATATTAATTGAGAGAGTATGTAGATATGCTTTTTTTTTTTTATAAAAAAAATAATGGAGAGAGAGAGAGAGAGAGAGAGAGAGAGAGAGAGAGAGAGAGAGAGTTTAATATGGTAATAATAGATTTATAAGAGAAAGTTTAATACGTAATATTTAATCTAATGATTTAGGAGAGAGAATTTCTTTTTATAATAATTTAATTAGTTTCGAGTGTTTTTACAATTTTTTTGTCTTGGTTAGTAATTTTAATTCAGGCTAAAATTGTCATTAAAAAAAATTAAATTGGCATGTAAATAGTTAATTTGTGGATTGCAAGGGGAAGCTCTCTTAGTACACCCGTATTTTATTTAAGAGAGCTTCTTTTGACAATCCAATTTTTTCTTTTTACATTTCTTTTCTAAAAACACTCCGTCCTCAAAATTTAAATTTTAAAAAATTCTAAAGACACTTTATTTTGTTATAAGATTATCCTTTTTATCTTTTTTGAATTAAATTATTAAAAAAAGAAATTATATCTCCTAAATCATTAAATTAATTATTACATATTAAATACTCTCTCCTAAATTTTTAATTACTATATTAAACTCTCTCCTCCAATACATGTCTCTAATTTTCTATCTTTATTCTTTCTTAAGCAAGACTAACAGTTAAAAAAAAAAAAAAAAAAACTTACTAATAAACTTGATTTTTATAAACCATATGTACGTATATATTTAAAAAAAAAAAGTACCTTTTTTTTAAAAATCGAAATATGAAAATGATTTTTGTTACTCTTGTAGGTATTTGATTGTCTAGAGAACTTTAATTCTTTCATTAGTCTTAGAAATTTTGAGTTTAATCGAATCTAGTTGAAACAATTCAAACTTTTATATATATATTTGAAAATTGACTTTTTAATATATATATATATATATATATGCTCTGTTAGTAAAAAACTAAAATATTCATAATTTTTTTTTATGTAATTATTAATTAGAGATTGATCAAGAAAGTATGGAAATATGATTTTTTTTTTTTTTTTGAAAAATAGAGAGAGATTAATTAGAAGAGAGTGTTTAAAATGATAATAACATATTTAGGAGGGAGAGTTTAATACGTAATATTTAATCTAATGATTTAGGAGAGAGAATTTTTTTTTTTTTAATAATTTAATTGGTTTGGAATGTCTTTAAATTTTTTTTGTCTTGTTTAGTAATTTTAATTTAGGTTAAAATTATCTTTAATAAAAAAAAAATAAATTAAATTGGAGTGTGAATAGATAATTTGTGGATTGTAAGGAGAAACTCTCTTTATTTAAAATTGTAATTACAAAAATATCCCAATAGAAATTTACCAATAAGGACAAATTACTTTGATTAAAAATAAACTAAATAATATGTACACTTATTAATTACAGTCATATCTTCAACTATATCTCTTTATTAAAAAAAATTTAAAAACTTACCTTTCAGAAGTAAAAAAAAACTTACAATAAACCCTAACTTATGATAAATCTTAATTTTTATGATAAACCCTAATTAAACTCTAATTTTGTTTCAAGTATCAAACTTTCCCTTCATCACATGATTATCATATAACAAAGTCATAGAAATAGAATTTTCGGAGAACTTTGATAATACAGATGTAGGTATTATTTTACTTTTATTTTTATTTTTATTTATTTATTTATTTATTTATTTTTATGTCTAGTTATGAACTCTACCGATAAACAAATTTTTTTTTTTTTTTTTTAAAAGATAGTTGTAGATATAAATGGTTTTTTATTTTTTATATTTTATTTTTATTTTATTTAAGATTGCCATATATATAAGAGAATTAGAGATTGAAAATCTCTTGACCCCATATACAATCCACTTCTATATCTTCCCTTTCATAAGGCTCCTACATTTGAAATATTTCCAAAAGTAAATTGGACCATCATTAGAAACAGGATTTGATTCCAAAAATAATATGATTTATATATATATATATATATATATATATATATATATAAAGGGTTTATAAATAAAATGTATTAAAATTAATATATTCATTTCAATAAGGGTTCTATTTGTATTAGGTTAGGTGCTTATAGTAATATTTATTTTTTAAATTTTAGACATAGATTTACTTATAAAAATGGATGTACTTATTAGTTTTATGGATGATAATATCCGCACCCTTCTTAAAAGCGCAAAATACAAAGTTCGCAAGAAGATTGTGATAATATAGTAACAATAAATATTTCCTCTACCAAGTTGAAGATAATAAGAGAAATTACCTATGCAAACCATTGAAGAGTGAAAGACTATTTGTAAAACTGAATAGAGGAGGACATATATAACAAGGCTCCTTAATTGGCTTAACTTTTTGGGTGACGATATTGACATCCATAAATATGATAAGTATACCCATATTTTAATAAAAAATTTAATTACAAAAATATCCCAATATGAATTTACCAATAAGGACAAATTAGTTTAATTAAAAATAAACACAATACTATGTACACCCATTAATTACACTCATATCTTCAACTATATCATTTTATTAAAAAAATAATAATAATAAACCTTAATTAAACCCTAATTCTATTTCAAGTATCAAAATCTCCCATTATCAAAATCCGCTTATGAAGGAATGAAGAGTAAAGGGCGAGGGTTGGCCGTTGGCCAACCACCACACACATCATATTGCTCCATCAACTATATATTCTCTACCACCTGATGTATATATCCATATCATCAAATATGTTACATGGAATCATTTATCATTATATATAAAAAAAAAAAAAAAAAAACCCTAACCCCACTACAATAGATTGGGTCTTTTACGGTGCACATAAATGGCGCGTCGTAAATGTTATTAATCACGACTTACATTCAGTGCAAGTCGTAATAGTGATATATAATTTCTCAAAGACGGCACACATTTAAGGAACGCTGTAAAAAAGGATTATTTACGGCTTACCTGTTGCGTGTCTTATTTGAGAGTCTTTTAAGATATACAACGCACGCCATGTATACATTTTCAATTCTCAAAGACAACGCACGTTTGAGGATCGTCATAAAAAGGATTATTTACAGCTTACCTGTTGCGTGTCTTATTTGAGAGTCTTTTAAGACATACAATGCACGTCATGTATACATTTTTCAGAAACAAGTGAATGACTATTTACTGCATTCAGTGCGAGTAGTAATAGTGATACATAATTTCTCAAAGACGGCGCACATTTGAGGAAAGCCGTAAAAAAAGATTATTTATGGCTTACCTATTGCGTGTCTTATTTGAGAGTCCTTTAAGACATGCAACGCATGCCATGTATACATTTTTCAGAAACAAGTGAATGACTATTTACTGCATTCAGTGCAAGTCATAATAGTGACACATAATTTCTCAAAGACAGCGCACATTTGAGGAACGCTGTAAAAAAGGATTGTTTACGGCTTACCTGTTGCGTGTCTTATTTGAGAATCTTTTAAGACATACAACACACGCCATGTATACATTTTTCAGGAACAAGTGAATGACTATTTACTGCATTCAGTGCAACAAGTGAATGACTATTTACTGCATTCAGTGCAAGTCGTAATAGTGACACATAATTTCTTAAAGACAGTGCACATTTGAGGAACGCCGTAAAAAATGATTAGTTACGGTTTACCTGTTGCGTGTCTTATTTGAGAGTCTTTTAAGACATACAACTCACGCCATATATACATTTATCAGAAACAAGGTTTTTGGCTCCTAAGAGAAACTCTAGGGTTGAAATTTAATTTTTTGTTAGGTGGGTGTTTTGGGACAAAATAATATTTGTTGATGATAATGATTTTAGAGAGTACATTTTCCCTTTTTTATCTTGATTTTTTTTAAGTTTTTCCTAAGAGACAGATTAATAAATAAATTTTCTTCAATTTTGTATAATAATTATTATAGATTAAATCAAAAAATTACAAAAAAATATATTATTTTCATTTATAAATATAATAATAATAATCTAAAATGCAAAACCACTTTTTAGAAAAGTCCATTTACATTTCCCCTTCCCTTTTGTTATAGGGATTCAAGTCTTACATTTATCTATTAAATTGTAAAATGTAGAAACATTTCTCTATCTCAGGTACGATTAACCAATATCTTTTGATTCGAAAATATATGATTTAATTTTTTTTTTATTAAATGTTAAAATAAATGTTTTTTTGTTTATCATATATAATAAAATTTATATTATTTGAAATAAATTATTGGATTTAAAAATAATCAATAAAAAAATAATAACATCTATAGTTTATATATAAACATTATGCAAATATTAACAAATTCGAATGAGTAGTAGAATTGGTCAAGGCTTTGCTTGAACATCTTGAGGTCTCAGGTCCGACGACTGGTGTAAATGAATTATTAAAAGATGTGAAATAAGAGATGGGGGTGGGTGTATGGGATGAGGTGATTTAAATATAATATTCATATACTTTCAAATGACAATTACGACATGCATTTGCACGCCGTGATTGAGTCTACACTCATATCAATACATGACATTTCTTGTGGGTCATAAAAGTTCATAACATGACCCACAAATTGGGTTGGGTCGTAAATATAATTACGGCGTTTTTTTAAAACATATTGACAACGTGTTTGGTACGCCGTATTTGAAGATATCATTCACAGTGTTTTTTAAAAACATTTTAACGACGCGTTTGGTATGCCGTATTTGAGGATATCATTCACAACATCATCTAATGCGGCTTGCAGCTGAACGCTGTAAATAGTCATTTACGACGTTCTTTACACATAGTAAAAGAATGATTCTGTTGTAGCGCCCCCTCTCTCTCTGCCGCGTTAATCATAATACCGTTGATAATCAATCAAAAAAATCCCAGAAGTTGATTTTGTTGTTCAATACAAATCATTTGAGGATGATGTGCACAGAAACTCTAGGATATTAACTTTTTAAATTTCTAAAATCTGTGTAATTTCTTTAATTTTTTTTTCAAATTGGTATGCATCAAGACACATCCATTACATTTCCAAACTTTTGTAATAAAAAACTTTTCTTCTCATATCATTTTAGCTTTCAACTTTTCAAGATCTCATCAGAAATTATGGTTTTACTTCTGTTTTTTGCAGTTGCTGCCTTTGCAATTTAATACCTTATGTAATGCCTTTGATGTTTCTTCTGGATTTGATAGTTTTTCAGTAGCTATCATCTTTTCAATTCACAAGTGCTGCTTTTTTTTATTTTTTATTTTGTTATGTATTTGCTGCTGGTTCTGCAGTAGCCATTGCTTGTTGCTGCACTGGTGAGTGGTGACTCGCAGAATGCTCATATAATGTTATTTTTCCAGGTTTCATCTTTCTGTTGATTTTGTAAATTATAACACTCGATAACTTTTGACCATCATCTATCTCTTACCAATCAAATCCCTCTATCTCTCATTCTTGCTTTTTGATTCAAGACGTACATGGGTTGTGTTAAAAGAATCCAATATATAAAGATTGAAACTTTAAAAATAAATTGTGAATATAGAATTCAACGGCCATAATGTTATGGTATATATGTGGGCATTGAATAGGGTAGCAACATTGGGTGTTTTAATAACATAAGAGGATTTATAAATAAATTGTATTAAAATGATAACATTCATTTAAATAAGGGTACTATTGGCATTAAGACGGGTGTTTATAGTAATATTTTAATTTTAAATTATAGACATGGGTGTACTTATAAATATAGGTGTACTTATCATATTTATGTGTGTCAATATCCGTACCATAACTTTTTATTTAAAGAAGGCACTTAGAAATCGATCTCAACCGTTAAAATTATTTAACGGCCGTTCAGATGAAAAGTGCTTGTAAGTTATCTCAATTATTTACAAAATTTTATAACCGTTAAGATTTATAAGAAATATGGAATCAAACGATCAAGATTAACGACTGTTCTTTTTAACCATTCACAAATTCCCAAGTTAATTATTTAATTAAAATAGTTAATCAGAATGAATGGGTAGTTAATCAGAATGAATGGGAAACACCAAGAACCCAAGCAACGGTTATTGTTGCATGTGAGTAGCAGGTGATCATATACGTATAAAACCCCTATAAAATAATATCGTTGGGACCAGAGAAAATTATTATTTTAGAGGGGTTATTTATTTATCGATAAATGAATAATTTATTAATTTATTGATAAATGAATATTTATTAATTTAAAAAGAGTTTTATGTTTTTACTACTTTTTTTTTTTTTAGAGCTTCTTTTGACAATCCAATTTTTTCTTTTTACACTTCTTTTCTAAAAACACTCCATTCTCAAAATTTAAATTTTAAAAAATTCTAAAGACACTTTATTTTGTTACAAGATTATCCTTTTTATATTTTTAAAATTAAATTATTAAAAAAAGAAATTATCTCTCATAAATCATTAGATTAATTATTACATATTAAATACTCTCTCCTAAATTTTTAATTACCATATTAAACTCTCTCTCCTCCAATAAATATCTCTAATTTTCTATCTCCATTCTTTCTCAAGCAAGACTAACCATTAAGGAAAAAAAAAAAAAAAAAAAAACCTTACTTAATAAGCTTGAGAGAACCATATGTATGTATATATTAAAAAAAAAAAAAAACAGTGGATGCCACGTACCTATTTTAAGCCACAAGGGTGCTGGCAGTGGTTGATTCTCTGCAAAGCAATGAGTTGAGTCAGTGATATATTAAAAGTTGTAATAAAATGATAAGGCCAGATAGGTTGATTGTCACTACAAAAAGCTAGTTAGCAAACATAAATAAATTTTAATGCTAAGCCTTTTTTTTTTTTTTTTTAAATCAAAATATGAAAATGTTTTTTTTATTATTATTGTAGGTATGTGATTGCCTAGAGGACTTTAATTATTTCATTAGTCTTAGAAATTCTAAGTTTAATCGAATATAGTTGAAACAATTCAAGTTTTCATATATATCTAAAAAAAAATGAATTTTTAATATATATATATATATATATTACTGTATATATATATATATATATATTACTGTTAGTAAAAAACTAAAATATTCATAAGTTTTTTTTTTTTCTTTAACTATTAATCAGAGATTGATAGAGAAGGTATGGAAATATGTTATATATATATATATATATATATATATATATAAATGGAGAGAGATTAATAGAGTGTTTAATATGGTAATAACAAATTTAGGGAAGAGAGTTTAATACGTAATATTTAACCTAATGATTTAGGAGAGATTTTTTTTTTAAAAATAATTTAATTAGTTTAAAGTGTCTTTAAATTTTTTGTCTTGTTTAGTAATTTTAGTTTAGGTTAAAATTGTCATTAATAAAAATATTCAATTTGGAGTGTGAATAGATAAGTTGTGGATTGTAAGGAGAAACTCTTTTTTTTTTTTTAAGTTTTAAGTTTTTACTTGTACATGTATTATACATATTTTTGACCAAGATACATATGTACATAGAAGTTAATAAGTACTTACATATATATATACATAACATTAATAAGTACATGTATACAATGTCAAAAAATTAAAGTACATTCATAAAAGTAGATACATAAAAATTAATAAGTACATTCTAACATGCATACAATACCAAAATTAAACGTATGTATTATGAATTATGAATTTTTAAAAGTAAGTTGTTCTTTTTTTTATTTTTTTTATTATTATTATTTTTGAAAGGAAGTTGTTAAGTTAAAAGTTTAGTGATATGTATTATGAATTTTTATTTGTTATATTTTTTTATATTTAATCAATTATTAATTTATATATTCGTTGGGACCTAAAGGACTTCAAAAAAATATATTATCTTATGTATTTAGCGAGGTTATTAATTTAGCACACAGGCCCGAGTCAGGACTGGAAGATTTTATTATTTAAGCGCGGTTATTAATTTATCGAACATTTATTTATCGAGGTTTTACTGTATATATCTTATATGTCTTATAGGTAATTGCCCCTCTTGCTGTCAGTTTTGATTATTTTATTTTATTTTAAAAGTATTGTGATTTGTAAATTAAGGCCGTACCTTGCTACGTATGTATTCGTATATGATAGTTTTAAATTAAAATTATTATTATTATAATAAATAAAGAAATGTCCAATTTTATCTTTAACTTAGAAGAGAATATATTCCTCATTTGATTTCCTATATATCATGAACCGGTCTAACCTATATCTATACTTTCTTTTTTTTTCCTTTTTTTTTTCTTGTTTTTCACTTAAGCAATTTCATTCCTACTACTACAGTTAAATTCTTTTTATTCTTCCGTTCATTTATCTAAATAATTTCAAGTACGTGATTACTAATTAATAAATATTTTGGGTTTTTTTTCATTTTTTTTATGTTTGTTATTTTCTTAGGCTATTAATATAATTTCTTTAATGAATTCTTCTATCAAAAAAATATATGATTTTGCTACATTTATTATACTAGTTTGTTATTTAAATGTTTATTTATTTAAATTAGTTCGATTTTTTTTTTATTTGATCTCTATATGAGAAAGCCATCGACAATCGATATATTTTTCAAGAGAATTAAAACCTATGAAGCCAATTCATCTTCGTCAATATATAATATTAATATTCCAGTTTCTGAAAATCAATCCACAGAATCTCCAACAAATGATATTAAATAAAATAATAAATCTTTGGAGCATGACACAGGATTACGTCGCCAAATATGAGATTATCTCGTAATTGAAGGTGATGAAATCCGTCGACCTTATATTAAAGTTGGTCCATTCCAACATATTCTTGACCATTATAAAAAATCTGGACTAGATTTAAAAGGGCAACAAGTTCCA
This sequence comes from Acer saccharum, assembly GCA_030490815.1. NCBI lineage: Eukaryota > Viridiplantae > Streptophyta > Magnoliopsida > Sapindales > Sapindaceae > Acer > Acer saccharum. Next base: position 24,143,807 of record CM059876.1, read on the forward strand.
TTTTGATTTATAAAGCTAGTGTTTATTTTATTTATTAATTTACTTGATATACCATTATATATGAGACTAGACGCTATTACATTTTTTTTTATTAATAACTTAGTTTTTTAAATATTAATATATTTGTTTAGCGTTAATTTGAATAAACGATATGAGGTTGGTCCGATAATAAACCCCCCACACCTACACCACGAGGTTATGCGTTCGAGTCTTCCTCCTTCCCAAAAGAGTCCCGAAATACATTGTAGTACTCTTTAAAAAAATTGAATATATTTTTTGGTCTCGGCCCAAGAAAGCCGAAATCCTGGCTTTGCCCCTGGTTATATGTAATCACATATGAATTGATGCAGCGGAAGCTTCTATGAGAAAAACTCACACCAACAATTCGAAAAACAACATACTATTATTCTATTGATTCGCACATGGATACTAGGATAATAGGCTTCAAATTCGTTGACCCTCACAAAGGTATCAAAAATGGAAGAAATAGAGAAAATTCTCTAATTTTTTTTCAACAATCAACTAACTGCCTATAATAGGTCTTATTTATACATAAAATGAAACCTATCTAATAAGGAGATTAGATTAGATTTAATCAAATCAAATCATAAAATAATTAAAAAGAACCCTATTTAATATGGAAATTAGATTTAATTTAATAAAATCAAATCATCAAATAATTAATTACCAAATTAAATATATAATAAATGGAAATAAAATAATATGTATTAATTACAAGAATATTTTTAAAATCTAAAGTCTTCAATAATATCTCCTACACCATTCCCTTCATGGTGGAGAAAATTTGTCCTCAAATTTTGATAGCTTTATTTCCACGAACATGCATTGCCAATAAAGATTGTTGACAATGAACTATAAGAGCATATATGATGCAAAAATGGCTTGCATACCAATAATCGTTGATATGGAAACAATGTCAAGAGACTTGCTTTCTACGTGACATAAAAATAGACTTGATAGATAATCAATTCAAAATTTGGTCTCCAATGCTTCTGTCTAAAACTCAATTTTTTTAATGACGTGTCCATTTTTTTTTTCCTGTTTTATTTATTTTATTTTATTTTATTTCCTTACCAAAAATAGATGAAAAATTAATGTCAATTTTAAATACTTGCTGAGTCAACTGAAAAAATAGTTGTGCAACAGACTGTTGTCTGTTTGAAAGTAGAAGATCATGTTGACAATGTCTAATATTTTTATTGCCACGTCAGCTTGAGGTTGAATATACACGGCTGCATTGGAGAAAGTTTTGTTAAAAGAATGTCTATTAATCCTACGTGGCATCTTTTTTTCACAAGCCACTCTTGCATTGGAGATGCTCTCAATTTCTCGATTTTCATCATGATATTCATCTAATCACTCCAATAACTCAAAACAAAAAGATCAACCACTAATGTTTTAAGGAACAAATAAATGAGAGATGATGTTGAATAATGAAGCAACTGATCATCATAAAAACAATCCACAAAATTGGAGTTGCTATCATGCTCTTTTTGGAACCCCTCCTCATCGAAGATAGGTGGTTTATCGAAATCGATGAAAATTGCATCCGACACATGTTTCATCATAAAAACAATCTATAAAATTTGAGTTGCAGTCTTGCTTTATCTCGAAAACCTATTTGTTAGTTTCACCATCGCTATCTAAATTAGGGTTCAGATTCTAGACCAGGTTTTGGTTGGCAAATATCGTAGCAATCTACTCTATTAATTGCACACCTATTGCTCCAATAGTGCGATGCGGTCACGTTCATAGGTTTCTTTCATGGTGATCTGATTTGGTAGACGTCTCTTCAACGACATGTCGATGTCGTCTCAAGAGAACCTGGCTTGATACCAAACCGATGCAGCATAAGCCTCTATGAGTAAAACTCACACAAACAATTCGAAAAGCAACCTACTATTATTCTGTTGATCCTCACACGGATATCAGGATAATAGGCTTCAAATTCGTTGACCCTTACAAAGGTACTGAAAATGGAAATATAGAGAAAATTCTTTGATTTTTATTCAATAATCAACTAACTGCCTTTAAGGGCTACAATAACTCTTATTTATACTTAAAAAATAAATAAATAAAATAAAAAAAAACTATCTAATAAGGAAATTATATTTGATTGAATAAAATCAAATCATAAAATAATTAAGTGATAATTACCCCGGTGGCCATCAATTTGAGTCACTACTATCAAAATAGCCATTAGATAGGGAATTAGTTTCAATAATATATGTATATATATATATATATGTATGTATATATATATATATATAATATTATAATATATATACTATTATATATAATAATATATATTATTTTATATATATAATATATATATTAAATTATTATAATATATATAATATATTGGATATATTTTTAATTTTTAGAAATTATAAAGGGTTGCGCCATAATGGTTCTCACATTCTTCGTAGTGTAGACTCTTTAGGACGTTGTACGCCTCACGCGGTGCTAAACACCTCAGGTATGGACCTGTAAAGATTTTTTATATAGTTTACAGTACAAAATGTAGAATTTGGTTGCCTTAGTTCTGATCTTCCTTGTTTCAGTTCTGTCCCCTGGTAGGATGTCGGTTTGCAAGTAGTTAAAAAGAGGATCTATCCAGGTTAGGCTGTATTCGTCTACCTGATTAATTTTTTCCTTATGTATTGTTGGTTGTAGTATATGAACAATGAGGATCAACTTAGGGTGTGTGGTTAAAGTCGTCGACCCTAGGTTTGCTAATGCGTCTGCTCAAGCATTTTCCATCCTTGGTACTTGCAGTATATTAAATATGTCAAAGGTCGACTGAAGTTGTTTGGCTTTGGCCAAATACGTTGCCATCCTCTTATCCTTTGCTTCATACGACCCATTCATTTGTCAAACGACCAATTGAGAGTCGCCCTATACCTGTATATTTTTTATTCCTAGGCTTTTTGTCAAGTCGAGTCCGGCTATTAAAGCTTCATATTCTGCTTCGTTATTTGTTGCATAGAAACTGCAGCGAACCGATTGCTCTAGTGTTTCTCATTGTGGGAATTTGAGTTCAAGTCCAAGTCCACTACCTTTTATGTTGCTAGACTCGTCAATGAACAAGATCTAGGTTTCACTTGTAGGACTTTTAGTGAGAGCTACCAGTTCCTGTTCAGCCTGCACATTCTCACAAGGAGTAAAGTCTGCAATAAAATCAGTAAATACTTGAGATTTCATTGTTTTCTGTGGCTGGAAGGTGATGTAGTTCTCTCTGAGTTTGACCACCCACTTTGTTAATCGATCTGAAAGTTCAGGTTTATGTAATATGTTCTTAAGTGGGAAGGAAGTTAGTACCTTGATGGGTGGCTTTGAAAGTATGATTTGGTTTTCATGCGGCCATGATAAGCTTTAAGGCTAGTTTTTCAAGTCAACTATATCTAGTTTCAGCATCGAGTAGAGCTTTACTCACATAGTATACTGGATATTGTGAACCTTCTTCTTCCTTAACAAGTACGACGCTCATTACCATGTCGGATACTGCTAGGTATAAGAGTAGGGTTTCCTTGTCTTTAGGCTTTGACATTAATAAGGGTGAAGTCAATTAATCTTTCAAGTCTTGTAATGCCTTCTTACATTCTTCATTCCACTCGAACGCCTTGTTTTTCCTTAAGGTGTTGAAAAGGGTTGGCATCATTCGGACAACTTGGAGATGAACCTATTTAGGGCTAATACTCGACTCATGAGTTTTTGAACATCTTTGATGCATTTTGGTGACTCGATTCCTTGGATCGATTAGATCTGATCGGAGTTGGCTTCGATGCCTCTCTAGGTCGCCAAGTAACCTAGAAACTTTCCAGAGGATACACCAAATGAACATTTAGTAGGGTTTAGTTTCATACCGTATTTGTCAAGCACGTCAAACGACTGCTGTAGGTGATATATGTGTTGTTGAGCAACGAGGGATTTAACCAGCATGTCATCGTTACAGACTTCCATTGTCGATCCGAGCATGTTAGCAAACATCTTGTTGACCAACCATTGGTAGGTCGCACCTGCATTTTTCGAGCCAAATGACATTACTTTATAGCAAAATATACCTCTTTCGATTACGAAAGCAGTTTTTTCTTGGTCGTTTGGATGCATCAGAATCTGGTTGTATCATAAGAAGACGTCCATGAAATTGAGTAGTTCATGTCCCGCTATGGCGTCGACCAGCATGTTGATGCAAGGGAGTGGTAATGGATCTTTGGGGCATGCCTTGATGAGGTCTGTGAAGTCGATGCAGACGTGCCACTTCTCATTTTTCTTCTTCACGACTATGACGTTTGCCAACTAGTCTGGGTACTTGACTTTCCTAACTGACCCGATGTTGATCAACTTCTATACTTCTTTAGTTATTATTTTGTTTCTTTCTAGTGTGAATTTTCTCCTTTTCTACTTTACTGGTGGGTGATCAGGGTGTACCTACAGATTATGGACTATTACCTCTAGGTCGATTCCAACCATATCTGAATGCAACTAGGCAAAGCTGTTGCAGCGTTCTTTTAGGAGGTCGATCAGATGTTTTCGAATTGCTTCGGGTAGCCTGGATCTGACTAAGACTTTATGTTCTGGCTGGTTTGAGTCGATTGACACTTCGTCTATTTTTTCCATATTTGGCTTGTTTAGAGTCGACACGACCGTAGATTCTTGTAATTGCTATAATTGCTCTATCTTTTTCTTCATGGCATTTTGGTAGCATTCTCTTGCAGCTCTTTGTTTGCCTTTTATCTCTCGTTTTCCCCACTTCGTAAGAACTTGATCATCTGGTGGTAGGTCTAGGGGATTACCTTTATCTCTTGTATCCTGGGCCTGCCTAAGATTGCGTTGTATGGAGATTGACAGTTGAGCACCAGGAAGTTGATGTATAAGTTTACTCCTTTGGCGTAGACTGGTAGTACGATTTCGCCCAGGGTACTCTTCTGTTTGCCACTAAATCTTGTTAGCATAGTCGTTTGATAGCTAACTTTGGATTTTTTGACCTGCATTCCTCGTAAAGCATTGTTAAACAATATATTACACGAACTACCATTGTCGATCAAAATTCTTTTTGTTAAACAGTTGGCAATATGTAATGAATTAACAAGTTCATCGTGGTGAGGAGAAAACAAATCTGATTTGTCGGTGGACATGAATGTGATGGTTTCGTCGATCCGTGGTGGATACTCTCCGTCGGGCTATATTTATGTGTTTAATGCTTGTCGAGTGTGTCTTTTCATGGCTGAATAGCTCACACCACTGACTTCTGATCCGTATGCAATATAATTAATAATTTTGTCTTTTCGAGGTGGCTCTGGTGGACCATCGTTTGGGATAGCTTGTTGTTTGCCATCACGTCAAGCTAGTGTCTCCTTTCCCTTGTTGGTTAAGAATTCTTACAGGTGTCCCTATTTCAAAAGTTTGGCTACATCCAATTTAAGGGTGATACAATCTTCCATTTAATGGTCGTGATTTCCATGGAACTCACATCGAAATCTAACATATCAATGTTCTAGGGGAGCGTTCATTTGTCGTGGTCATTTGAATACTTCTCCCATCTCCCCCATCATTGCTATAGGATCGACACGTTTGATGCTGAGGTTGTATTCTGGGACTTGAATTTGTGATCGACATGTTCTTGGTGGATTTTGTCTATACGATCGTCTGTCACTTGGCCCATTATAACGGGGTTGATCACCGCGTCGATCTTCGGTTGGATAGGGTTCGAACCTCCTATCATTTGTCCTTATGTTGACATGATCACTTCGTTTGTTGTTGGTGTAGTTGTTAGCTTTTTCGACATAGCTAGCTTTATCTTCTTCCCATTTAATTTGGGCCCACGCTTTTGCTAACACATCTTCCATTGTTCTGTATAGATATTTGGTGAGCTCTCTATATAGGGCAGAGTTGAACCTGAGTCATTTCCTGAAGGCAGAGGTCATGGTAGCCTGGTTATAGTGTGGGATCTAAATTTTCTCCTTGTTGAAGCGTCTTACATACGCCCTTAGGTTTTTGCCACGCCTTTGGGTGATGGTGTAAAGGTTATCCAACTACTTCTCAAGCTTTTGACTGCTCGCGAATTGCTCCACGAACCTATATGTAAGCTGTGCAAAAGAAGTGATCTAATTGTTAGGAAGGTTAGTGTACCATTGTAGGGCATGGCGGCCGAGGCTGGAGCCAAACATTTTACACATGCACGCTTCTCTAAGGTCGTGTTGGATTGCTACAGTGAACATGTGTTGTTTGTACTGTGCTATATGGTCGTCTGAATCTGTTGTGCCCTCAAATTGCTTCATATTCGGGAAGCTAAACTTCCTGGGCATCTCGACAAGAGCTATTGCATCGTCGAAGGGGGAATCCGCGAAGCTATTTGTTGTGCTTTTCTTGATTAGCGTTGGGACTCCTAGAATCCTTTAGATAAGGGCTTCCATTTCTGCAAACATGCGAGAGAGTTCAGGGTGAGCAAACAAGTGTAGACTAGAGTGATATGGGGGTTTTGAAAGCATTATCCGGTTGTGGATCAGTGATAGGGTTTTGCTTCTACAACGCTTCTGGTCTGATAGGCAGGTTATTCAGATTGATCTCAGGTCGAACTGTCTGGGTCGTGCTTTGATTTAGTCCAGTGCTGGGGGTCATCTTTGGCCTTTGTGGATTTACGGATGCGATCGGAGCTGTCCTATTGACATTTTGCTTGTTGCCGGGAGTAGGGATTGGTGGCTCCGGTGTCATGTTATTGGGTGCTCCATCGATGATGGCTCGTAGTTCAGTGTTACAAGTCTAGACCGTAACATTTTTTGCTTCAAGCACCCTCAGATTTTCGACATTTGTGACCATCTGGGTAGTCAATGCGGCGATCTGCTCATCGATAGTTAGGGTATTTCCATCTCCTAACATCTTGAGAAGGCTGTCCGCTTAATTCGACTAGTTCATTAAGAAATTGTAATGGGCCCCATGGTGGGCGCCAAACTGTAGATGGTCGATCTACAATTGATGTGGATTGGGTCGGATTCAAGTTAGGCCCAAGCAACTTGGCTCTAACCCGTCGAATCGAATGTGTCGAGTGCTTTTTAGACCTGCAAAAAGATGAAAACAAGCAAAAAAAACGAGTGACAATGAAAGAATAATAATTGAAAAAAAGGTGGGGATCGTTCTTAGCGTTAGGTTTGCTTTGGCTGAGTGTTTATAGAGATCGATCGTGACTTAGTGAAAAGATTCCGATGACCGGAGTTCATGAGGTTCTATTTATAGACCTTTTCTCGAGACTGATAGTGGGTTGTTGAAGATATTATCCCCGAAATCATGGTTATATTTTGTGGGATCATAGAATCGTGGACCCATTCGAACTTATTTGAATGTTTATCTTCTTTAACTACCAGATTCTGTTAAAACCAGTGACCGAGTCAGTTGAGACCAGGTAAGGTTTTCACGAGTTGACCCATATTAGATGGGCCAAAACCGGACCCAAACCTAAGTATCTTGGGCTTTCGAGTTGTTAGAATAAAAGACCATTTTTGGCTACAGAACATTACTAATCAATTAAAATAATTTAAACTTTCATGTTTGATAACATTTATACTTGTTAATTGTTATAATGCCTACTTTTTTTTATTTTTTTTTATTTTTTAAGTATTATACTATTATATAAATTCGGTTTTTTTTTGTGAAGGGGAGAGGACTTGAACCCATAAACTTATGGTGCAGGTGTGAGGGGTTTACCACCAGACCAACCTTATCTTGTCTACTTGATGAGCTTTAACTTTTTATGAAATAAATATATTTTAATATTTAATTAATATTAATCTAGAAATATTAAGTCTGATTCGTAGTCATGTGACTAATACAATTTAACTTTAAAATATAATAAATAGTCAATTTCTATGTCAAATAATGATATAAATGAATATACAACTTCATCATCCATATTGGGAAATAAACTATATTGGTGCTTAATGTCAAATAATGTGCAACAAAGTTCATATATGAACTTTTGGATATAGTACTTAAAACAATTATATTGACATTTAACACCATATAGTAATCGTTATTTATTAGCATCATTCTCCCCAATAAATTATAATGTCTCGTCTTTCCTCTGATTTCTCTGAAAGCTTGAGTGAAGGTAGTTGCGGGTATTTGTCTTCAGTTATGTAGTGGTGATAGTTGTGATTTTTCTCGGTCTCCTTCTTGGATTTGTTGGTCTCTTTTTCTGGTGTTCGATTTAGTGTTTGTGTCTCTATTTGTGGTAGTTGTTTTTAGTGGGGGGTTTCGTTTTCTTCTATGTTATGGATCCAGAGGAAATTTCTCGTTTGTGTGCCTTTTTGTCTCTCATTGAGCGCGAGGGTCCTATTCGAAAGATGGGGGAAAATCTTAAGTTGGCTGCGATTCAAAGATTATTTGTGAGTTTAGTGGGAAAAATACTTACTAGGAAAGTGGTGAATAGAGAGGCTTTTATGAGGGTGATAGGCAGAATATGGCGTGTTAAACAGGGTGTTGAGATTGAGTCTTTAATAGGAAATATCTTTTCCTTTCTATTTAAAGATATTGATGATCGGTGTAGAGTTCTCTCAGGAGCTCCTTGTTCTTTTGATAATGCTCTATTGGTGTTAGAGGAGCCAGTTGGGAAAGGTTCTATTGAATCAATGGCCTTTAATAGTTGTGAATTCTGGGTTCAAATTTATCAGGTGCCTCTCTTGTGCATTTCCAGAGAGATAGGTCGGTTCTTAGGGGAAATGATTGGGGAAGTGGTGGATGTGGATTGTGGTTTACTGGGGGATTGTGTTGGGAAGTTCTTGCGAGTCAGAGTGCGTATCGATCTCAACAAACCTTTGAGACGTTGCCTTCGTGTCGACATTTTGGGCAACGGAGTGGAGACGATTATGCTACTACGGTATGAGCGGCTTCCTAACATATGTTTTCGATGTGGTCAAGTGGATCACACGACGAATGAATGTCTTTCGGAGGATCATATCCCTGTGATAGATGGAGTGGAAAAGCCTTTATTTGGAGCTTGGATGAAAGCTTTAGGCATTTTCAGGAAGAACATTTTCAGGAATGTAGGTGGTTTGTCTGACCTCAATGATCGTAACAGTATCGGTTTCATAAAGGTAGATATTAGTGGCAGGATGACGTTGCCTACCTAAGTGGTGGAGGACGTGCATGTGGAGGAGAGGAGTGTTGCAGAGAACGGTCTGAAAGAAGATATTCCTATGATTGAGGCACCGAAAACTTTTACGAAGCCAGGCCATTTGGAGTCGGCCAGCATTAATGGTTGCTTTAAAGCCATTAAAGAAATTAATGCCATTGAATGTGAGTCAGAGAATGTGGAGTTTGAGAAATCGGCTAGCAATAATGCCGGAGTTCTCGCCATTAATGCTATTAAAGGTTTTGGAGGTTTGTCGCAGGCGGTGGTAGATAAAGGCAAGCAAGTGATGATTTCTGAGTGCAGTGCAGATATTTAGTCTCCCAGTATCAAGTCCTTAGGTGATGGGCCTGGCCTAACGGTTGACAAGCCTTATGTTTTTATTAGGGATTTAAAAGCAATGGGCCAAGTGGAGTCTCCTGTGCATCATTTGACAAAAGCAGATCCAGTTGTGCTTATTAAGTCTTCTTTGGAGGGTGGCAAAAAGTTGGGCCCTATTGATCATTCTTTTAACAGCTCTTTAAACAGGGATTCCACTTGTTTGTCGAATAACAGAGTGTGGAAAAGGAAAGTTAGGGCAAGTAATTTGGGGAGTGTTGAGGAAATATTGGTTCCAGTAAGTGGGAAGCGAATTCGAGCTGTCAGTTCAGTTGAAGATGAAGTGTCTCCGTAGAAAAAACGCAAGGAGATATTGTTGCATGGAGGACGGGCGACTGAGATTCAGCAGTTAGCTACTAAGATCAGGGGTACCGGTTCATCAATAGAGGTGGGAGATGAGGTTCCGGTTAATGCTTCTGGTTGTTCGGTCTATAAAGATGTTTTTTGCGTTGGAAGAGTTGGTGCAGATGCTGAGGTCTTGGTTACCCAAGAGGGGGTTTTAGGCGCAGCGGTTTCAGATGTCATATCGGTCGACCGGTCTGTCGGATCTGATGAATATTTTCGTTTGGAACGCCCGGGGAATTGGGAGCTCGTGGGCGTTCAATATCCTGCAATCGTACAAGCAAGAGGTTAAACCTAAGTTAATGTTTTTGATTGAAACAAAATGTGAGCACAGAAAGTTAGAGATTTGGAGAGTCAAATTGGGTTTTTCAGGTAAATTGGTAGTTAATAGTGTTGGGAAATCGGGAGGTTTGTGCTTATTTTGGTCTGATAAAGTGATTGTGGATTTGTTATCTTTCTCTCCTGCCCACATTGATGTTTCTATTCGTAATGTTAACAATATGCATTGGCGGTTTACTGGATTCTACGGCCACACCGATTCCACTCAACGTTTTCACTCTTGGGCTTTGCTCCGCCGTCTTGCCAATATGTCTGATCTTCCTTGGCTTTGTATAGGTGACTTTAACGAGATTCAGTTTGATACTGAGAAAGTGGGTGGCCAAAGGAAAAATTGGAGACAGTTGTCGGATTTTCGTGAAGCGGTGGAGGATAGCGGGTTGGAAGATATGGGGTTTTCAAGGCCAATTTTCACTTGGAGTAACAAAAGGGAAGGTGCTTCTATAATCATGGAGCGTCTCGATAGGGTTTGTGTAATAGAGGGTGGAAAATTTTGTTCTCCAATTCTTTTATCCACCACCTTGATTTTTGGGGTTCTGATCACAGACCTCTGCTTCTTGAGGCTAACGAGTCAGGGAGACAGGGGATTTTCTAGAGTAATAGTAGAAGGAGTAGAAGGTTTTATTTTGAGGAATGTTGGGTGGATGAAAAGGACTGTACTGATATTGTTCTATCAGTGTGGAGCCCTATTCAACGGAATGCTAGTTTATCTTCAGTGTTGGACAAGATAGTTGCTAGTGGTAATCTTTTGGATTCCTGGAATGTTACGAAGAGAAGAGAGTTGAGGATTAATATTTTGGCTAAAAGGGATGCGTTGAAGGTGGCTAGTAGAGCAGTTGTTCCAACTTCTTGGAGAGTGATTTCAAATTTGGAACACCAATTGAATTATGCATTAGATATTGAGGAACGGTATTGGAGACAACGGTCTCGTATAGAGTGGTTACGGAACGGGGATCGCAATACGCGGTTTTTCCATTAGAAAGCTTCCGCGAGAAGAGCCCGTAACAGTATTGTAGGTCTTTACAATGAGGATGGGGTTTGGGTGAAGTCAAAGGTGGAGATGGAAGGTGTTATTACACAGTATTTTCAGCAAAATTTTTCAAGCAGTCTGCCTACTACAGCGAATATAGATGCTATCATTGGTGGTGATCGTGCTAAGCTTGATCCTAGTAGTTTGTGTTTGTTAGATAAGGCTTTTGTGGGTGATGAAATTCAGTGTGCTATTTTTGACATGAGTCCAATGAAAGCGCCAGGTAAAGATGGTCTTCCTGCTTTATTTTTTCAAAAATATTGGGGTACTTTAGGCCTAGCCATTATTTCCGCTTGTCTTGGCATCTTGAACGAGGGGGTGTCAGTAGAGAGCATAAACAGTACCATTATTTCATTAATTCCGAAGTGTCAGTTAGAGCAACATCGGATTTCAGACCTATCAGTCTTTGCAACGTCATTTATAAGATTGTTGCCAAAGTTATAGCTAGTAGGTTAAGATGCATTTTGGGGAGTGTGATTTCAAAGACTCAGTGTGCTTTCATTCCGGGTAGGATGATATCGGATAATACGATAGTCGGTTTCGAATTTCTCCATAGACTTAAGTGAAGAAAAAGGAAATTCGGTTCCATGGCAATAAAGTTTGACATGTCGAAAGCATACGATCGAGTGGAATGGTCTTTTATTAGTGAGATGATGCGTAAGATGGGCTTTACTGAAAAGTAGGTGTAACTGATTCTGAATTGTATATCTACAATCTCTTATTCCTTTATGTTGAATGGGGAAATTTGTGGATATATCAAACCTACTAGGGGTCTCAGGCAAGGAGATCCTATCTCCTCTTATCTTTTTTTGATTTGTGCTGAAGGTTTTTCCAGTATGTTAGGAAATGCAGTTGGTAGTGGACAGCTTTCAGGGTTTAAATGCAGCCAAAAGGGTCCAGTGATATCTCATTTATTTTTCGCCGACAACAGCCTTCTCTTTTCAAAGGCGAACGAGGCTAGTTGTGTTGCAATCAAAGGTATTTTGGATAGGTATGCTGTGGCATCTGGACAAGTTGTTAATTTCAATAAGTCTGAGATGTGTGTTAGTCCCTCTTTGTCTATTGAGGAGGGTAAGAGATTGGCTAGTATTATTAGTGAAACAAATTAATGCACGGTGTGTATAAAACTATCTAGGGGGGGGGGGGTGTGAATAGATTTTAAACGTATTACCCAATTTTTCGTATGAAGTCAATATTACGAAATTACCACTAACTAGATAAAGCAATAAATCAAGTATAAAATGCGGAAATTAAATAAAACTTGATTTTTACGTGGAAACCCTCACGGGAAAAACCACGGGCTGGTAAGTGCGCCACACTCGAACCTCAAATCCACTAATTGTGATAGCGTATACAAGCTAATCCAGGTTTGACAGCCTAATCCCGGCCAATATCCCGCTACCACTACCCATAGGTAGACCTGGCACGGTTCCGGTTCGAACCGCCGGAACTGGAACCGGAAACGGAAAAACCGAAACCAGAACCGGATTTCCGGTTCCGGTTCAAGAACCGAAACCTGAACCGGTTGGACCGGTTCCGGTTCCAGTTCGTTAGTTGGTTCGAACCGCCGGTTCGAACCGGATTGGAACCGACGGTTCCGGTTCCGGTTCGAACCGGCGGTTCCATGAATAAAAAAATAATTTTTTTTTTTTTTTTTTTTTTTTTTTTGGGTTGGGTGCTGTTGGCCCAACGGTCGGCTGACGTCAGCCGACCGTTTGGCCCAACGGTCTGCTGACGTCAGCAGGCCGTTGGGTCCAACGGCTACCCTCTCTTTTCAAATTTTTTTTTTTTTTTTTTTTTTTCTTTTCTATAAATACCCCCCCCCCCCCTTTCATTTTTCCTCACACCAATTTCTTCTCAATTCTCTCTAATTTCTCTCCAACACTCTCAACTCTCAAGTCTCAAGTGATAAGTCTCTCAAATCTCCAATTTATTTTATTGTCAATTTATTTTATTTTCAATTAATTTGATATCCAATTTATTTTATTTGCAATTTATTTTATTTCCAAATTCCAATATATTTTATTTTCAATTAATTTTATATCCAATTTATTTTATTTGCAATTTATTTTATTTCCAAATTCCAATATATTTTATTTGCAATTAATTTTATATCCAATTTATTTTATTTGCAATTTATTTTATTTCCAAATTCCAATATATTTTATTTTCAATTAATTTTATATCCAATTTATTTTATTTGTAATTTATTTTATTTTCAATTTATTTTATTTCCAATTTATTTTATTTGCAATTTATCTTATTTCCAATTTATTTAATTTCCAATTAGTCAACTATTCTTCTAAGTTCTAAGTTTCCAATTGTCTCCCAAATTTATTTTTAAATGGCAAGTGGAAGTGGAAGTGGAAGGGGTCACGGCCGTGAAGGTCCTAGGCGTTCGATTTCGATGCACGGTAAGGGTCCTATGGTCGATAATCTCGGTCATAACGACTCCACCTATCACGACTATCTGCAACGTCGGGCCTATGCTGAAGACCTAGGCCTAAACTGTCCTACTCCCCCTCTAATAATTTCTGAATCCGATCCCAATGACAACACCCCCAATTTGACAAGCCAGTCAGAAAATATGCCTGATATTGATACACCTCCGGATTTTGGTTTTGATACACCGGAAGTGGATCTAGAAAGGGAGGAAGATCTGATACAGAAGCAGAGCAAATCTGATCTCTTCGTCAAACATATGAAGAAAATTAGGAGTGAAGATGGAAGCATTACAGTAGCTTGCAATTACTGCAACAAAGTATATAAATGGAGCAGATCCGGAGGATATGGCACTTATTGGAAGCATATTGAAGCCAAACATCCAGAAGCAGTGATCAGAATGAGGTCACAAACACAAATTCCCAGGTACGCTACTCCTAACCAACAATTATTTCGTTATAATGATGAACAAAATAGAGAAGAATTAGCTAGGATGGTAGCAGTAGAACATTTATCATTCAGTTTTGGTGAGAGGGTTGGCTTTATTAACTATTGTCGACGAGCATTAAACCCTGCTGCATGCCGTGTCCCTAGAGCCACGCTCACACAAACACTTGAAAAGATTTATGTGAGAGACAAAAAAAAGTTAGAAAAATATTTTGAAAAATATAATGGTCGTGTTACAGTATGTGCCGACATATGGACTGACCATTGGCAAACGCATTCATACTTGGGTGTCACTTGCCATTATATGGATAATGCATGGACAATCCAAAAAAGAATTCTTGCTTTTAGAGTTTTTGATGATTCACACAATGCTCAAAATATTTTTAGACAGCTTAGAATTATTTTTTCAGAGTATAATATTGAAAACAAAATTTTTGCAATTGATTTTGATAATGCTTCTGCCAATACCGCTGCTATTCCACTTTTAATTGATTTATGCAAACCCTTTCTTGGTGGTACATTTTTTCATCAAAGATGTGCATGCCATGTTTTAAATATATGTGTTCAAAAAGGATTAGAAACTCTTCAATGTTTTATTGAACCTATTAAAAAAGCCCTAATGTTTTTATGGAGAAATCCTTCTACAATGAAAGCATGGGCAAGATATTGTAAACAAAATGGTAGACGTGCCATTAAATTTGCTCGTGATGTTCCAACACGTTGGAATTCTACTTATAAATTGCTTGCTCAAAGTTATGAGTATAGGGATTTATTAGTTACTTTTATTCAATTTCATGTTCCTAACATTCAACTTTTTGAAACTCATTGGGATGCTTGTTACAATGTTTTCAATTTGTTAAAAGTTTTTTATAATGCTACACAAAATTTTTCTAAAATTTATAAACCTACAACACATTTATTTGTTATTGAGAGTATAAATATTGCTGGTGCATTTTTGTATTGTGAATCTGACCCAGCAATAAAGGGAGCCGTTAGTGCTACGAAGCAAAAATGGTTAAATTATTATACGGATTTTCCAAATATTTATTTGATTGGTATGGTTTTTGATCCACGACACAAATTACAATCTTTGTCTTATTATCTAGAGGGTTATTATGGCAAAGATGGTTTAAATATTGAATATGATATTGAAGCATGTTGTGATAGAGTTAAGAAATTATTGTATGATTTATATGATGAATATGTTACAATTTATGGATCCGGTACTCCGATCGTAGATGTTACACGAACCAAAACTGCATCTCAGCCTCCATCATCTTCCTCTGGATTTATGAATTTAGGGTATAGTATGTTCTCCAAAAAAAACAAAAAACCAAGATGTTCTTCATCAAGCTCCGATTCGCATGCCGAGCTTGAATCTTATCTAGCTTCTTCTTGTGACTTTCCTGAAGAATTTGAACTCTTAAAATATTGGAGTGATGCTACAAAGTACTATCCAATTTTGGCTATGATAGCCAAAAATATTTTTTCAACACCGGTTTCTACTGTGGCGGTGGAACAAGAGTTCAGCGCCGGGGGGAATATTTTGGATGAAAAACGTTCGTGCTTGACTCCAAAAGCACTACAGATACAGGTTTGTGTTGACGATTGGACAAAAGCAGAATATAGACAACAAGAGCTCCAACAAGAGCCAACATATGATTTCTTTAAAGAAGACGAACCCGAAGCGGGCGAAGGCTCTGGAGCAAGCTGAGCAGCGGAACCATAAATCTGTAAATCTGTAATAAAAGGTATGAGAACTACGTGGCCTTTGATTCCTCTAAACCCCCCTAAGAGGATACGTAGGCAACTTAATTGTGGTAAAAATTAAGTGCAAGGCTAATAACTTTACTTTTTTTTTTAGTTTTATTTTATTTTAATTTAATTTTGTAATCTGTCATTTATTTATTTTATGTTATTTTTGAAATTTGGGTGACTCAATTTCCAAATACCCAATGAAATGTAAATTGTAACTTTGTTTACTTTTATTTTAATTTAATTTTGTAATTTGTCATTTGTTTATTTTATTTTATTTTCGGTTGGATACTCGGATAGTCGGATGACGATGATCTAACTTCCAACATCCAATGAACTTATGAACTCAATGAATTTTATTTTGTAATTTGTCATTTATATATTTTATTTTATTCAATTACAATCTACAACTTATAAGTTACAAGTTAGAACTTAGAAAGATTTTTTTTTTGTTTAAATTATAAAAAAAAAAAAAAAAAAAAAAAATCCGGTTCAAAACCGCCGGTTCCTGTGGAACCGAAACCGAAACCGGAACCGGCGGTTCCGGAACCGGAACCTGAACCGGTTAGAACCGGTTCCGGTTCCGGTTCCACTAAACCGTGGAACCGGAACCGGAACCGTGTCACCTCTACCCGCAGGCCTGTAAAAGTGGACTAGTCCAATTTGCTCATGTGACCACCTAATCCTGGTGTCCGACCTAATCCCGGTCTATCACACAAGACTTACTTCTCCGAAGAGATCAAACACCCTATGTGAATATGCAATGAATATTCAAAGAGCAAATAAAGCTAGGGAACCTTAGATGCTTATCTAGGATTATATGATGACAATAAAATCAATCCTAGATATCAAAATAGCTATATGACATGGCATACAACTTTAGCTATGTTAAGGATGACCAATCCTAAATACAATAGCTATCACAAATAACCCACAAACATTCAAAAGATTAACTAGTTGATTAAAATACAATCTATCAACCTAGTTATCAATAAATCACACAAGAATGTTTATGGCATAGCTTTTAGGCAATAATGACCTAATCAATTAAGCTATCAAAAATAATCTCAATCATATAATGAGATTAATTAGATAGATATAAAATAGGCATGAAAACCTAGCTAACATAAATAACCCAATCAACACATAATCTCAATCATGTATGTAGAAATTACTCAAAGAACATACAAGTGATAAAAGAGATAAATTGATAAGTAAAAACACTAATTATGTAAGATAAAAGTGTTCAACAAATCATACCATGTGTGTTGAAGAAGACCCATGCATTAGCACATGCTAGATGAACCTAGATGATGCCTAGATGATGATTTGTGCATGTGGGAATGGGTTTAGAGAGATAAAGATGTAATCTTTAAGCTTTTTCTCTCAAGTCTCTCTTTCTCTCTCAAGAATAAGGAGCCTCTCTCTCTAGGGTTTGATTTTGTGGCTCTGGCCTCAAAATGATGAGAAAGATATGTATTTATAATGCCCAAGTGAAACTATGTCGTTTTGGAAGAAATGGAAAAAATATGGGCATTTTCGCGGTATTCGCGTCAGTGCAGCGACTTAAGATTCGAGCGCTTCGAAACATGACCAAACGATATCGAAACCTTTCATTTGATATATCGTTGGAAAGGTATGGATGTCTACTTTCTACTCGTTTTTACAAAATGATATTTTGATGTTTGTAGAAAAAGTTATGGTCAATTGAGTGACCAAAGGTCAGAAACGGACAACAACAGAGTTGCCCTGTTTTGGTTGTAACTTTGGAGATTTTAAAACCAATCCAAACGGTCATGAAATATTACGAATAATATACCGTTGGAAAGGTATGGGTGTCTAGTTTGTACAACAATTTTCAAAACTCATTTTGAAGCTTTGTGTAAAAAGTTATGGCCATAAGACCATACATAGGTCAGTTTTGAAAATCATTTAAATCATTAAAATTCAATCTCTTGAAACTAGACATTTTACTCCAAACACCAAACCAAAACTACCACTTATCCAAGAGAAGAATGAGACCTTCTCACGTGGTCAACCATCGCGCTAAGACATGCACACCATCGTGCAAGCGCGGACGTTTCCGATCACACAAACGGAAACGAATTACACCGCACTTAAGACTAATCATGAAGTGCAAGTGTGGGTATTGAATGCATCCTAATGCCTAACATGTCATGGCATTATCATTGAACAAGATGCACTCAATTCAAACATGCATAAATAAAATTCATGACTTTGCATCCTAATGCCTAAACATGTCATGGCATTTCAATAAACTAGATGCAATTAAATAAACATGCATGAAGAGATATTCAACAATTATGAATGCACACATATGAAAACACACAACATATAAGAATAACATTTATGCATGAGTTGTGTGTGTGTGTAACTAGATCTCTTCAAAGCATGTAAGCACTAGAAATTTACCTTTGGTGCTTATCAAGATGAGGTCTTGAAAGGGCTTTGAGCTTGAATACCAATACCTAAGCTACCCTTACAATAAACCCCACATGTGGTTTGTCCACGAAACAAGCCAATCAATAAATGGGAATCCTTACAATTAGGGTTAGATTAGTCAATTGTCTGGATAAATATTTGGGGTTACCTTGCTTTACAGGGAGGAGTAAACGGCGGCTATTTTCTGATATAACAGACAAGGTTTGGAACAAAATCAAAGGATGGAGTGAGAGATTTTTGTCTGTGGGTAGGAAAGAGGTTTTAATCAAAGCGGTTTTACCAGCTATCCCTATGTATGCTATGAATATTTTCCGGCTTCCCAAGGGATTAATTTATGAACTTCATTGGCTTTGTGCTCGCTTTTGGTGGCGGAGTACTAGTGATAAAAGGAAGGTGCACTGGTGTAAGTGGAGTCATCTTTGCAAGTCTAAACGAGATGGAGGTCTAGGTTTTCGAGACTTGGAGACATTTAACAGAGCTTTATTAGCTAAGCAATGCTGGGGGATTTTTAAAAATCCTAGTTCTTTAGCTGCCAGGGTTTTGGAGGGGTGCTATTTTTCTGAGGGCAGTATATTGGAGGCTTCAGTAAATTCTTCTGCTTCTTTTGTATGGAGGAGTTTACACTGGGGAAAAGGTTTGTTGTCTTTAGGTTTAAGGTGGAGAGTTGGGTCAGGCAGTAAGATAAAAATTTATCAAGACAAGTGGGTGCCTAGGCCAACTGGATTCAAAATTCTACCTTCTCCTATTCTTGGTGAGGAGGCCTATGTTAGTCAACTCATTTCTCCGTCGGGTGGCTGGAACATTCCTCTCATTAGGACTGTTTTTTCTAGTGAAGATGCCAATGCTGTCTTGCAGATTCCGTTGGGTAGTGTGATTGTGGAAGATAAGATTGTTTGGCACTATGAGAATACCGGCTGTTTTACTATCAAAAGTGGGTATAAGGTTGGCAATTATAATGATCCTCAGCCAAGCTCCTCCAATAATTGTCGGCTCCAAAAGTGGTGGGTTTCTTTGTGGAATTTATCGATTCCTTTGAAGATAAAAATTTCTATATCGAAGGCTTGCTTGAATTGGATCCTAACTCTGTCAAACCTTGCGTCTCACGGCATGACAGTCTCGGATTTCTGCCCTCTGTGTAATGGTTTTGGTGAGTCAACTTTCCATGCTCTTTGGGGCTACAGTAATTTAAAGAAAGCTAGGAAAAATTGGCTTCCAAATGCAGCAAAGGTTGGTTGTTCCCATTCCAACTTTTTTGATCTTATTTTGGAGTGTCACTCAGTGTTAAATTCTGAGGATTTGGGTTTGTTTTGTACTATTGTGTGGCGTATTTGGTATTTGCGTAATTTAGTAGTACATGAGGCTCCACGGCAGAATGTGCTTGATGTTGCAGAGTGGTGTCGTGATTTTCTTGTGGATTCACGCAGCATTGAGGTAGGCAAGCAAGTTTCCCTAACTGATTCTGGTAGAAGTGCAGTGCCTCGTCTTTTAAGTCATGTTAGAAATTCTTGGCGGCCACCGGATTTGGATAGCTACAAAATTAATTACGATGCTGCTGTGGAGGAGAAGGGTGGTTAGATTGGTCTAGGTATTGTTATTAGAGATCATTTGGGTGCTGTTATGGCCTCATGCTCTTTGCCTTTGGATGCGTGTTTTTTTGCTAGTTTGGCGGAGACTATGGCTATTTATAAGGGGTTAGTTTTCAGCAGGGATTGTGGCCTTGCTCCTTGTGTGATGGAATCTAATGCGGTTGTGGTAGTGAATCGTATTAACGATAACAGTCATAGTGATTCTATTAGTGGTAATATTCTAGCTGAAATTTCTTCTCTTGTCTCTAGCTTGCAGATTATCTCTGTTAATTACATTCCTAGATTGGCTAACAAAGTTGCTCACGGCCTGGCGAAATATGCCTTGAAGGTGGCTGAAGATCGGTTCTGGATGGAGGATTTTCCTCCATGTGTTAGGAGAGCTGTGTATCTGGATACTCCTTTGTAGGTTCCAGTGGCTAGCTCTACCTTTCTTGTGTTCTGTTTCCTATTGTTATATCAAAAAAAAAAAAAAAAATTATAGTAAATAAAATACAAATATAAAAAGTCATTAAAATTATGATTAAAATTACTTTAAGACAAGAAATATCAATGACAATTTCTCAACAATTTAACTCAGTAATTACTATAAAGTATGACAATTTTTAAATATACGATAATAATTATATATATTTACTATATAAATAATTGAAGTTCACCTATTCATTTATATAGAAAGTTTTGAATTTTTATTTTTATTGTTTGAAGGATAAAAACATTATATTTTTGGATTGACCGTTTAACTATTTTGATAACATTAATAATATATGTAAATAGTAAAAAAGAAAAAAGAAGAAGATATGTGCAAGTTTAACACTATTACTGAAATCGGTTTTTTTAAATGGAAGAAATCGGTTTTTGAAATTTTTTAAACCAATGTCTTTTTGAGTGTTTTAGAAAAAAAGTGCAAAAGACATCGGTTTTTAACCGATGTAAAACAAGAGAAAAAACATCAGTTTTACTTAAAACTGATTTAAAAACCCAGGAGAAAAGACATCGGTTTTAGTTAAAACCGATTTAAAAACCTAATGTAAAATTTATGTACTACAAAAATTAATCACACCGTCGCCGGCCAACCCCACCACTGATAATTGTCATTATGAGGAATCGAACTTGCAACCTCAAAGTCAAAGTGGTAAGCCTTTACCACCTGACTACAAGATTGGATGTGTTAACAATTGCACAATATTTATATATAACCTATATGAGTTGTTAGAAATAAAAAAATAAATAAATAAATAAAAAATAAATAAAACTTGTTTGATAAATTTAAATTTACTCAACTAATCAAAATTCTAATTTCTACTACAAACATATATATATTAAATAAATTTTATTGGCGGGTTTATTTTTCATTTCATTTTTTATTATGTGGTTTTGTGTTCTGCTGGAGATATTTTTGTGCAAACTTTTTCCCTAAAACTGTATTTTTTGGCAACGAAATAAATTTTTTCATCCATGCTGGATTCTTCGATTTTTCGATACGAATCCAACGGTATAAAGAACGTAAAATTATGGGCAGTATTTTGAAAGTTATGATCAATTATTCGGTCAAAGGTCAAAAGCGATTGAAGATACTTTTGTGCAAACTTTTTCCTTAAAACTGTATCTTTTGGCAATGGAATAAATTTTTTCGTCCATGGTGGATTCTTTGATTTTTCAATACGAATCCAACGGTATAAAGAACATAAAATTCTGGATAGCATTTTGAAAGTTATGATCAATTATTCAGTCAAAGGTCAGAAGCGATTGGAGATATTTTTGTGCAAACTTTTTCCTTAAAACTGTATCTTTTGGCAATGAAATAATTTTTTTTGGTCCATGGTAAATTGTTTGATTTTTCGATATGAATCCAACGGTATAAAGAACATAAAATTCTGGGCGATATTTTGAAAGTTATGATCAATTATTCAGTCAAAGGTCAGAATTGAAGTGATTGGAGATATTTTTGTGCAAACTCTTTCCTTAAAACTGTATATTTTGGCAAGGAAATAAATTTTTTTGTCTATGTTAGGTTCTTCAATTTTTCGATACGAATCCAACGGTATAAAGAACGTAAAAGTTTGGGCCGTATTTTGAAAGTTATGATCAATTATTCAGTCAAAGGTCAGAAGCGATTCACGAATCCGCAAGTGAGCTGTTTTCATCGCTCATTTTCACACTTTTCCAAATCGATTTTTGGAATATTTTTTGAATTAAAAGTGTTTGTTTGCATGTCTACTTTCTTGTGTCAAAAGTTTAGCAAATAACATCGAGTATTGTTAGAGATGTGCACTTGAATGTGGACATAGGTCAGATTTGCATTGCAGAATTTTGCTTTTGAATCCACATCGGTTTTTATAAAAACCGATGTCTAAATGCTTGTTTTTAATATCGGTTTTTATAAAACCGTTGTCTTTTCAACGTAAAATTTAAGACATCGGTTTTTATAAAAACCGATGTCTAAACGTTTTTTTTTTTTAATATCGGTTTTCTTAAAAACCGATGTCTTTTGAAACTGTAATTTTTAAGACATCGGTTTTTATAAAAACCGATGTCTAAAAGTTTTTTTTAAATCGGTTACCAAAAACCGATTTCTTTTAGTGATTTCTAGTGATGTCTTTTAACATTTTTGTAGTATAAGGTTTTATTTTATTTTATTTTTTTATTTTTTAAACCGATATTTGCAAGTTAATATCATATAATATGATTATATTCTCATAAATTCCAATGAAAAAAATTGATTTTTTCATAAATAAAGAAAAAGGGCATGGATATTGACACCCATAAATATGATAAGCACACCCATATTTTAATAAAAAATTTAATTACAAAAATATCCCAATATGAATTTACCAATAAGGATAAATTAGTTTAATTAAAAATAAACCAAATACTATGTACACCCATTAATTACACTCATATCTTCAACTATATCACTTTGGTGCCTTGGCTTTGTGTATTTTTCTTTTGCTTGGCTGTTGGCTCTCGGAGCTTGCCTTTTTGCTTTTTTCTGTTTTCTTGCATCTTTGTTTGTGCTGTAGGCTTGGCGCCTCTGTTACCTACTTCTAATAAAGCTTGAATTGTTAAAAAACAAAAACAAAAAACAAAAAAAAAACAAAAAAAAAAAGAACAAAAAGAACAAAACCCCTAATTAAATCCTAGGGGTTTATAATGCTTCAAGCATTCAACGAATGGTTTTGGGGTTGGAGAAGCAATTTTTATCATCATTTTCAATGATGGAAGAAGAAGGTCCAATCTACTTTTTTACCTTGTCAATAGAGATGCACATTTTTCCCCGGGGTCCCAATTCCCCGCGTCCCCATCCCCATTTGGGGATTTTTTTTTGGGGAAAAATGGGGAAATGGGGGGGGATGGGGATGAAAATCATCCCCAAATTGAAATGGGGATGGGGATGGGGGGACCCCTCCCCATCCCCATTTCCCCATTTCCCCCACAATTATGTTGAAATGGGGATGGGGATGGGGGGGAGGTCCCCCATCCCTATTTCCCCATTTCCCCCAAACATATATAAATATAATTATAATATATATTTTTAATTTTTTTGTTTATTCTTTGAAAACCCTAACTCCCCTAACTCCCTAAGTATATATACACATTTTATATAAAATGCACTAATGAATTTTATTTTGTATTTGTAATGGAATGTTTATTTTTTTAATTTACTTTGTAATTTTTAGTCAAATGGGAAAACGGGGGAATGGGGGAAAACGGGGGAAATGGGAAAAAACGGGGAAAAACAGGGAAAATGGGGAATTGGGGATGGGGATGGATATAGGTCCCCCCAAAATTCCCCATCCCCATTTTCCCCAAATGGGGGGGGGGGGGGGGGGGGGGGGGGGGGGGGGGGATGGGGGAAGGGTATGAGAAGTGGGGATGGGGATGGGGGGACCTATATCCATCCCCATTCCCCAAACGTGCATCTCTACTTGTCAATAAGGCCTCCACTGTGGCATGAATAGTACCTTTGTCAATATTTTTTTTTTTATTGTTTTTCGTGTTTGGATAATTGCATCCAACTAAAACTGCCCTTCTTTAATTTGCTTTCCCTTCTCCATTTAATTTGTAAAAGTTTTCGATATAATTCATATAGTTTAGTTTGGAGTTTTCAAACGCTTTTATAGTTTGGTAAGAGTGTGACATTTAATTATTTCCCTTGCAAGTTAGTTCAACGTATGTTTTTGATTACATTATAATTGGCTTGAAATCTTATAAAGGTTGACACTGCCAAATTTAAGAATTATTCGGATTGTGTTTTCGAGTCTGAAGAACTTAAGAATTTATCATTTGTGAATTGAGTGTGTTAATAACTTAAGAGGATTTATAAATAAATTGTATTAAAATGAAAACATTTATTTAAATAAAGGTACTATTAACATTAAGATGCGTGTTTATAGTTATGTTTTAATTTTAAATTTTAGACATGGGTGTACTTATAAATATAGGTGTGCTTATCATATTTATAGGTGTCAATATCCGCACCTTAAAAAAGAGTCGTGCTATTGACACACCCCCTACTAATCTATTTATGCCCCACTTTTTTAATTATTTAGTATTTGTTTTTTCCTTTATCAAAATTAAGAAATACTTAATTTAAGAAAACAAAATTCTATAAAGTAAATCTAATAAAACCCCACACTCCTTAAAAAAAAAAAAAAAAAAGTTCTTTTAATCCTTTTCTTGAATATATTCTTTTTCATAACTCATAAAACCTAAAAATACTTGTACTGGATCTTATTTAAAAAATAAATCAAACACTTTGTGTGCATTAAATATATGAGATATTGATTATTATTTAATCTCATTACTATTTTAGAATCTGAAAGTGAAATGATGATAATCAAAACAAATACTTGTTCTTTGCTTCTTGTTTCGTTTTGTTTGTAGTTGTTTCGTTTTTTTTTTTTTTTTTTTCAGGTTGTTTCGTTATTTTTTTCTCTCTATGTGTTTTGTCTTGGGTTGCTCTGTTCTTTGCTCTTTTATTGGGGCTGTTTGTTTGTTCTTATTTTGTGACTTCCTGACTTTTTCTATAAAGGTTGATGCTAAAAAAAATTATTAAAAAAAAAATTATAAAAAAATTATAAAAAAAAAAAGAAAAAAAATTCGTTCATGAGAGGTAAGAGAAAGACGAGACCATAGATAAAGAGATTTGAGATGGATAGAGATATTAAAGATGGGTTTATTAAGTTTGAAAAAAGAAATAAAAGGGTAGTTTTGGAAATAAATAAAATAAATTAGTAAAAACATTTAACTTTATTTAATTAAATCAAAATTTAAACAAGTGGATCATAAATAGATCAGTAGGGGGTGTGCCAATAGCACCACTCAAAGAAAAAACTGTAAAAATTATATTAAAAAGATATAAAAATAAGAATTTTTTTTTTTTAAAAGGTAAAAGTAAATATTTTAACTGCCTCCTACCACTCTTTTTCATTCTTGGAATCTTTTTGATAACCATAATCCAGAAACATTCTCTTTCTTAAAAAATACTTTCCCAGATCGGCAGTTTCTATCTATCTCTCAAGGTACTTTTTTTTTTTATTCAATTTTTTTATATCATGTTTGTTATACAATTTCATATTCTCAAATGTTTATCTTCTTCTATTTTTTTATACATGTTAATTTCTGGGTTCTTGATTTTATTATATTTGAAGTGATTTTTTATTTTTTATTTTTTTTGACAATTTTGTTTTTTAGAGTAAATGAGATCTCTTTAGTAGAAAGAAGTTAATTGATGGGTTTTTGTTTCTTTACCTTTAAAGGTATGATCTCTCGTCATTTAATCACTGGTTTTTTTTTTTTTTTTTTTTTTTTTTTTTTTTTTTTTTTTTTTTTTGTGATTTAAATTTAATCATTGAGTTGGATTTATTTATTGTTATTCAAATTCATGATAATTTCTTCATTCAGTCGTATTGCATTTGTATACTTATATTGATTGTTGATTGTGATAAATTTCAATTTATGTTATGTTAATTGTTGTTTCCTTTCAAAATGTGCTTATCCCTTTTACTAACAAACTTTCATATATTTCTTATGCATAAGTTTATTCAACTTATCAAAATTCGATTGGATCTTTTTCTCAACCTTGTTCTTCCTTGTACTTTGACGATATTTGTATATTTGAATTATATTTTATTTAGGAGTGTTACAACTTAATGTAATTGAATATTTGAAATATTTATTGTATGTAATTTTTTTTTGTTGGATATCGGATTTCATTTCGGATTGAGATTATATACTCAATTAGTCAATTCAACCTTTTTGCACTAAACAAAATTAATAATAACAATTTTAAATTCATCTAAAAAAAATGATAATAACAATTATAAGTAAAAGAAAATAAATTAATTAATTACCAAGCAAATATATTAGTAGTAATGTGTAGCAAAATATGAATTATGTGTTTTTAAAATATAAATTTAATTTATATATATATAATAATTAAAATATATTATTATAATAATATATTTAGTTACCCTTTTACAGTGTTCAAAGATTAATATATATATATATATATATATATATATAGTCTTTCTATTGTCAATTTGCCCTAATATAAAATATATCATGAAGAAGAATGT
Organism: Acer saccharum; assembly: GCA_030490815.1. Taxonomy (NCBI): domain Eukaryota; kingdom Viridiplantae; phylum Streptophyta; class Magnoliopsida; order Sapindales; family Sapindaceae; genus Acer; species Acer saccharum. The sequence continues at coordinate 24,170,309 of CM059876.1, forward strand.
GGACCATAGATTATGGAGAAGTTTTGATAAGTGCATACACTTTGAGTCAAAGTATATAAATATAATGGTTCATATTCTTTGTCCTGATATATTTTATATCAGTTCGAACTGACAATAGAAAAACTGTGTATGTTCGAACTGATGTAAACATATTAGTTCCTTGCATGTGGGTCATTGGATTTAAATACTTTGACTTGACTTCATACACTTGTCAAAACATCTTTAAATCCAATGGTCCACATGCAAGGAATTAATATATTTGAAAAACTATATATATATATATATATATATATAAATTTGATAAAAAATAAAATAAAAATATTTATAAAATAATTTTACTTTCCGTGATGTACATCGAGTATAAGCTAAAGGTTTAGTTATGGGTAACAAATAGAACTCTTTTGATATTTACGGTGACACTTTACCTTTGTAACAAAAAGCAATGTTCTAGTAAGCGCTAGGCACTAGTCAGGCGGAGACCCAGCGCCTAGTGCCTAGGCCGATTAATTGGGGATTAATTGTAAAACACAATTACAAAGAAATTCCAATTAGAAATCCAAAGAAAATTCTTTCTAAATCCACAAATGCCAAATTACCAATCAAAATCCCCAAACACCCATCCAAATGCAATCACAAACCAATCCAAATCCAAACATAAAGTTTAGGGACATTGGAGTAATATTGGTCAATTAGGATTGATGGGTATAAGTGTAATTACTGAAGGAAGATTGAAGCTATTGTGATTTTATAAGAGATTAGGGAGCGTTTCGCAATTTGCCACCAAAATCAGAGCTCACGCCAAGAGCCTAAATACAAGCCCAAACGTTGGCCCAACCTAACTCAAGTGAAGCCTGCATGCACCCTAGCCCCTTGCTAAACGCACCCTACCTTCCTCAACTTCATCTTCAACCTCCTGCCTGCCTCCATTGCCGACCAAACCTAGTTGGTCCAGTCGCCGGGAAAAGGTGATCTCGTGCCTTATTCCAGCTGATTTCCAGTGCAAAAGAACGGCGGAGTCAACGGCTTGGACCCGCCTAGCCCGATTACTCAGCCACGTGTCCGATCACGCGGTCGTCGCGGAATTAATCCGATTTTCCCCTTTTCTCCGCAGTTGCCAGCCACCTAACTGTATTACTCCGAGTAATCGGCCGACTAGGCCGATTACTAGAACACTGACAAAAAGTAGTTCTTTTGTGATTTTGTGACGTAGATCTTAAGATGTTGTGTCGCCTATATTAATCTGCGACAAGGCTTGGGCAACGAGATGGTGACACATGCTTTGGTGTAATTAAAAACATTTGACGACGTAGAGTTAAGATTTGGTGATGCCTTAATGGCATCGTCAAAGATCAATTTTGTTGTAGTGTGTGGGACAAGAGAAAATTGTCCTGTCCAGTCCCCCGTACCAAATGCACCCTAAAAGATTTAATAAATCTGAATTTGCCTTGAATTATTGAAAAAGAAAGAAGGAAGTATATATTGTGATTATTATGTTTATTTATTTGTGTTGGATTCCTGGTGATTGCTAGATTTTAGACAATTAACGTTATTTAAACGTCTGTTAAAATAGAGTTCATAAAGATATTTAATGGATTGTTAATAACATTTTTCATTATTATATTTCAATTTTTTACTATGGGTGTAGGGAGTAAATTGGTGTGTGGAGAACTATTTTGGGTGGCAATAGAGCCACAACTTTTTTATTCGTTGCATTCTGTAATGCTTCTATATTATTTTTCTCTTCACTTGGGCTATAATGGGCAACGGTTTAAACTAATTGGGTTGAATATTATTTGAGAATGGGTTTGGCCATTTATGTTCTAATGAGGTTGGTCCATATCAAGCTATTACAAAACTAGCTAGCAATGTTCATATTTAGAGTTTACAATTTAAATTTGTAGATAAATTTAAGTTTCAAGGAGTGAGTTGAATTTATCTTTTACTAAGGAGAAAAATATGAAGATCTTCGGGAGGAGAGAGATGAGTGATGAGTAATTTGAAAAGGGGGCTTCATTAGATACTTAAGATCATCTCCAAGAGTGTTCTTTGGAGACCTCCTTAGCTTAATTAAGGGAGGAGCCGCAAAACCCAAGAGATCCCTTAAAGGCCACCTTAAATGACTTTTGGGGGAGCTCACTCCCTTAATTAAGGGGTGGCATCAGCCCCCTTAAGTGAGTTCCACATATTTAAGTTTATTTTATTTTTTAAAAAGTATCATATATTTAAGTTTTAAATCCAAACACTTTTTTTATTGTCCAATGGGTAATTTGTTTTTTTGAATTACCATAAACTTTTTTTCTTCACTGTAAATAATAATTATAAAGTAAAACATAAGATAATAATAATAATAAAAAATTATTAAATGAGCCATTTAAGGGAGTATTCTTGAAATACATACCCTCTTAATGGCTCATTACAACAACATCCACCCTTAAATGAAGAGTCTCTTATGGAGACTCTTGGAGATATTCGTAAAGAGTTGATAAATAGTATCCTTCCTACACAAAAGGCTAGTTGGGCTGTGCCCCAACAGAGACTATCCATCTTTTATAAACATGTTATGTTTGCTAATAAAAAGAGAGATTTTCTTTTCTGTTCTATCGATAACTTGCCAAAAAACAAAAAAAAAACAAAAAAAATCTTAATTTTCTACTACCAGATTAAAAGTTTCTACGATTACTACTACGAGTCTACGAGAAAGTATGTTCCAATATTAGGTGTCGTTTGTTTGTTTGTTTGTTTTAAAAAAAAAAATGAATTTTTGATAATTTTTTAATATAATTAAGTTCCCACCAATTGGCCGGTCATCATGTTTACTGTTTAAGATTTTCTCATAAGAAGTTTGATATGATTTGTTTTTGTTTTTTGTTTTGTCATACAATAATATCTATATAAAGGAACCCCCCATTGGCTAGTCATGATAAAAATCACGTTGATTCTTTTCTTTTCGATATTACATTAAATATATAAACCAAACCTCCCTTTTCTCAGACTGAAATTTGAACTCAAAACCTTTTGTACGATCACAAGAAGCCTTACCAACTAAAATGATATATATATATATATATAGTCTTTCTATTATCAGTTCGAACTGATAAAAGTTATATCAGTTCCTTGTATGTGGGCCACTGGATTTAAATACTTTGACTGACAAGTGCATACAGTCAAGTCAAAGTATTTAAATCCAGTGGCCCACATACAAGGAACTGATATAACTTTTGTCAGTTCGAACTGATAATAGAATTTCTGTATATATATATACAGTCTTTCTATTATCAGTTCGAACTGATATAAAATATATCAATTCTTTGCATGTGGACCATTAGATTTAAAAGATGCTTTGACAAGTGCATACAGTCAAGTCAAAGTATTTAAATCCAATGGCCCACATGTAAGGAACTGATATATCTTTTGTCAGTTCGAACTGATAATAGAAAAATTATATATATATTCTTTTTATTGTCAGTTCATCCTGATAATAAATATATCATGATGAAGAATGTGGACCACAGATTATGGAGAAGTTTTGACAAGTGCATACACTTTGAGTCAAAGTATGTAAATCTAGTGGTCCACATTCTTCGTCATAATATATCTATTGTCAGGACGAACTGATAATAGAAAATCTATAAATAGTCTTTCTATTGTCAGTTCGTCCTAATAATAAATATATGAATGTGGACCACAGATTATGGTGAAGTTTTGATAAGTGCATACACTTTAAGTCAAAATATGTAAATCTAGTGGTCCACATTCTTCTTTATGATATATTTATTGTCAGGACGAACTGATAATAAAAAATCTATAAATATATATACATATACAAATTTTCTATTGTTAGTTCGTCCTGACAATAAATATATCAGGACGAATAACGTGGACCACTAGATTTACATAATTTGACTCAAAGTGTATGCACTTGTCAAAACTTCTCCATAATCCGTGGTCCACTTTCTTCGTCCTGATATATTTATTGACCGGACGAACTGACAATAGAAAGACTGATATATATATACAGTTTTTCTATTGCCAGTTCGGTTTGATATAAAATATATCAGGACGAAGAATGTGAACTATTATATTTACATACTTTGACTCAAAGTGTATGAACTTATCAAAACTTTTCCATAATCTATGATCCACATTCTTCGTCCTGATATATTTTATATCCAAACGAACTGACAGTAGAAAAACTATATATATATATATATATATATATATTATCATAATTGCTGGCACAGGATTAGTACTTGTGCAATATAATAGTATCAAAACAATGGAATTAGCAGATTGTTAGTTTGATTATGTACGACTTGTCTATAATTAATACCGGATAAGGATTTACATGTGTAGGTTTGAATATTGTTGAATTAATCAATGTTATAGATTTACATGTTGAATGTGATATCGTTTTAACCCAAAAGAGAAACGTCACAACTCACATGCGATAAGCAATGCCTAAAATACAATAATAATTCCAAGTGTTAAAGAGATAAGTCATGACTCATGACATTAGTTGTAATTATGAATTTATGATCATCATTAATATGAGATTAATCATAGTTTGGTTTTGTTGACAGCAATGCACATAGGAATGTCTTTATCCAAAAACAGCAAAAGTTGAAGTTTTGAATATTGTAATTCTTATGGAGCTAGCGGCGCATGCAGTGTGAAATTAAACTTATAAAACCTAGCTGGTTATATATTAATAAAGGGTACGGATATTGACACTCATAAATATGATAAACACACCCATATTTATAAGTACACACATGTCTAAAATTTAAAATTAAAACATTACTATAAACACCCATCTTAATGCCAATAGTACCCTTATTTAAATGAATGTTTTCATTTCAATACAATTTATTTATAAACCCTCATAAGTTATTAACACACCCAATTTTACAATTGATAAATTTTTAAGTTCTCTAGACTCGAAAACACAGTCTCGGGAATTCTTAAATTCTTAAATTCTTAAATTTTGAGAATCTCTACTTCAAACCAATTTCTTGCTATGGAAATGTTGCCCAAGAGAGACGCTTTGCTTGACTAGCGTAGAAAAGAGATCTTATAGAAATGATCACCAAATAGAGAAATTTTCATAATTTTATCTTAAAAAATTATGAACTGCATATCTGCCTGAGATCTTAGGCTGATATGAACTGCACTAAAACTAGTTGAGATACTGCTTGTTGAACTAACCATGGAATGCAGTTGGTCATACTCATCAGCATCCTTTTTTTCTATTTCTTATGTCGGTATCCCTCCTACCATCACAAACCTGAGAAGCAATCATGAAATATAGATTACTTGAAGATAAACATAACATAATCCAACTAAAAGGACTGCTAATAGTAAGTCAATCATTTACCAACCCGAACTGAATTTGCAATCTTGGGAAGTCTCCTGTATTCTCACCCTCTACCAATTAGCAAACTTACTATCTTGTTGAAGCAAAGCCCATCTTGCTTTGTTTGAACTTTGAACACATCGCACTCACGCAACAATGATCACCAAGTAAATAATTGGTGTAATTAATTGGTGTAATTAATTGGTGTAAATAGTATTTTATTTATTTTTAATTTAACTAATTTGTCCTTATTGGTAAATTCATATTGGGATATTTTTGTAATTAATTTTTTTTATTAAAATAGAGAGCTTCTTTTAACAATCCAATTTTTTCTTTTTACAATTCTTTTCTAAAAACACTTCATTCTCAAAATTTAAATTTTAAAAAATTATAAAGACACTTCATTTTGTTACAAGGTTATCCTTTTTATCTTTTTTGAATTAAATTGTTAAAAAAAAAATTATCTCTCCTAAAAAAAGAAATTTTCTATTTCCATTCTTTCTCAAGCAAGACTAACAATTAAGAAAAAAAAAAACGTACTAATAAACTTGATTTTAGGAACCATATGTATGTATATATATATATATATATATATAAATAAAATTAAAATAAAAACTCAAAAAACAAGTAGCTTGTTTTTTTTTTTTTTTTTTTTTTTTAAAATCGAAATATGAAAATGTTTTTTGTTACTCTTGTAGGTATATGATTGCCTAGAGAACTTTAATTCTTTCATTGGTCTTATAAATTCTGAGTTTAATCGAATTTAGTTGAAACAATTCAAGTTTTCATATATATTTTTTTTATATAAAAAAATTGACTTTTTAATATATATATATATATATATATATTACTGTTAGTTAAAAAATAAAATATTCATAAGTTTTTTTTTTCTTTAATTATTAATCAAAGATTGATAGAGAAAGTATGGAAATGTGACATTTAAAAATAAAATAAAAATAAATAGAGAGAGATTAATTAGGAGAGAGTGTTTAATATGGTAATAACAAATTTAGGGAAGAGAGTTTAATACGTAATATTTAATCTAATGATTTAGGAGAGAGAATTTTTTTTAAAAAAAAAATAATTTAATTAGTTTGGAGTGTCTTTAATTTTATTTTATTTTTTTGTCTTGTTTAGTAATTTTAGTTTAGGTTAAAATTGTCATTAATAAAAAAAAAAATTTTGGAGTGTGAATAGATAATTTGTGGATTGTAAGGAGAAGCTCTCATTAAAATATGGGTGTGCTTATCATATTTATGGGTGTCAATATTGACTCCCATTAATAAATCTTTGAATAATTAAAGTGATATGAGACCTAACCTTACAGACTCCAGTCAACAACAATATTTCTTGTCCGAATTGGAAATGCCTTTCAGAGGAAGATAACTTCATTATTTCATGATCTCTACCCATTATTTATTTTTTTTTTTTACGGTAAATCTTCATAATCTCTACCCATTATTGGGTAACTCTTTTCAAAAAATTCAAGTCAGCCCCTAATTGCTGACTGTAGAAATGTTTCTAACAACATTAATTATATTGTCTAGCATTTACTATCATATACATATATGTCAAGTGATAAGATTTTCTTTGATCTCCAATGTTTTCTAAGTCAAAAAGATTACAAAAAATTTAATGTGAACAGAATAGATGGGAACATAAAAAATAAAAAAAAGAAAAGAAAAGGAAAAAAAAAAAGTGAAAAACAATCAATATAATGCATGTTGGAAAAAGCAAATGTTCGAAACTAGTGGATTAGAGTTCATGCAATTAAAACTCGATAAAGTTTCCATTAATAAATCTCCTTTTTGTGTGATAGGGTTCTTAAAGTGCACTCCATCCATAATTTTGGAAGGTAATTTTCATTTTGTTTAAGGGACTCGAATTGACAAATATAGGGTGTCTTTTGATTCATGAAGATCTGAAAATACTTATTAAAAAAAATTATGACACGATTTTAAGCTTAGAAAAGAAATCGATTTAAGTAAGTCGATCCTACAAATGCTTTTAAGATTGTATACCAAAACAGTTTTAATTGGATACAAAACCAACTTTTAAGGTGTGTTTTTGTTATTTCCAAATACTAATAATTGTATATTTTTTTAAATATTACAATAATTCGAGATTTAAGGGTGGGGGACCAACTTGAACTATCAATCTCATAGTGTAGGTGTGAGAGGTAAATCATTGGGTCAACTCATATTATCTCTAAGAATTGTATTATGATACGAATAAATTGCTCTCTCAAATATATTTTTTTTTGAAAGGCAAGAACAAATATATACACAGCAATATGTACGCATGTTTGCAAAAACATCATTTTATCATGAAAGTTGAATCTTATGCTTATTAATTCGAGTACCAATTTGCACTAAGAAAAAGGAAGAACAATAATAAGGCAATATAGTAGCATGATTATTGCCGAGATTTGAACTTGAATTTGATTTGGTTGACTTGATTAATTGTCAAGATTTTAGCTGATAAATTAAAGTGATTACTATCTTATTGTTTGTACTTAATTATGGCCAAATATTGTGTTCCCTTCTTAGAGCATCTCCAATGTAAATATGCATTTTTGAGTTTTTAAATAATGTCACATCAACATTTCTATTCATTATGGGTCAACTTTTGAAAAAAATTTAGAGAAATCCATATTCACATCTCCAATGCAATTATCTAAAGTCAAATATGAATTAATTTTATGACCAATCATAATAAAAAAATTATTCCACTCTCTCTCTTTTATTTTACAATTAAATGAGTTTTATTCTTATTGGTGGAAAGAGTTAAAAATCCTAATCAGCATTTCTAAGAGAGTTTCTAGAATTAGAAACCCAACTCCATATTCTTTAACTTTTTTTTTGCCACATCATCTCCATATTCAACTTAGATAATAGTATTGGAGAGAGTTTTTCTAACTTTTTTAATATCTATCCTATGTGGCACTACATTTTCTCCAAATGCATAATAGCATTGGAGATGCTCTTAGAGCATCTCTAATACAAGCGTGGCTTGTGAAAAAAAGAGATGCCACGTAGGATAAATAGACGTTATGCTAATAATTGTGTCTCCAATGCAGCTGTGCATATTCAATGTCAAGCTGACGTGGCAAAAAAAAATATTAAACATTATCAATATGACTGTCCACTTTCAGACGGTCTGTTGCACAACTATTTTTTAGCATGACTCAGCAAACATTTAAAACTGACATTAATTTTTCATATATTTTTGGTAAGGAAATAAAATAAAAAATAAAACAGGAAAAAAAGATGGACACATTATTAAAAAAATTGTGTTTTAGACGGAAGCATTGGAGACCAAATTTTGAGTTAATTGTTTATCAAGTCTATTTTTATGCCACATAGGAAGCAAGTCTTTTGACATTGTTGCCATGTCAACAATTATTGGTATGCAAGCCACTTTTGCATTGGAAATGCTCTTAGTATTGTAAATATTGCATTATAAATAAAATCAATATTGTGTTTCCTTCTTTCATGGAATATGAAAATCTCCCCGCTTTTTGCTTTACTTGCTCCTCCATTGGACATTTACCAAATTCTTGTCATTGGAACAAGTCAGCAAAGGTGACCTCTACTAGTTCTAGTAAGCTTGTTTCGGCTCGAGATGGTCCTACTGCGGTTTCTTCTGATGAGGGGTTTTAAGTTCCCCACAGCCATGCTTCTAAAATGGCTAGTTTGACTTGTGAACTTCAATGGCTTAAATATTTTCTCAATAATCTTGGAATTGCTCATCTTGCACCCATAACATTTTATTGTGATAATCAAGCTGTCATGCACATTGCGAATAAACCGATTTTCCATGAACGGACAAAACACATTGAGCTTGATTGTCATTTTGTTTGTGAAAAAATTCAGTCGCAACTCTTTGCTCCTCGGTACATCCCTTCATCAATACAAGTTACCGATATTTTCACCAAAGCACTAGGGAGGGATCATTTTCACTATTTACTTACCAAGTTGGGTATTACTTCCATACACGACCCAACTTGAGAGTAGTAGCACTACAAAAAAAAAAGGGCTATTGGGACGATTTTTTTTCATCTCAATAGCCCGAAATTCGTCCCTATAGACCTATTGTGACGAAAAAAATTCGTCCCAAATTACGTCGTCTCAGGTGGGTCGCAATAGATTCTTTGGGACGAAAATTCAAATTCGTCCCTTAAAACTATCTATAGGGACGATTTTTGTTTGTCCCGATTGATAATGTATATGGACGAAATTATTCGTCCCCATAGACAACTTGTATTTTCGTCTCCTTTGACAACTTGTAGGGATGAAATATTTCGTCCCTTTAGATATCCTGTAGGGATGATTTTTTTCTTTTATAAAAAAAATTGGTTTGTTGCCTTCCAAATGACACCCCCACCCAAGACCCACTCACGACCCACGTACCCACCCATACACACACCAGCTCCATCTGCTCACACACCAATCACACAATTAATTGGATGTTGTCAATGAGTGTTGAACCTAAGACACACCAATCACAGCCTTATCCACCTTACTGCTGCTTTGAATGTGCTACTAAAAGCAAAGTTTTTATATATAACCTCTACTTGTTATTAAATTTTTTTATTGATTATTTTTCAATCAAAATTTTATATGTAGATTGATACCACTAATTTAAATTTTATTTTTATATGATAAACAAATTGATATTAAAAAACATTTATTATAACATTTAATTAAACTATTTTGTTAAAATCATATATTGTCAGGTTAAAAGGTCAATCGTTAATCGTACTCGGAATTAGACATGACCCCAGTTCTAGTTCTCGATTCAGAACTAGTGGTTTCGATTTTTGATTTGGAACCAGCGGTTTTGGTTTTCGATTCGGAACCAGCGGTTTTGGTTTTCGATTCAGAACCAGCGGTTTCGATTCCAGTTCCGACAGTTTGGTTCGGTTATTTTTTTTTCTTTTTTTTTTAAATAATAGAAAACCTCTCAAGACTAATAGTTATTGATCTTTATGAAGAACTTATTGGGAAAAACAAAATTCATCTCGATAGAGAACCACTTTGGACGAACAAAATTGTAAGTGCCTCATTTTTTATTGGCTTATTTCATGACAAACCACATTGGGATTGGTATGTAACGGGTAGCTTAGGTTTTTGTGTTTGGAAAGCTTCCAAACTTCCCAACGTGACTTCAAGATCAAAAGCTTCAAAAGGTATATCACTTGACCTTGATTCTTGAAGAGATTAGGTGCACACACATACTTGCATGCATCTTTATCTATCTTGCATTTGTTACCTTGCATGTATGTTTCATTGATTAGTGCATCTATGTCTTTTAGCACACACTCACTTTCATTGCATTTATATGATTGCATTTGTGTTTCTTTTAATTGTGTGCTTATATGCTTTATCATCACACCTACGCATTTTCATATATTGCATATCTTTTGTGTGTCACATGCTTAGTGATTTTTCATGTTGTTATCCATTTCCATGCATGTTTATTTGATTACATCTAGCTTATTAAAATGCCATGACATGTTAGGCATTAGAATGCATTCACATCCCACACTTGCACTTCATGTTTGCTAGTCTTAGTGTGGTGTAATTCGTTTCCGAGATGGTTTGAAAATGTGCACAATGGTGTGCTTGGTTTAGCGTGAGGATCGCATTCGGAGAATGCCTTGGCTTATCCATTGATTTCACCAACAGTAGTGAATCAGCGGTTTGTTCGGCGGCCAGACCGCCGAATGAAACCGCCGAATTGAGCTGGTGTCTTCTGGTTCATTTCTGCGGTTAAATCAGCGGCCATAATTCGACTGCCGAATGATTCCAGTAACTTGATTGGAATTCTACGGTTATGATCGGCGGCCAAACTGCCGAATGAAACCATCGATCTAGTTTCTTACGCGCAATGTTTCGTATTCTGATGTTTTGTTCGACGACCTGACAGCAGATTGAAACCGCAGAATGGTGCGTTTCAGGCCAACTTTTCCAAAACGATGTCATTTCATTTTGGCCTTCTATATATTCATCCTATTTTTCCTTTGGCTGCTTTAGAGCTCACAAATTCATATTTTAGAGAGAGGAAGAGCTCCCTTAGAGAGAGAATGCTTGATTGACTCTCCAAACCCAAAACACATCTTCTTCATGCATCATTGAACATCTTTTAAGCATGGGTCTTCTTGGTTTCTTGACTTGGTAAGTAGAACAAACATCACATCCTCATTTATTGTTCTATCTTAGTCAAGACATGTCTTTGATTGCTTAGTTTAGCAAATCTTCACTCTTATTGCATATTTAGTGAAGTTATGACATGATTGGGTTTTGTTTGTGATAGCTTATATGATTAGGATGATTTTCCCTAAATAGCTAACCCTAGAACATTCTTGTGAAATTGGTTGATGATTAGGTTGATAGATGTATGTTTATTTATCTAGTCAAGCTTTATTGAATGTTCTTGAGAATTTAATTGAGTTCACATGTATGGACATGTTGACATTGTTTGATAGCTAGGATTGTTTTGTGATTGATAACATCTAGCTAAGTCTATATGATTTGCATTTAGACATTGTTGAGTAGGACTCTTTGATTGCATTTGTTGATTGCATATTTATAGTCCTTGTCATGATTCTTGATAACTTGTGTTGATTTGGCTTTGTTTGTTGACAATTAGGTTGTTAGAAATCTATACAACTAATTGAGACCTCATGCATATGCATGTAGGCTTTGTTGATAACTAGGATGTTGATTTGCATTATAATATCTAGTTAAGCATATAGTGTTTAATCTAGCACTCATTGCATTTGTGCATCATTGTGATATACACTTAAACTTTTAATTCTCTTCAAGAGTCAAAGTCTTGTGGCTTATAGGTGAAGTTGCACAAGCATTGTACTAGCTTCTTTGTAAAAGGCCTGCGGGTAGATTAGGAGGTGCTCTCTTGAGAGTGTAACCTCTTCTTCATATAGAGGTTGTCTAGGATTGGACTAGGTTCACTTTTAAAGGCCTACAGGTAGTAGTGGTGGGTTATAGACCATGAGAGGTTGAGGTCAACCTAGGTTGTAAACACCACTGCAATTAGTGGATTTGAGGTTCGTGTGTGGCGTACATAACAGCTCATGGTTTTTTCCTGTTGAGGGTTTCCACGTAAAAATCAAGTGTTATTTAATTTCCCTATTTTTACTTGATTTTTATTGTTTGTTGAATTGGGTTTATAGTGATTAATTTTGACTAATCGAAAAATTGGTAATAATCGATTAACAACCCATTCACCGCCCCTCTAGGTTGTTTAGACACACGCGAATATATATTTTCAATTGATATCAGAGCATGTTCCGAGACATACTTAGGAGATCCTTGCCACTTTCATGTGTCTTGCAATTGTGTGTATTTGTGTTCTTTGCATTCATTTGCATTCATTCATTCACCTCACCAAAAACCATGTGTGAGAGTGAAACACTTAGAGTGGGAATTGCTTCGGTGACCTCTAAAGTTGAGAGGAAGATAAATGACTTCGATGAGGAGATTACTCTCATGGTGGAGAGATTTAAGAGATTCGTGAAATCTCAAAAGAAGGGTTTAACCTCCAAATTGAAGGAGAAGAAAATGACCTTACTTAAGAAGAATGAAGCAAGTAAGGATCATTCCTCAAGGATAGATGACCATTGCCTTGAGTGTGGTGGATTTGGCCACATTGCCTCTATGTGCGGTAACTTGAAGTACAAGAAAGGAGGAGAGGCTTTGATCTCTACTTGGAGTAATAGCGAAGTTGAAGTAGTTGAAGAGTGCTCCACAAGCTCAGTTGATTGTGAGAACAACTACTTGGCACTTCCGGTTTCCTACCATGAAGAAACTCAAGTCGTCACCAAATGTTTGTTACTTGATGATCTCAAGAAAGGTGACTATGAATGTGGAAATCGAAGCGGAGCAAGCTTGAGAGAAGCAAGTTTTGAAGATATGACCCAATCAAGTACTAGTGGGAGAAGCTTCAATCAAGAGAGTACATGCTCCGAAATCTCTTGTGATAATGTGGTGAATTATCAAGAGGTTATTGACTCTCTTCACAAGTGTTTGAAGATGAAGGAAAATGATATCCTTAAGTTGGAAAAGGATAATCTCCATCTAAGAACTAAAGTGACTCACTTAGATGAGGAAATGTCTCTTATCAAAGTGAATGAAGTGATGATGGAGAAGGAACTTGAAGAGGCAAGAAATACACTTGCTAAGATGACTTCGAGTTCGGATATGGATGACTCCTTAAAGACGGATGTGATTGATGTGTCCGAGTATAAGAAGGAGGTTGAAGATTGCCACCAACGGATGAAGGCAATGAAAGATGAGCTTGCCAACAAAGAAAACTCTTTGAAGATAATCAAGGAAAGAGAGATGAGATGCCTTGAAGAATTAAAGAAGGCCAAGGTTAAACAACCTCAAGCTAAAGGCAAGAGCAATGCTTCATCCAAGCAACCTTCAACTCAAGGAAAGTTTACACAAGCCTTGGCAACTCAACCAAAGCCTAGGCAATCCAAAAAGAAAGGACAAGTTCTTGAGAAGTCTACCACCTCCTCCAACAAGCCAACTATCAAGAAATGAGGCACATGACTCAACCTTTGAGAAATGTTCAGCATGCTCAACCACAAAGGCACCAACATTCGACTATTACTCCCAAGAAAAGCCAACCGGTCCACCATCAAAGACAACATCATCAACATGGTAATGCCTCGATGAGAACTCAATGCAATGGTATGAATTCTTCTTTTGTACCTACTTGTCATTATTGTGGTATGATTGGTCACATTAGACCAAACTGTTTTAACTACATCAAGTTATGTAGAATTAAGAGCATGAAAAAAAAGAGAATGAACCGTAGGGCTATTTTGCATGAACCCAGAAATATGTCTATGGCCACTAAAAGTGAAAAAGTGGAACCTAGGTGGGTTAGAAAGATTGAACCCGATTGCAATTGTATTTATATGGCACCCTTGGATACTATTGAGTCCAATGGACTTGATATGTCTAGTGGGACTTGTCCCATGCCCTAATACGGTACGGATTTGACCCCTTGTGGGGAGCTCAAGCAAAGAGAGCAAACTTGCATGAATTGTCATATGCAAAATGTTGACTTGTTTTATGCTCTTTTATGATTGCTTGAGAGTGCTTGGTGAATAACTTTGATTTATGCTTTAATAATGTTTTTAATAACACCTTGCACGGTTGCCTAGCATGTAATGCATGATTTCTATTTTTGCTTGAGTATGCTTATCCATTTGAGGAATGTTCTACTTGTTAGTACATGTGATTGACCTCAAATTATTCTCCATGTTCATGATTCCTTGATATGCATTCTTAAGCTCTCTCTTGAAAAAGGGCTACAGGCAATATTACGTGCAACCACCCAATGTAGGAAATGGCTACTCATTTGAAACTGAGTGAAAGCCTTCAAAAGAGTTACATTAGCATGATAAAAAGAAATACATGCTTGCTAGGATAAAGGAGAAAAACATAAAAGTTGAAAATGTTATTGATGATATGGTGTGATGCATTGTTTAATAAAGACCTCAAAATTGTTGATTGATGATGTGTCTTGCAATGTAGAAAAGATGATATAATTTTGATGTGATTTAGTACACTCTGCACACAAATGCTTGGATATATATCTTCTTGTCATAACAACAGGGCTTTAATTGGTTTGACTTCATTTGGAAAACATGTTGATTGTTGCTTTGATTGTATTAATAGTGCTTGTTGGTCATGAGCTTAATAGTGCTTGTATTACATCCTAAGCAACTTTTACACACACACACACACACACACACACACACTTTTCTATGAATAAAATCTCCTTGAATCTCTCTCAATTACTTGAGTTGCATAAAATTGGTGTATATGATTATGTAAATGTCCTTTGTGCTAATAGATCTCTTTGCTAAAGCAACCCGATAGGGGGAGCTCCTTTGCCTATCTCATGACAAAAAGAAAGAGAAGTCTTGAGAGATATAGGGGGAGCATTGTGTATGCTTTGGGGAGAGAATTTTGAGAGAGAGTAACCTTTTAGGGGGAGCATTGCACATGTATTTAGTTGTATTGTTTTATTGAGTGCAAATGCTTTTTATGTTTGTTCACCTCACATGCACTTGTTCTTGGAAAGTGCTTTCTTGCTATTGTGTGTAGGTACAATGATCTACGAAGAGATTGAAGACCTTGAAGACTTAGATTATTAGGTTTCTCTCATTATAATGTAGAATTTACTTTGTTGACCAATAGCTTGTTTTTTGTTTATTTTGTGAGGATCATTTTGTGAGTGGTTGTTTTTTCATGAAATAGACAAAGGGGAAGATTGTAAGTGCCTCATTTTTGATTGGCTTATTTCATGACAAACCACATTGGGATTTGGATTGGTATGTAACGGGTAGCTTAGGTTTTTGTGTTTGGAAAGCTTCTGGACTTCCCAACGTGAGTTCAAGATCAAGAGCTTCAAAAGGTATACCACTTGACCTTGATTCTTGAAGAGATTAGGTGCACACACACACTTACATGCATCTTTATCTATCTTGCATTTGTTACCTTGCATGTGTGTTTCATTAATTAGTGCATCTATGTCTTTTAGCACACACTCACTTTCATTGCATTTATATGATTGCATTTGTGTTTCTTTTAATTGTGTGCTTATATGCTTTATCATCACACCTATGCATTTTCATATATTGCATATCTTTTGTGTGTCACATGCTTGGTGATTTTTCATGTTGTTATCCATTTCCATGCATGTTTATTTGATTACATCTAGCTTATTGAAATGCCATGACATGTTAGGCATTAGGATGCATTCACATCCCACACTTGCACTTCATGTTTGCTAGTCTTAGTGTGATGTAATTCATTTTCGAGATGATTCGGAAACATCCGCGCATGCACGATGGTGTGCTTGGTTTAGTGCGAGGATTGCATTTGGAGGATGCCTTAGCTTCCCCATTGATTTCACCAACAGTGGTGAATCGGCTGTTTGTTTGGCGGCCAAATCGCCGAATGAAACCACCGAATTGAGCTAGTGTCTTCTGGTTCATTTCTGCAGTTAAATCGGCGGCCATAATTCGATCGCCGAATGATTTCAGTAACATGATTGGAATTCTACGGTTATGATCGGCGACTAGACCGCCGAATGAAACCGCCGATCAGGTTTCTTATGCGCAACGTTTCGTATTCTGCAGTTCTGTTCGGCGACCTGACCGCCGATTGAAACTGCAGAAAGGTGCGTTTCAAGCCAACTTTTCCAAAACGATGTCACTTCATTTTGGCCTTCTATATATTCATCATATTCTTCCTTTGACCGCTTTAGAGCTCACAAATTCATATTTTAGAGAGAGGAAGAGCTCCCCGAGAGAGAGAAAGCTTCATGAAAGCTTGATTGACTCTCCAAACCCAAAAACCATCTTCTTCATGCATCATTGAACATCTTTTAAGCATGGGTCTTCTTGGTTTCTTGACTTGGTAAGTAGAACAAACATCACATCCTCATTTATTGTTCTATCTTAGTCAAGACATGTCTTTGATTGCTTTGAAAATGCCTACAAGGTTATACTAAACAACCTAGAGGTAGGGCGAATAGGTTGACACACTAGTTTTAAAAACTCTTTCGTGACTTATGTCAAAACCTTGGTGAGCATACAAATTAACCTTAAACATGATTGTTATGAGAAAACAATTAACACAAGTATGCTTAATTCGCCACCCTTAGTCTACAAAACATATACCAAGAAACAATGTATCTCATATACAAGTATATTCAATGAATAGCACATTCCACAAGTTGTACTTTGAATATTACAATGTAAGTACACTAAATAGAACTTTACAACTTGATATAGAATATCATAAGATACAATGTTTAAACACTTATAAGATATAATAAACAAATGTTGATTCAACAAACAATGTGTGCATCTCTTTCTTTACCAATAACTTGTTTACAAGGATGTGAGTAAATAAAGATCTTAAACAAGTTATATTGATCATACATACAAATATAAAGAGATAGAGATAGAGACATTTGACATATTGATAACCTCCGAAGAGGAAACATCCACGGGTTGAATTCACAACCACCGGCAAGCAATCCACTATGTTGAAAAGGACTTACACACTCAAGGCTATCAACACATGATATCCACCCTAAGCTATCAACTCCTAATCTACCCTCAGGCCTAGTGAACCACTTAGCCTACTTCCTATCCAAGGTGTGTCCTACACCTCTAAAGAGCAACTTCCTATCCAAGACGCTCACGTCTCTAGTAAGATTTCTTGCTTAGCTATCTGGAGTTTCCTACTCCTAGCTAAGTCTTCTTGCTTGGTTATTCGGAACACTTTCCTAACCAAGACTTCTTGCCCTTTCCACAAAGCTTCACTCACTTTGTAAGAGACTTTCACCTTTTGCAAGGCAAAATGATCTAAGTGATGCAAATGATGCAAACACATGCAATATAGAATATATGATCAATACATCCTATGGAAACTAGAAATAATCAATTAGCACACTATGTACGTTTTTCTAGTTTATGATCCAAAACATGACACCACACAAAATGATGCATGAACATATGAAATGTATGGATAAGGTACATTCCATGAAGATCTAGACATAGGCAACAAAGTTCATAAAACAAAGTTGTCTAGACCTTAAACATGAACAAAAAACTAGAGCATGCAAAACACCTAAAACATGCCAAATCCTAGATTCTATTCATGTTACTAAAGCTTGAAAACAAAGCATGTACATTAAGCATATACATTAAGCATATATTCAAGACTTTAGAACACAAATAACAAAAATGCTAGAATCACAAGATATGATCAATGAGTATTCTAGCAAGTACTTAGAGCAAATATTTACACAATAATCAATTAAATCCTAATTAGCTTTAAATACAAAATCAAATGTGCTAATCCTAGATTTGTTCAATTAAAGGATCTAAGCACATGCTAAGGTTATTAATCTTAAAATGAGTCAATCAAATCACAAATAACCCTAGATATCAAGCTAAGCACAATACAACTCTCAATCATGTGAAAAACTAGAATAATAGAAAACTAGTTCACACTTGTCTCTAATTAGATTTGATTAGCTTTAATTATGAAGCTATCTTTTCAAATAGCATTCAACATACATACACATACATATAGAAGAAGAAAACCTTAGGTAATTGAAGATCAAAAAGGATGAAATCATAAAGTTTAGATCAATACCTAAGAATCCCGTGCAGTTTCGGTTTTGAGTGAAGAACCACCTTAAAACGTGATCAAACAGCTACAAACCTTTTTGGAGAAGGTAGGGGACTTGAATACGAAGATTCTCCAACTTGAATCACTCAATTCCGAGTTCATATGAGAAAGTTATGGTGTTTGGAAGTTGAGAAAGTTGGAGAGAAAATTTCAGCTTTAGTTTTTTTCAAAATTTCTTCTTGGAATAAAATGGAGGGAATGGAGAGAATTTAAAACGAAGAGAGAGAGGGAAGACATGAGCCAATCAGAGGCTGCCACATCAGCACCCCGTGTAGGGCGCGTGGGCCACACGGGACTAGAGGGGTGCTCTGGCCGTGGGCCCCACGGCCTCCACAAGTGGTGGCCAAGTTTGGCCGTTGGCCAATCTTGCTCCCTCGCTCACCTCTAGCGTTCTTCAGCCATATTCGGGCATCCAAACTCCGAATTCGAATCCATTTTCAGATTACGAACCGTGACTCCCTCACACACAACAATGAATATAAAAATTTGACAAATAGTTGAGAAATCATCTCGAAAAATGACGATGAAGTCAACTCAACGAATGAGAATGCAAAGTAGCGTAGCTACATCGTTTGGACTCGAAACCTTATGAATGAGTAACCGAAATGACTGGGACTCAATAAGGAATCAAATAAGAACATGTTCAAGTCCAAAATACAAGAAACACAAACATATAAACACAATGACACACAAGTATGCCATATCTACGTGATAGTCGTAAAACATGCAATTCTACAATGTTTGTCTATAAAAGACCAATGCATGTGCATACTTAAAAGTGTGTGAATGTGTTATACCAAATGTTTACACAACGATGTAGGGACACACATGTATGAATTGTGTGTGTGTGCGCTAACGCCTTGCAAGAGGATAGAAGTCTAAGTATACCTTTGACGCTTTCACCTCTTAAAGACGATATTTGCACTAGACGTTGCTCTTCAACTTTGAAGCTTCTTTTCTCTCAAGAACATCTTAAGTAACAACTATTACAAATATATAGTGTTTTGCAATGGAATCAAGCCAATACAAATCATGAACCTAACAATCTCCCCCTTTGGCTATTCCATGGAAAAACCTCATCCTCACCATACAATGTTTCACTCCAATAAACTCAAGTTGATAACATACTCTCATCCTCACGTTACAAAGAGATTCCTAGACTAAAAAGTCTTCAAGTCTTTATGAGTCTTCAAGAATACCTCTTTGGTCTTCAAAGTACCTACGAGAGAAAAAGAAAACCAAACAAGAGATCTTCTCTAAAGAAGAATGGTGAGTCTTCATCACATAAACAAATAACAAAACATCCATTATCTCATAGAAAAATGCATTATCTCAAGAGAATAAAAGTTTTCAAATTCAAATTAAAGCTCTTCCTAAGTCTTTCAACCTTGATGAGCCAAAAATTCTTGTCTCCCCCTTAAGACAAAGTCTCCATAAAAGCACAAAGAGGACAAAAACACACACATTTGGAACATTTTTCCACATAAGGTGTGAGGTATACATTTTTCTCCCCTATATCAAACATGGATTCCTCCATATTAAACAAGGTGAGGTATACAATTTCTCCCCCTTTTTGTCAAGGAATAGACAAAGGACACAAGAGATAAAGAACAAGAAATTAAGCAAACAAATCGTATAGAAAGCGAAGTTGAATAAGCTAAAGCTCCCCCTTAACATATGCTCAACATATTGTCACCAAGTAGATTTGTTCACAAGGGATTATGAATCACAAAAGCATAAATTTTACTCTTAAGCACATGGGTCATATCTACCAAGTTTAACAATTGTATGAACAATCATATCAACCCCAAATATGAAGGAATTGGTATCAAAAACAATCATCTCAACCCCATTCAAGAAGAGATTTGATTACAACCACAACTACTAACACTTTAAGCAAGGAGGAATTTTCTATAACTACAAGCAATAGAATTGATTACAACCATAATTACTATCACTCTAAGCAAGGAGGAATTTTTTGCAACCATAATCAATTGAATTTATTACAACCACAATTACTATCGACCCTAAAACAAAGAGGAACTCATTGCAACTACTCTCAATTAAATTAATTATAACTACAATTACTATCGACCACATAAAAGAGGAACCCATTGCAATTATTCTCTTATCAACCGCAAGAATGAAGAAATTGATTGCAATTTCAACTACTATACAACCCCAAACAAGGAGAGGGTGATTGCAAACACAATTATACAATTATTACAAAAAGATTCATGCATTAATTGTGATCACACATACAAAGGCATATAACATTATGAAGAATCATCATGCATATCAAGACATATGAAATAACATCTTCAAGATTCATCATATCAACCAAAAGCATATGCCAACATTTATCAACTCGAAGCATGTGAACATATCATAAAAGAGAACAAAATCTATCATACTATGCTTCCCCTTGATAAGTGCTCTATCTAAGATCAAGATAGAGTATTTTTCACAATGAGATCCACACAATCACACATGCAAGCAATTAGAGAAAATATTTCATCACTTTTCAAAGTCCAAGAGAGAATCATAGATTTTCATTAATCTCTCAAAAATATTCTCACATTACTAATGAATCAAGCACATAAGCAAAACATGTGTGTGTGTGAATTCTTCTCACATATATAAAAGGAGTAATTATGATATCAGCATGCAAACTCTATCCACACCTATCCATCTAAAGCATTTCCAAAAATAGGTCAAACCGATATTCATACGGGTTTTTGCTTTAAAAGAATAGTTATCAACATTTGAGCGTGTGTGTGCATGTGGCTCGTTTTTTCCGTTTCTATTTGTCAACTCGAGCTTTTCACAATATTCAACTATACACCAATAAGCCTTTTTTTATTTTTTTATTTATTTCTTTTATGCTTAGAATCAAAGATTTTTTTTTCTTAATGATTCTTTTCAACACTTCTTTGATTTTTCTAACAAAAACATATACTCCTCATGACGGCTTTCACTCATCACAATGGCGTAGCCCTTTTCTACATTAGGCGGCTGCACAACCAAGGTGTGTAGCCCTTTCCATGAGAGTGCTCGTTGAATACTATGTAGTGCCGAAGCAAAATGGATACATACCAAAGGTCATCTATCATCTACTAAGCAATAGGCTTCTATATGCATCCATAATCTACACATATTCAACCACATATACTCAAAAACTAAAACATATAAGAGAAGCATTAGTGCACTTTTCAAAAATAAGATTTTTCAAGCTCAAGTGCATGATCTAGAAACAATAAAAGATATTGGTTAAAGATCATTACTTCTCAAGTGAGTAGATCTCAAAGATAATGATATTCAATTAAAGTTTTGCTCATCAAGCCACTCACAGTCACACAAAGACATCAATCAACACAAATCATGCCAATGGACATTCTAAGAGTTTTAAACCTCTCTTTGTCCAAGGGCTTAGTGAACAAGTCCGCAAGTTGATTTTTAGTAGGCATATGCTCTAGAGTAACAATAAAATGTTCAACTAGGTCTCTAATGAAATGATGCCTAATGTCTATGTGCTTTGTGCAAGAGTATTGAACCGGATTTTTAGAGATGTTAATGGCACTTAAGTTATCACAATAAAGTGATTTTTCCTTGTTCTATCTCTTAATCCTTAAGGATTTGTTTCATCCAAAGTAATTGTGTGCATGCACTTCCGGCCGCAATGTACTCAGCTTCGAAAGAAGAAAGGGAAACAGAATTTTGTTTCTTACTTGACCAAGAAACTAAATTATTCCCAACGTAAAAGCAACCGCCCGATGTGCTTTTACGGTCATCTATGTTTCCCGCCCAATCCACATCACAATAGCCTACAAGGATATCATTGGTATCAAATGAATAGAATTGACCTAGACTATGAGTTCCTTTGATGTACCTAATGATCCTCTTGACGGCTTTTAAGTGAGATTCCTTGGGATTGGCTTGGAATCTAGCACACAAGCCTACACTAAAGCAAAATGTCGAGTCTACTAGCCATTAAGTAAAGTAGACTACCTATCATGCTTCCATAAAGTTTAGATCAATACCTAAGAATCCCGTGTAGTTTCGGTTTTGAGTGAGGAACCACCTCAAAACGTGATCAAACAGCTGCAAACCTTTTTGGAGAAGGTAGGGGGCTTGAATACGAAGATTCTCCAACTTGAATCACTCAATTCTGAGTTCGTATGAGAAAGTTATGGTGTTTGGAAGTTGAGAAAGTTAGAGAGAAAATTTCAGCTTTAGTGTTTTTCAAATTTCTTCTTGGAATAAAATGGAGGGAATTGAGAGAATTTAAAAGGAAGAGAGAGAGGGAAGACGTGAGCCAATCAGAGGCTGCCACATCAGCATCCCGTGTGGGGTGCGTGGGCCATATGGGACCAGAGGGGTGCTCTGGCCATGGGCCACATGGCCTCCACACGTGGTGGCCAAGTTTGACCGTTGGCCAATCTTGCTCCCTCGCGCACCTCTCGTGTTCTTTAGCTGTTTTCGGGCATTCGAACTCCGAATTCGAATATGTTTTCATATTACAAACCGTGACTCCCTCATGCACAACGATGACTAAAAAACTTTGACAAATAGTTGAGAAATTATCTCAAAAAATGACGATGAAGTCAACTCAACGAATGAGAATGCAAAGTAGCGTAGCTACATTGTTTGGACTCGAAACCTTATGAATGAGTAACCGAAATGACCGGGACTCAAAAAGGAATCAAATAAGAACATGTTCAAGTCCAAAATACAACATAAATATATAAACACAATGACACACAAGTATGCCATATCTACGCGATAGTCATAAAACATGCAATTCTACAATGTTTGTCTATAAGAGACCAATGCATGTGCATACTTAAAAATGTGTGAATGTATTATACCAAATGTTTGCACAACAATGTAGGGACACACATGTATGAATTGTGTGTGTGTGCGCTAACGCCTTGCAAGAGGATAGAAGTCTAAGCATACCTTTGATGCTTTCAACTCTTGAAGACGATATTAGCACTAGACGTTGCTCTTCAACTTTGAAGCTTCTTTTCTCTCAAGAATATCTTAAGCAACAACTATTACAAATATAGAGTGTTTTGCAATAGAATCAAGCCAATACAAATCATGAACCTAACAACATATCTAATAATTTAGAAGATACAAAAAATATCTCTATTAATTTTTTTCAAAGTTGCTCTGTTTTTTCTCAAACAACATATCTATTAATTTAGTGATGATGTTGTTTTTTTCTCTCCCACTCGGTTTTCTCTGAATTTCTCTGAGAGTCCTAGAACCTTGTGGTAAAAGTAGTCTATAGATTCAGTGGGGTCGTTGTCTTCACTCATTGGAGTGTTGGTTGGTTTTTTGTGGGTGTTTTTACACTATGATGAACGCAGAGGAAGTGGCCAAACTGTTTGAATCGTTGTCGTTGAAGGAGAGAGAAGGCTCGTTACATCCGTTGAAGGTAGATCTGAAAGTAGATGGTGAAAAGCGGTTGGCCTACCGGCTGGTTAGGAGAATCTTGTCAAAGAAGCAGGTTAATAGGAACATTTTTATATTTGTCATTCTGAAGATTTGGAAGTTTGTGGAGGATTTTGAAATAGAAGTGGTCTCTGGAAACACTTTCTCTTTCACTTTTAAGAGTATGGTTGACTGTCGACAAGTTTTGCTAGGAGGTCTATGGAGTTTTGATACCGCGTTGCTTGTCCTGGAAGCTCTAGTTGGTAAGGGCGATGTCCAAAATATGTGTTTTAATAAAGTGGCTTTCTGGGTACAAATCCATAATGTACCATTGTTGTGTATGACAATAGGAATTGGAAAGTTTCTGGGAAGCATGATAGGAGAGGTAAAGGAAGTGGATGAAGGTAAATCGGGTGACTGTGTTAGGAAATACATTCATGTTTGGATTGTCGTTAATGTTGATAAGCCACTTCGACGGATACTTAGGGTTGATGTTATGGGGGATGGTAAAGAAACTATGATGCTGTTACATTACGAGTGACTTTTGGAACATTGTTCCAACTATGGTCGGATTGGTCACGTGGTTCATGAATGTGAGTTGGTAAGGGAGGAATCCGAAGATTATAATCTGTTCTTTGGCTCATGGTTACGAGCCACTAGTCTTGTCAAATCTAATAATTTTTGGTAGAAACAGGACAGTCAGAAGGATGGTGAAGGTAGTAATAGTGGGTCGTGGAGAGGGCGTTATCAGTCAGAAACGTGTGAAAAGGATAAACCTTTTATGGCTGGCAATATTTTAGCGACTCCGTCAATGGGAAAGGTGGGTGCTACGGCTGTGGGGAGTATAGTAATTCCTGAAAGACCTTTGGACGAATCCTGTAAAATGAGGGTGGGAGCTAAAAGTTCAGGTAAAATATCATCTCTCTTGAAAAGGAAAGATTTGGCCTATGATTTGATTAGAAATAAGGTAGGGGAGAAAGATTCGGTTGTTCCAAAAAAGAAGGAAACAACTGTGTCAGGGTGCAAGTCAACCAATCATTGAGATTGATTCCTTGTACGAAAACAAAAGTGTCTCGATGATGACTTTATCTAGTAGGAATGAGAAAGGTGGTGGTTCGAGTGGGCCGGATAAAGGGGAAGGTACTAAAAATCTTAATGGGCTTGAAAATGTTGGTAATGAGATGATGGGTCCGAGCATGTGTATGGAGGAGGACTTTGAGTTTAGGAAAAACAACAAGTTGGGCCAATGTCCTGATCAACTAGCTGGAGTGATGTTGGGTGAGATAAAAGATTGTAAGCAATATGGGCCGAAAGCTGGTAAGTGGAAAGGTGGGCCAGAGATGGGGTTAAGGTTGATGCTAGTATCAGTCCTGAGTCACAGTTGGGCAAGCGTACTGGGGTGGATGTGGCATGCGGGTCAGACAAAAATACAAGGGTTGAGTCGGGTTCTACTGTGGACAGCACTGTTTTGAATGAATTATCGACCGGTCAGTCTCTACCGACCCGCCGAGCTCAATGAAAACCTTGTTCTAGAACGCTCGGGGAATGGGAAGTACTCGGGCATTCCAAGTTTTGTTCAGTTTCAAGCAAACTTATAATCCTGGTGTTATATTTTTGATGGAAACCAGAGCTAATCATTTCTTTATGGAGAATATTATAGTCAAATTAGGTTTTGTTGTTAAGTTAGTTGTTGATTGTGTGGGTAGAAATGGTGGATTATGTCTCTTGTGGTCCAACGCTGTTGATATTAGTTTGTTTTCATACTCCTTGTTTCATTTTGACGTTCAAGTTGTTTCCCAAAGGAATTGTAAGTGGCGGCTAACTGGTTTTTATGGCCACCCGGAGACTGGTCAACGCCATCATGCTTGGTCTCATCTTCGTCGGTTACATGGTATGTCTGATCTTCCATGGGTTTGTGGAAGGGACTTTAATGGAATCCTAGAGGATTGTGAGAAGCTTGGTGGTCTTTGGAGGTCCAAGACCCTTCTTGATAATTTTAGGTCAGTTTTGGACGATTGTGGTCTTCAGAACCTTGGTTTTTCGGGGCCACCATTTACGTAGTGTAATAAATGTGAGGGTTCTGAAATGATTCAGGAACGCCTTGATCGTTGTGTGTGTTCTTTTCACTGGAAAAATCTTTTTAGTAATTCTTTAGTTAGCCATCTTGAGCTTTGGAAGTCTAACCATAGACCTATCCTACTCGATACCTCTCATACTCAACCTTACGGTGGTGGTGGTGGTCCTGGTAGGGGTTCATGTCGCTTTCATTTTGAAGATTGTTGGGCAAATATAGAGGGCTGTAGTGACCTTATTAATGAGTCTTGGAATTGGCGACGGGATAGCTACAGCATGCATGGTCTGGTTTTGGATATTCGGGATTGCACCAGTAATGGCGAGTGGGGCTATGACATTATCAAGGCAGGGATTATATGGCGCATTGGTAATGGCGAGTCGGTCTACATTTATAAGGATCCCTGGCTTCCAAGGCCGACCACCTTTAAGGTCATCTCCCCTATATCTCTTGATGCTAATTCTGTGGTGAGAGTGTTGAAGAACCCGTCTGGCTCTTGGAATACCAGTTTGATCCGTGAGTCCTTCTTTCCTGAAGATGCTGAGTTAATCCTTAGTTTTCCTACTTCCAGATCGAATGTCTTGGATTCTCTAACCTGGCACTATGAAAATTTTGGTGCCTACTCTGTTCATAGTGGCTATCACCTTGGTTGCAGCTTTGTTTCGAATCTTGGCTTTTCGGGTTTGAGCTCGTCTAATTCATGGTGGAAGTTTTTGTAGCGGCTTAAGGTGCCTCCTAAGGTTAAGCTTCTTATATGGAAGGTCTGTCATAACTGGATCCCAGCCATGGAAACCTGGCTAACCGCGGTATGATTGTTGGTCACTCCTATCCGATGTGCAATAGTAGAGCTGAGAGCACCGTTCATGCTTTCTGGACTTGCCTCTCCCTTAAGCCTGTTCGTTCTTCCTTGCCAGCTATGAAAGGTATAAAGTTTTCTGTTCAGGTCCATTTCTTTGACTTTTTATCCTCCTGCAAAAATCAGCTTCTTTTGGGTGATTTGGAGCTATTATGTATGCTGTTGTGGCGAAATTGGTTTAGAAGAAATGGTAGTGTCCATAGGTCTTGCTGGATCCTGGCTATGGATGTGGTGGTTCCTTGGGCTAGCTCCCTTCTGGTCGACTTCAAGGTTGCGAATGGTTTGAAGGATGTGCCCTGTAGTGCTACTGTCCTTCATGTGTTTCCTTCATGGTGCCCGCCTATTGAAGGTGTGTATAAAATTAATACAGATGCTGCTATTGTGGGGGTTGATCGTAGAACTGGTTTTGGTATCATTGTCCGAAATTGAAGGGGTGAGGTTATGACTTCAAGCTCTCAATCGCTCTCAGTTGGCCTTGACCCCCAAATTACGGAGGCTATTGGTATCTTTAGGGGTCTTAATCTGGCCTTTGAAGCTAGTTTTTGGCCTTGTGTCATTGAGTCGGATGCTCAGGTGGTCGTGAATTTGGTTAATGGCAACAACATGGGTTGTTTTTTTTTTTTTTTTTTTTTTTTTTTTTTTTTTTTTTGAAGTTGGCCTTATTATCTGTGATATTGTCCAGCTTCTAAAAAGCTCTCCCGGTTGTAGTGTCTGTTTTGTTTCTAGGAAAGAAAATATGGCTACTCATAGCCTTACTAAGTTGGGTCTATCTGTTAATGTTGATAGATTCTGGATGGAAGAGGTCCCACCCAGTGTGGTTCCGATTGTGTTGGGCGATTGCCCGGATCTATTATAATCCTCTTCTCTTTTAATGATTTTCCCTTAAAAAAAAAAAAAAAAAAAAAAAAAAAAAAAAAAAAAAAAAAAAATTAATAATTTAGTGATGACAATTTATGTACATCGCGTTGTGTTTCTTTCATGAGATTTCAATCCATTTAATTAAACAAATCACAATGTACAATCATAATCAGCTATATTTGCACTGTGTTCATGTAGCAAATCACGTTAAAAATATTTTCACCACTAACAAAAAAAAAAAAAAAAAAAAAAAAAAACAAATGATGATCATGATAATTATTGTAATTGTCCTAGTAATCATTGCAATTGCAGAATGGAAGAGATCATGATAAAGCAGGTGCATAATTATGCATATATGTACTAGCTGGGGTATGCATGGATCGGTACGTAGATCCCATCTTAATTAAACACTTCGAGAGCATAAATAAATAAATATATAAATATATATATATATATATATATATATATTTTGACGCTATCTATCTATCCATCTATCTAGATCAGATATTTTGTTTAAAGCTTTTTGCTATTAATAGGATTCGAGCTTCTGACTTAAGAGTCATTTACTTAAACGCTAAGCTCGTCCATCTACGAAGCAGAAGCAGAAGCAGAAGATGTACTAATTATATTATGAAACCTTGGAGTTGGACGCCGCCCAAAAGTTTTCAATTCAAATTTTGTCTACAAGCAACCTTTGAAACGAGGGATTATAGATGGTCTTATTATCCCCAGCACAAGCTAGAGTTTAACATAATGCTCACAACCTCTGTAGACTTGATTAATTTTTGTGAGCATTATTGTTTCAATATGGTCCATTAGATCGGTGAATTAGGAACATGAGCATTAACTTTTTTGTGTTTATAAAATGTTTCTTTGAGATATTAAAGCTAATGTTGGAGAAGCATCGAACAAGAGAATATCATGATGATGGGTCGTCAATTCGTCATCCACCACCTTGCTAGTAGTACGCATGCAAATTAACCTAATTAAAGAAGAATAAGTTGTAATTAAATTAACTAGATCATATATTTTGATATTGAATTAATTAAAAATGGGGTATAGTGTTATGGTGGTGAGTGATGATTTGCTCAAATGTTCCTTCTAGGCACCACGCTAGCTACTTTGTTATACTCTAAATCATGGTGGGCCTCATTTGCTATCTAATGACATCATCCCATTAGTACACATGAAAATGAGGAGATTTTGTTGATTAAAATAAACTACACCTAAGCAGTTGTGGCAAACTCGCATGAATCGCAAGCTAGCTAGAAGAATTCATGAGATTAAGTAACCATGCATCTCTAATGAAGACAATCTCCAAGAGTTAATTAGTTAACAATTCCCAGCATTTAAGCTCAGAGTATGTTACTTAACGAATATTAATCAGAGAAAGCATTAATTACGATGTATCTCATCCGTAGATCTTAATTAAAGCTTAGCAAAACTTAGATCAACCAAGTTCTAAGTCTATTATTATATATAACAATACCCTTTGAAACATTTCAACAAGAAAGAAAATAAAAGAAAAGAAGGGCGGCTCTTAATTTGTGGGAAAAAGAATGCTGCATACATGGTGCAATCTTCACCTCCAATGAGAAAGTAGAGAAAGAAGAGAACCAAAGACTAGTGGTGGTCAAAGGGATACTCTCTCTCTCTCTCTCTCTCTAACTTAGCCATTCATTTACAGATCTACTACCTAGATATATATATCGATCCTGCAATACTAATTTGATGCCTACCTCTCTATAATAATTACAAATTAATTATTAATTTTCATAACACTACTTTTACACAACAAATATTCTTTCATATTAATATCTACAATTCCATATGAATAAAATCTTTTGCGTACTTTAGAGATCATTTCCTGACATAATAACAACTTTAAAATCTCCTTGCCCAGCAAGAAAATGCTTCATGATCAAAACATCTGGTGTATACATCTAATCCAGCAATATCTAGCTTACTGTATGTCACGTGATATAATTTCATTCAGGGGCGGAGCTGTTTGGCAATTAGCCTGGGCTATGTATAGCCTAGTGACGTCCCTCTATAATCAAGCCGTGTGGAATTTTGAACGCCTTAAATAAGCATGTAATATGGAGTTATATAGCAAACAGGTGTTGGTTTCCATGAGGATTTCATTTGTATTTTGGTTGAAGAAAGGTCCATTTCCAACATTGAATTAATTAATTATTTATTTATTGGTGTCTGGCTATCATAATTCATAACACCACATAAATAGAATAAATTCAAGTGTACGGATATGCTGTTTGCAAAACAAAACCACTTTGCTTTTTTGTGTAGGACATTGCTATATTCTCGGATATATCATAAATGTGTATAAAATTGATGGCAAATTAAAGAGACTTGAGAGAAAAGGCAAATGAATTTATAAATCATATATATATAGTTCCGTTTTCATGTAGACATCATGATATAACTTCATGAGGATATTGAATGTGAGCCACTAATTTTGACAAGTGCATACACACTTGAGTTGAAAATTTATATATATATATGTGTGTTTATATATATATATGTGTGTGTTTGTGTGGGGGGGGGGGCCTGGCTTGTATCTAAGAATTATAGAATAGGCAAGGCCAACTTGCATTGATGTGGATAAAATGAAAAAAAAAAAATTTAGTAAAATTAATTTTTGGATATTCAAATCCCATTTATATATATATATATATATATATATTCTATTATCAGTTCGTCATGACAATAAATATATCAAGACAAATAATGTGGACCACAATTAATTTTTGGATATTGAAATCCCATATATATATATATATTCTATTATCAGTTCGTCCTGACAATAAATATATCAAGACAAAGAATGTGGACCACTAGATTTACATACTTTAACTCAAAGTGTATGCACTTGTCAAAATTTCTCAATAATCTATGGTTCACATTCTTTGTCCTGATATATTTATTGTCAAGATGAACTGACAATAGAAAAACTATATATATATATATATATATATATATATGAATCTTTTCTTTACAGGTGGAGGAGAAGGAGCTAAAAAGGATTAAAGCTTTTTAGAAGAATTATATTCTTGATTTACATCCCTAGAAAAGAGGTGAGCCACTTCAATATCATTGTATTTTTGTGGCTTGGGTTCTTATTCTTCAATCATTTAAAGCTCATGTAAATATTTTGTGGTGACCAAATCAAAAGAAAATTCTTTGTTTTTGTTTATTATTCACAGGAATCTTTAGTGATCGAGTACTTAAGCAACCTTTATATATAATTTCTTATTAATTAATATTTTTTCTCATTCAAAAAGGGTATTTAATTTGCAAGGGATAAACATGTAAGAATAAAGTTAAAAGAGAATTTGTAAACCAATGAATGAGAGTGTGAGTGAAAGAAGAATATATTAATTGTTTAAAGTTAAAATTGATACTACAATCAATGTGTACATCTAGCCAGACATCCATTTGTAGTACGTACAATAATATTATTCTTAAGCATATATAGTTTCTTGGACCACCAACACAGATGCATATGCATGCAATCGATCTCTACATATACGTATCTGCATCATATACAATAAAACCCCCGTAAATTAATCTTCTACAAATTAATATCTTCTCTAAATTAATAAAAAATTCTAGTCCCGACTTGGACTAATATAAAAAATTAATAAACCCCTCTAACATAATAATTAATAATTTATTTTTGAAACATAGTGTAAAATTTCGGTCTTGATTGTCACATAAATTAATAATTTCATAAAAGTATAAAATATATTACAAAATATTCGAGAACTATAAAAGTACTTCAAGATGCTAGTTTGCACAAGGTCATCATGTTTGATATTTTTGACTTTATCTTTCATCTTTTAAATTATCCTCAAGAAATTATTGTGATCACCTTCTTGTTGTAGCCAAAAGGTTTCAACTAAATTTAGAATTTCAACAGCCTTACTTATAGAGATTTTAGGTACCTCATGACTATCGTCATCATTATCATCTATCTCAATCACACAATCATTATTCTGCATTGTGATATCATTGATGATATCCTCTTCAGTTGGAGTACTGTAAAAAATCTAAAATAAGGAATCCTGAAAAGGAACCTTCCCTAAATAAGAAAACTGACTTCCACACGTTTTATAAGATAAAATAACACTTTATAAGATTAAATCCTTCAAATTAATAACCCCTCTAAATTAATATTCAATGGTGGGTCTCAAAAATATTAATTTAGAGGGGTTCTATTGTACTTGAAAAATATTACAGGTTCGAGTTATATGGCCCACAAAAAGTACCCTAAGTGAGAATAGAAACCTGATCAAACTTTTTAATTATAGCTTTACATCAACAGGACCACATATATACACTTGTGTGCAGTGCAGAATATATGATTATATTTTTAAAAACATTATTATCAATCAGTTAAAGAATGATGAAGACTGCTCACTACTTTTGCATTCTCATTCTCACCTGATCTGATCAGGTTTTCATATATTAAAGGGAAATTGCACACTATACTGTGTGAATCATATGAGAATTACACAAACCTCACCTACCGTAACTTTCATCTAAACTAACAGTTGACCAACTTTTTAGGATAAAATGTCTGAAATACCCTTAGTTACTTATTTTATTATCCTTAGAATTAAGGTCAGTTTAGTATTACTGTAACTTTTATAATAATCACTGTTAGTTGTGCTGAAAAAATAATCAACTATGAAGTTAATCAGTAGATATTTGGTTAATTATACTTTTAAAACTACTGTATATCTCAAAAGCAATATACGTATATTTGATAATTTTATTTCAAAATTGCTAAAATTAGTTATGTTGACTAAAATAGACATGATTTTAGAACCTTATTTTTTTTTCATTAATTATATATATTAAATCAATATTTAAGTAGAATATTTAAATTAGAAAAAAATATTCCATAAGAATAATAAAAAGATTTTAAAAAGATTTTATAAATAAAATCAATATTTAATTAGAATCTTTAATTTTAAGATGAAATAAGGTATATAAATGATTTTAATTTGATTTCATAAGGATAATAATGATATTTTAAAAAATTCATTAAATGCTGAATTAGATTATTTCATAATCACTTTCAAAAAGTAACCCCTCACCTACTTCTCAAAATCACTGTCAAAAGTTGTAAGATTATCAATTAATCAATTTTGAAAGTTTTACCAAACATCATTTCTCAAAATAACTGTCAAAAGTTGTAAGATTATCAATTGATCAATTTTGAAAGTTTTACCAAACATCATTTTACGACAAAATTATAAAATAAACTGATTTTAACTTCTCAAAAGCAATACTAAACTGGCATTTAGTTGTTTATTCCTTCTTTGATTGAGAAACATTTATTAAATAATATTATAATTTATTTAATTATTAAAAAAGAAAAACATTTATTAATTAATATTATAAAATTTATTTAATATTAAAAAAGAAAAACATTTAAGAGATCCACCAGTGGTGGAATGACTCTACGTCTCTAACGATGGTGGACGGCTCGTGGAGGAGTTGATCGCTCCTCCACCTATAGAGATCTCTCCGCTCGTTTAGGAACGTAATGGAGAGATCAACTCCTCCACAAGAAGTAGGGAGTTGCTCCTCGTGGAGGAGCAAATCGCTTCCCCATGAGTGTTAGCAAATTGGTTCGCTCATGGATGGGTGCTTTTGCAATGATCATGGGGGAGCAGATCGTTTTTCCTCTTGAAGGAGTAGATCGCTCATCATTGGTTGCAATTTTGAGCAAAATGTTAATACGCATGGAATTATAACTAAACTCGAGGGTGTTTGTTTAATTGCCCTTATATTGAAATATAAGCTAAGCAATGATAAATGTGTGGAGGTGGTTAGATTTGCATGATATACTTGCCCATATTAATCAAATAATTGTTGCAAAAGTAACCTCCTCATGTAATAAAAATGACAAAAAGTGGCTCCGGCCCCTGAAACATGAATGCATAAACAAAAGATTGCAAAAAAAAAAACTGGTATTGCTTGCATATATGATAACAACATCTTCTATGTTTACATAAAATATTATATAGAAGCTAGATTCCCAGGTCCAAAACCTTCCTTGAAAACAAACCACAATTCATTCACACCAAAAACTCACATCATTTTCATTTTCACATAATGTGTATATTCACATCGCATAGATTATAGATTAATTTAACTTGATAATATTACTCCTAATTTGCTGTGACCAAAAACCAAACTTGATGACCTAGAAACCACTACTACCACTCTTGAAGAACACATGAGGATAATCATTAATCAACCAGAAACCCTAGGAAGAGCCTTGCATATCAAAGAGTTCTTCATTTCCAAAGAAAGCTTCAAGCACTCAGACAAGTCCACAGCAGCAACATCAGAAGGCACCCACTTGAAGCTTTGAAGTAACTGAGCGAGCCAAAGCTCAACGGTGGCTAATCCCATGGCCTTGCCTGGACACACTCTTCTACCTGAACCAAAAGGAGCCAATTTAAGATTAGACCCCATAATGCTCACATCTTCCTCCACAAACCTCTCTGGCTTGAATTCATTTGGTTGAGGCCACATCTTCTCATCATGTGTTATGGACCACATGTTTACCATCGCAGTCGACCCCGCCGGAATAAAATGATCACCAATGTTGGTGTCATGGATTGCAAGCCTTGCCCATGAAAGGAGGGGACCTGGTGGGTGCATTCTTAAGGTTTCTTTCACTATGGCATGGAGGTAAGGCAGGTTTGGGAGGTCAGAATCCGACACGAATCCGCTGGTTCCAACCACAGAGTTAATCTCAGATTGGGCTTTAGCTTGAATATCTGGGTGTAGAACCATTCTTGCAAGAATCCATTCTAGGAGGATTGCCACTGTATCAGTACCTCTAAAGATCATTTCCTGAAATAATGTCAAAAAAAGAAAAAACAATAAAGATCTAGATTTGTTTTCTGATAAATGAATGAATATTGTAAAGCAAGCTAGAGAATAATAATCAGTACTGTTGCAAGGTGAAAAAGGAAATATTCATATTCTAGTAGTATCAAGCATCTTCACAATAGATTTCAGAAATATTAAAAGGGTGGGTTATATCTAAAAATATGTTGAAGAAACAAAACTATAAAGAAAAGAAAATAACTAGTCTAGATTATGTAGTAGCAGATCAGTTCTACAGGCATCTTTATAAAAATGAAACAATATTGACAACAAAACCCTAACAAAAAGATTGAAGAAAAGATGATAAATAAGAAATGGAAACATACCCATAAAACAGCAATCATATCAGAGTCAGTGAGCTTGTTATCTTCCTCCAGTTGAAGCAAAACATCAACAAAATCAGCCTCATCATCAACTCTATCATTCATAGCCCTTTTCAACCTATGTTCCTCTATGATTTTTCCAACAAAAGTGTTGACTTTATCCACCAAGTTTCTACACCTTTTTCTCACACCCTGCAAATCAAGCCAACTCAAAACAGGAAAATGGTCACTCCAGTTGAAGATTCCAAGCAACTCATACCCTTCACTCACCAAACTCTCAAGCTCAAACCCAGCAACATCAACACCATAATCATAACTTTTCCCAAACACACTCATCATCACATTGTTTAATGACCCAAAATGCAACATTTTTCTCACTTGAACAACACCATCCTCTCTCTCTACAAAACCCCTTATCTCCTCCACCATTTTAAGACCTATATTTTGCCTGAACTTGCCAAAGTGAGTTATTCTTTTGGGACTAAACAGATGTGTTGCTGAGATTCTTCTCAGATTTCTCCAGTATTCACCATATGGAGCGAAACCCATCGCTCTGTGAAACAGAAGCTCGTATGCAGACTCTTTAATGGGCCGATCCGCAAAAGCAGAGCTGTTTAAAATCTCTTTAGCTGTGTCAGGTTCACTTGATATCACAAAACGAGTGAATCCAACAGAGAAAGCCATCAAAGACTTGGCTTTGAGTGACTCAGACATTTTAGCAAGAACTCTATGAGTCAAAGAAGAAGTGAAAACCAAAACCAATCCAACAAAAGGTAGACCAGAGGGTCCAGGAATGGCGGTTCGGATATGGGTCCTGACCCGGGTCTTGTAAAGAGCCCAAGCGAGGCCACCAGGAGATAAAAACAAAGAGAAAACAGAGACAAAGAGAAGGAGATACATAAAGAGCTGGAAACTGAGAAATGGCGAGGACCCAGTTGAGAAAATGAAGGGAAAGAAGTATTCAGTCGACATTTTCAGGCGAAGATTGTGAGAGAGAGAGAGCTGAGATGTTGCAGTTGAGAAATGTGATGGAGAAGAGGATTTATATAGAGGAAAAATAATATTAACAAGAAAATGAAGAGTCTTTTGTTTTACGACTGATCAGGGGTTAATTAACTGTGGTTAAATTTTAACCAAAGTGTGAAACAGAGAGAAACTGTTACGCGTTACGGCGCCGCCTTACCGTACAATGGGACTCACTCACCTTTTGTTTCTCGACCATTTATTCAACCACTAACCTACTCTCTTTTTCTCTCTTCCATATGCCACGTGGCCCACAGTTTGTGATTCTATTGTTTCCACCTCTTTTTCATCTTACTTTTTTTTACCACTCATTTATAGGGTAAATATACTCTCTCACCTCCTAAGCTTGGTGGACAAGTATGTATTTAAACATTTATTTATTACAAATTCAATTCAGTAACCGTTTTTTTTTTTTTTTCTTAATTATTTTAAATTTAAAAACAGTAAATATATTCAAAATTTGAAAATGAAGATAATTTAAGAACTTAAATACCGTTTTTTTATTTTATGTACAATTTTAAATATAAAAATAGTTCAAAAAATTAAATTAAAAAATAAAGATAATTTATAATTTTAAAAATAGTTTATTATTTTCCCATTTTAAATTCTTTTTTAATTTATATTCCATTGAATTTTTTTTTTTTTTTTTGAGGAGGGGATGATTCGAACCCACAATCGTAATGTATGTGTGAGAGGTTTACCGTTGAACTAACCTTATCTCGTCCATTGAAAATGTTTAAAATGTCGAAAATGTTCCTTCACCGATTTATTCATATTAAAAGTATGGATCCCAAAAGATAAAAATATACATACTCTCTAACTATACTTAATTATTATCCCATTTATAATAGGAAGATATGCAAAAATTTAATGAGTTTCAAATTTAGTTAAAAGCTCCATTATTATGTATTAAAATCACCTTATAATTTTACATTTTAATTAAAATAGCTTATATATATATATATTTTCAAATATTACACTAATTCAATATTTGGGTTGGGGAGACACTCAGAACCATGATCAACCTCATGACTTATCAGTTCAAAATAGTTTCTAATTGTAAACCAAAAGTCACATACAGAGAGAGGGTTTTTTATTTTATTTTATTTTTATTTTATCAAAATTCTAATTTTTGAAAAATGATCAATTCTCAAGCAGATTTGCAACCTCCTTTTGTAATAATACTTGTGTGTTAAATGATTTTAAAAGCAAAGTGGAGGTGAGATAATAAGATTATCCAAATTCCCTTAAAAAAAATAAAAAATAAAAAATAAAAAAATAAAAATAAAACAATTGTATTTCGGTACAAAGCAAAACTTCTACCTTTAGTGATTTATCATTTGATTTGAGAATATAACGTTGATACAAGAATGATTATAAAGAAATGCCAAGGGTCCCTTGCCTAGTTGCTTTGGTGGTTGTCTAGATGGAAACTTCAAAATGAAGTTCCGGATTTAAGTTTTGATATTACCCATTAAACCGTAAAGTGTAGGAACATCCATCCATTAATTGAGAGTTGTATTCTAGAGCATACTTGGGTTCAACCCACACTAGTGTCAGCTTTAAAAAAAAATAGTTACAAAAAATCATTAGACATAAGACATTATTTTGGATGAAAAGCTTAAAGTAAAGTTTATATTAGCGAAGATAATAATGATTTCGTTTTATAATAATCAATTCCAAGAAAAGAATAGACACTAATTTAATTCATGTAAAGAATAGAATCAATAGATATTATTCCATTTAATTGGGTATTCATAATTCTGAGCTCGTTGACCATTAAACCAACAATTGGTTCTAACTATAATGAGAAGAAGAATTATAAAAATATCTTAATTTATGTTGGTTCAATGAGATAGAAATACAGTAGGTCATAATAATGGTTTTCAGGCTTGCAGCCATAAAATCAACCTCAACTTGTCATATCATATGATTTTTATTAGGATTCAATAAAATCATAATATTGTAGCTTTATATATATATATATATATATATATATATATATATTTATTTATTTATTTATTTATATTTATATATACCACCCACGGTGCGTCAATTCAAACCAGATTAGAGATGTAAAACGGACTGGATTTAGAATCCGAATCTGCATTTTTTAGATTTTCAGATTTTAATTTTTTTTTAATAGATAACTAGCTTAATTAAATGATAAAAGGGTAAAATTGTACTTTAATAAGTTCTGTCATAGTTGACCGTTAGTAAGTAAAATGAACCAAAGTGATGAATTTGAAAAAAAATGTGTTGGTGTGAGTGGTTCGGCACTCTCATCCCTTAAGCAAGGTCGTGGGTTCAACTCCCCTTGTGAACGGAGTTACACATATTGGGAGCACTTTACCCCTTAGTGGGCCGACCCGGTGCGAGTCCGGATTAGTCGGGGTGTGGTCTGGGCTGATTGCACCGTATGGTGGATCCGCCCCACCCGGAAACCGGATGGTTTAAACCAAAAAAAAAAAAAAAAAATGAGGGACTGAAAATACTAATATGATAAAGACGTTTAAAAATGTGACATACTGACATTACACGAAAAAGTAAGGACTTTAGTGAAATTACCCTTCTTTTTTTAATCTTACTTTCAGTTTTCACCCATTTAAAGTAACGCGGATCAAATATTTACCACTCATTTATAGGGTAAATATACTCTCTCACCTCCTAAGCTTGGTGGACAAGTATGTATTTAGACAGTAATTTATTACAAATTCAATTCAATAACCGATTTTTTGTTAAATATTTTAAATTTAAAGACAGCAAAAATGTTTAATTTTTGAAATGAAGATAATTTAAAAACTTAAATACCGTTTTTTATTTTATTTACAATTTTAAAAATTTAAATAGTTCAAAAAATTAAATTAAATATAAAGATAATTTATAATTTTAAAAATAGTTTATTATTTTTCCATTTGAAATTATTTTTTAATTTATATTCCATTGAATATGTTTTTATTTATTTATAAATATTATATAAATTTGGAGTTTTTTTTTTTTTTTTTTTTTTTTTTTTGAGGAGGGGATATGATTCGAATCTAGCTTACAATGTAGGTGTGAGAGGTTTACCATTGGATCAACCTCATCTCGTATTTATTGAAAATGTTTAAAATGTGGAAAATCATAGTAAAAGTATGGGTCCCAAAAGATAAAAATATACTCTCTAGCTATACTGATTACAAATTTTAAAGGTCTGTATCTATTATCCCATTTATAATAGGAAGATGTGCAAAAATTTAATGAGTTTCAAATTTATTTAAACCATTATTATGTATTATGTATCAAAATCACCTTATAATTTTACATTGGGGTAATTACCCTAGTGGCCATCAACTCTTGCCACCACTATCAAAATGGCCACCAAATGGGGAAATGGATGGAAAATGGCCATTTTTGGCAAACAGTGTTACACTAATGACCATTCCATCAATTTCCATCCATTTCCATCCAATTCCATCCAAAAAGTGGCATTTTGGTAAATATGAGTATGACATTAATTTATTTTAGATATTTTTTGGAAATCAATTTTTTCTTTTGTTTTTTGAAACAAATAATTATATTTAGTATGTACATATACATATAGCATATCTCAAACATATATATATATATATATATATATACATATATATTTCTTTTCAACTTATCTCAAATATATTTTTTAGAATTTTTAGATTTTGTAACCTTAATCTTTTCAAAAAAAGAATATATATATATATATATATATATATATATATGTATGTATATGTATGTATTTCTTTTTTGAGAAGATTAAGGCTACAAAATCTAAAAATTCTAAAAAATATATATTTGAGATAAGTTGAAATATATATATATATATATATATATATGTTTGAGATATGATATACGTATATGCACACTAAATATAATTATTTGTTTCAAAAAACAAAAGAAAAAATTGATTTCCAAAAAAATATCTAAAATAAATTAATGTCATCCTCATATTTACTAAAATGCCACTTTTTGGATGGAATTGGATGGAAATGGATATAATTGGATGGAATGGCCATTAGTGTAACAATGTTTGCCAAAAATGGCCATTTTCCATTCATTTCCCCATTTGATGGCCATTTTGATAGTGGTGGCAAGAGTTGATGGCCACTAGGGTAATTACCCCTTTTACATTTGAGGGAGGGGAGAGACTCGAACTTTCAACCTACTAGTATACGTAAGGGACGTACCACTAAACCAACCTCATGACTCTTCTTGTCAAATATAGCTTCTGATTGTATACAAAAAATCTCCTACAGAGAGAGGGTTTTTTCAAAATTCTAAAATTTTAAAAAAGGGTATGGCTACCTTATTGGGATATTAAATCCCAATAACATTATTGGAATTTTATTACAAGTTTTTTCCAATACTTGATTGACATGTGTTAGCTAAACACTTTAAAAATATGAAGTAACTGGTTATAACCAGTTAACCAGTTACTTTCAAGTTATTTTATATTACATTTTTTAAAAATCTATTTTAAAAATGTAAAGAACTAATTTAATTTAATATTAATAATTAGTTTTAAAAATTTAAATAATAATTGGATAAGGATTATGCATATTTTCAAAATAACCTTATGTGATTTAAATAAATGTCAAGGTCCCTTGCCCAGTTGCCTTGGTGCTTGTCTAGTTGGAGAAAGTAAAGTTTGTGTTGGCAAAGATAATAATAGACCAAATTGCAACCAACCTTCCCGAGGTTTTCTGTTAGACAATTAAAAACAACTTTTCCATTTATTGACAATCATCTCCTCTCCAATTAGTCAACATCCATTAACTCCAAACATTGACTGTTACTTTAAGGACATTTCGGTACTTTCAGAAATAAATATGATTAGTGGAATGTACACATCACATCAACATGTACATTTAATGCATGTCATAATTACTTATAATAAAATAATAATTTTTGAAAAAAAAAAAAAGAATACAAAAAAGAAACCCAAAGGTCAAAAGCACTAACTAACCGTTTGAGTTTTCTCTCAACTAGAAACTATTTATCTCTATGTTAAAGAAGACGAACAGAGCAAAAGTTGAATCAAAAAGCTTGAAAACCCTTTCTTTTTCTCGCCTTTACCATCTCGTAATTGTTGTGCTGAGGGGTATCGATTTTCGCTACTGGTGAAACAGGGAGAACGACATCGCAACTGTTGATCTTCGTCATAGGTGAAAGGTGAATTTGTTTTTTATTTTTATTTTTGTTCAATGATTTGTTAGCTTCGTGAATTTGATTTCATGTTCAACTATTTAGAACCAAACCATCAATTTATTTTGTTAGTGTTAGGATTTTCAATTCGTTTTAACAGATGCATGTATGTTTTTTTTTTAAATTTTTTTTTATGACTTCTGGTGTATTAATGATGTTAGTGTAAGTTCCTCAAGGTTTATTGACTTATTTC
The DNA here is from genome assembly GCA_030490815.1 of Acer saccharum. Lineage (NCBI taxonomy): Eukaryota > Viridiplantae > Streptophyta > Magnoliopsida > Sapindales > Sapindaceae > Acer > Acer saccharum. The sequence continues at coordinate 24,211,831 of CM059876.1, forward strand.
GGTGACAAACCACAAATTAAGGTTTGAATTGTAAGGGTAGCTTAGGTATTAATGATCAAACTCAAAGGCCCTCTCAAGACCTTAAAGTGATAAACACTCCAAAGGTATATCCCTTGTGCTTAGTTTTCATTGAAGAGATTAGTTGCACACACACACACCACATCATGTATGCATATGTGTTTAATGCTTTCTATGAACAATCTCTTTACTTTTCACACTTGCACATATTGCATATTAGACTAAGTGTGAATTACCTTTGAAAAGAGAAATCTTCTCTTTACCACTGCCTGTATCGCCCCTGGTACAAGTGCTTATGCAGCGGTCCAAGCCAAGTCAAAAGATTTGTGGCTTTTGCGCGGTCCATACCGTAGCGGAGACACATGCCTAAGGGGCAGTCTTCAAGGCATTAAAATCCAGAGCAATCTCACTCTATGTACTGTGGCACATGCACTTACTTGGGTAGCAGTGTAGAGGGTGGCTTAAACAGAGTTTTATTTTTTAAAATGACCAAATCGGTGTGGCTTTAAGGGGATCACTTATATAAGTGCCTCTTAGTCTTTAGGTTAGCCTACATGAGTTCAAGATCATATTTTTGACTTAGAAAATTTTCAAGAGAGAAAATCTTTCAAAGAACTCACCTTTAAACACTTAAAACCATTTTCATATGCATCAAACTTCATCTAGCATCATCTAGCTTATCTAGGATGCTTTCTTGCATGGGTTTTACTCAACACACATGCCTTGGTAAGTTTTTCACTAATTTCATCTAATCTTAGTGTTTTACTTAACAAGAAATCTCTTTAATTACTTGTATGTTTTTAAATCATATTCTATTATACAAGATAGAGATTATTGTGTTATTTTGATTGAGTGTTGTATTGTGATAGCTATACCTAGGATTGCTTAATCTATGTTAGCTATGCTTTATGCCATCACATATAGCAATTAACATCTAGGATTGATTTAATTGACATCTTATAATCCTAGATAAGCATTTAGTGTAACCTAACATTAATTGCATATTTGGATATTTTTGCATATTCACATAGGTTGTTTAATCTTTTCATTGAGAAGTAAGTCTTGTAGCTAAGGTTGCTTAGGCCGTAAGCAAATTGATCCAGGTTCACTTTTAAAGGCCTGCGGGTAGTAGTGGTGGGTTAGTGACCGTGTAGGGTTTGACGTGGTCAACCTAGGTTGTGGACACCATTACAATTAATTGATTCAAGGATCGTGTGTGACGCACATAATAGCCCGTGGTTTTTCCTTGTTGAAGGTTTCCACGTAAAAATCAAGTATCATTTAAATTCCGCACTTTACACTTGATTTATTGCATTGACTAGATTGAGTTTATTTTCGTAAAATTGACTAATCGTGAAAATTTTGTAATAATTAGATTAAAATCTATTCACCCCCTCTAGATAGTTTTATACACACCAACATAATTAGTTTCAATTGGTATCAGACAACCTTTTGATAGAGTTCCTCTCTTGAACTCTAATCAACCCGTTCCATGGATTAGGAAGCTCCTTGATAAATATGACATCATTGAAGAAATGAATGAGGGTGTTAGGACTAGGCGTCAAATAACTAATCTCATTAGCTATACTTGCTACACATCTTAAATTGAACCCGAAAAGGTTGATGAAGCCTTAAATGATGAATTTTGGGTTTTTATCATGCAAGAAGAGCTAAACCAATTCGAAAGGAATGAGGTTTGGACTCTAGTTCCTAGGCCTAAGAGCACTAATATCATAGGCACCAAATGGATATATAGGAACAAATTCGATGAGGATGGCAACATAGTGCGTAACAAGGCTAGATTTGCTACACAAGGGTACTCTTGTCCATATCTTGTGTGCACAAGTTCAAATTGCACCAAATGGATGTGAAGAGTGTCTTTCTCAATGGCTTCTTGCAAGAGGAAGTGTTTGTTAAGCAACCCAAGGGGTTTGTGGATGCACACCACCCCAACCATGTCTATTGCCTCAAGAAGGCTCTCTATGGATTGAAACAAGCACTGAAGGCTTGGTATGAGTGCCTCACTCAATTTCTTATTGACAATAACTACGCAAGGGGTAGTGTTGACAAGACTCTATTCATCAAGAAAGACAATGATGAGCTTTTTATAGCTCAAATATATGTTGATGATATAGTGTTTAGCTCCACCAACAACACCAAAGTCCAACAATTTGTTGATGTTATATCTCATGAGTTTGAGATGAGTCTTGTTAGTGAGCTAAGTTACTTCCTAGGTTTGCAAATTAAGCAACTGAATGATGGAATTTTTATAACCCAAGCTAAATATGCTAGGAACCTAGTGAAGAAGTTTGGTCTTGAAAATGCTAAACATTGTGATACACCCATGAGTACCACTTTGAAGCTAAGCAAGGATGCTAGTGGAAAAAGTGTGGAACAAACTCTATATCGAGGCATGATTGGTAGCTTGCTTTATTTGACCGCAAGTAGGCCCGATATATCTTTTAGTGTAGGTGTGTGTGCTAGGTACCAAGCGGATCCTAAGGAGTCTCATCTCTCTTCCGTTAAGAGAATTATTCGCTATGTGAATGAGACATCCAACTATGGGATTTGGTACTCTTTTGACACTGATGCTAGTTTAGTTAGCTTTAGTGATGCGGATTAGGCAAGAAATTGCGATGATAGGAAGAGCACATCAGACGGTTGCTTCTTCCTAAGGAACAACTTGGTGTCTTTTTTTTGCAAGAAGCAAAATTCAATTTCCTTGTCCATGGCCGAAGCCGAGTACATAGCTACGGGGAGTGGATGCACACAACTCCTATGGATGAAGCAAATGCTAGTTGACTACGGATTCAATCAAGGTACTCTAACCCTCTTTTGTGATACCATGAGTTCCATTAACATTTCTAAGAATCCAGTGCAATATTCTAGGACTAAGCATATTGAAATCCGACATCATTTCATAAGGGAACTAGTTGAGAACAAATACATTATACTTGAACATGTAGGTATAAATGATCAACTAGTGGACTTATTTACTAAACCCTTAGATGCAACTAGGTTTCATGCACTTAGTAGATCTATTGGGATATGTCTCGTGGATTGATGTGGTATGGAAATTGACCCCATAAGGGGACCTCAAGCAAAGAGAGCAATCTTGCATACTTGTCACATGCAAGAATTTGATATACATTATGCTTCTTATTAATTGCTTGAGTATCTTGGTTGCACATATGCTTATATGATATTCTCATCAATAAGTGTGAACCATTGCTTTGATTGCACTCCATGTCATATTTATTCAAACATGCATTTTTGGACTAGGAGATATACTTGGGAAGTACTTTTTGAATGAGCTATGATTATTCTCCATGACATGATGATTCTTAAATGACATGCTTAAAATGAAAAACATGAATTCAAATGACATGCTCAAAAATGAAAAGCATGATTGTTTGTTGCAAATTTCAAAATGCAAAATTATGTGTGAAAAGCAAATGAGACTCCAATGAATAATGGATCTTGTATCAGTTCTAAGGATTTTAAAATCCAATGTCTCTCTTTCTTTATTTGTCAAACATGGCTACTATCATACGGGTATCTTACCCGGAAAAATCGAATAGGGTACAAAAAGTCGCTCATGCCTTGTTTTGTTTATAAAGTTGGATATAGTTGCTCTTTAAATGTGATTGAATAACATTTCTATATCCTTGCTTTGATTCATGACAAATGGTAAAAATCGGTTTGAATTCTTTAGGAAACCTTTGTTATTTGCTTTGCCAAATAACATTGATATTTGGACTTGAATTCAACATGTCTTGCATGCAAATCATCTTAATCACACATTTTCATAAAATAAATCTCCTTGTTTCTCTTAAATTAATTAACTTGCGTAATATGCTTGTATATAACTATGCAAATGTCTTGTATGCTACTATCTCTCTTTACTATAAGTGACCCGGTTGGGGATACTCCTTTGACTATATCATGACAAAAAGGGGGAGTAGTATGTGGTAAGGGAGAGTGCTAATTGAGAGTAGCTAATTCGCACATTAGGGAGATTACATATTTAGGGGGAGTAACCCGTTGAGGGGGAGCACTGCATTACACATACATTGCATGATGTGGTGCTTAATTTCCTTAAATGCAAATGCTTGTTTTGACTTCACTTGATCATCTCACATTGCACTTATCTTGGAAAGTGTAGAATTTTTTTGAAGGATTGGTTATTCTACAAGAGATTGAAGACATGAAGATTTTTGCTTTTAATTATCTCTTTGTAATGTAGAAAATCATTGTTGACCTTTAGTTTCTATTTTATTGTGAGGATCAATGTAAGTGGTGATTTTATCACGAAATAGCCAATGGGGGAGATTGTAAGTTCCTTAAGGTTGATTGACTTATTTCGGTGACAAACCACAAATTGAGGTTTAAATTGTAAGGGTAGCTTAGGTATTAATGATCAAGCTCAAAGGCCCTCTCAAGACCTCAAAGTGATAAGCACTCCAAAGGTATATCCATTGTGCTTAGTTTTCATTGAAGAGATTAGTTACACACACACACACTACATCATGTATGCATGTGTGTTTAATGCTTTCTATGAACAACCTCTTCATTTTTCACACTTGCACATATTGCATATTAGACTAAGTGTGAATTGCCTTTGAAAAGAGAAATATTCTCTTTACCACTGTCTGTACCGCCCTTGGTACAAGTGCCTATGCAGCGGTCCAAGCCAGGTCAAAAGATCTATGGCTTTTGCACTGTCCATACCATAGCGGACACAAATGCCTAGGGGGCGGTATCCAAGGTGTTAAACTCCAGAGCAATCTCGCTCCGTGTACCGCACATGCACTTACCTAGGGAGCAGTACATGGGGCGACTCAAACGGAGTTTTGTTTTTTAAAATGACCAAAACAGTGTGGCTTTGAGGGGATCAAATATATAAGTGTCTCTTAGTCTTTAGGTCAGCCTACATGAGTTCAAGATCATATTTTTGACTTAGAAAATTTTCAAGAGAGAAAATCTTTCAAAGAACTCACCTTTAAACACTCTAAACCATTTTCATATCCATCAAACTTCATCTAGCATCATCTAGCTTATCTAGGATGCTTTCTTGTGTGGGTTTTACTCAACACACATGCCTTGACAAGTTTTTTACTAATTTCATCTAATCTTAGTGTTTTACTTAACAAGAAATCTCTTTAATTACTTGTATATTCTTAGATCATATTCTATTATACAAGATAGAGATTATTGTGTTGTTTGTTTGAGTGTTGTATTGTGATTACTATACCTAGGATTGCTTAATCTATGTTAGCTATGTTTTATGCAATGACATATAGTAATTAATATCTATGATTGATTTAATTGACATCTTATATCCCTAGATAAGCATTTAGTGTAACCTAGCATTAATTGCATATTTTGATATCTTTACATATTCATATAGGTTGTTTAATCTCTTCATTAAGAAGTAAGTCTTGTGGCTAAGGTTGCTTAGGCCACAAGCAAATTGATCTATGTTCACTTTTAAAGGCTTGCGGGTAGTAGTGGTGGGTTAGTGACCGTGTCGGGTTTGACGTGGTCAACCTAGGTTGTGGACACCATTACAATTAGTGGATTCGAGGATCGTGTGTAGTGCACATAACAGCCCGTGGTTTTTCCTTGTTGAAGGTTTCCACGTAAAAATCAAATGTCATTTAAATTCCACACTTTATAGAGCATGAAGTTGGGTTATTTATGTGTTTATCGGTTTGTGTTATAGGGTTTAAAGGTTTGGGGCTTCTGTCGGTTGAGTTAGGGTTTTTGCATTTTGTGCTCTTTACACTCTTCAACTATTATTATTGCTTTTACCAAGGTTTATTTCTTTTCTTTTAATTTTGTATATGTAGTTACGTTTTTATGCGGTTGCAATTGTGTTATTTTTATTAGTTTCAATGTCTCATGCACACAATTAATTATGGATGATTTTTGATAATATTTTTCTGTTTTTTTTTTTTTTTTTGGTAGGGAGTTCAAGTTTGCTAGAACAACAAGTTTTATAGGTGAAAGTTTTGAGATTGGGAGGTTTACAAGGGATTCGTTCAGCTTGAAGGATATGTGGGATTGAGTAATGCATGCAACACTGGGTTTGTAGTTTGCGGTTGGAGACAACTACCATCGACAGGTGCCAATTCCTTGGAATGGTGGTTTGAAGGAAATTCAAATTGATTCAGACTTGATGGATGTGTTGGCATTATTTGAACAAAATAATGTAAACAAAATCCACTTTAATGGGAAGTACATCTCATTAAATGTGGTAATGCCTAGTGATAGAGATGTGGATGATGGCAATGCTATGGATGAGGAGCATAATGATGGTCCACAAATGTTGAAGACGATGATAATGAATTATATGGTTTGTCTGATGTAAATGAGGATAATATTGGTCAAAAGGTTGTGTTAGAAAATTGTAATGGTAGTGAAGGGGAGTTAAACCAAATATGGGAACAGCTTTTACTTTGGGTAAGGATGGTCGTATTAAACTGGAGGTTGGCCAATTATTTAGGAATGCCACCCACTTTAGGCAAATCCTACTAGACTACTCCATTTACGAGGGGTTTAGGCTTAAGAGGATTAGAAATGAGAGAAAGAGGATCACAAATGGGTGTAAGGCAAAGGGCTACCAATGGAGGGTTCATGGTAGTCCAACATACGACATGATCTCTTACATGTTGCCCTTAGATCTAAAAATGACTATCTTTCCTTGGTTAAAAATAAGGATATCACAGCAAGATGGCTCGGGAAAATGTTTAAGACCCTTATCAAAGACAATCCAGATATGAATATTAAGGTCTTGGCTTCAATTGTGTTAAGGAATATTGAGGTGTATGTGCCATATTGTACCCTTTATAAGGCTAAAAGATTTGCACTAAAAATTGGGGATGAAGAAAGTTATAACAAGCTCTATAGGTATGGTGGCATCATTATTGAAAGGAATCCAAGGTCTTATGCAAAATTGAATACAATAAGCTATAATTCATTGTTGACATTGATGGAGAACGTAAGAAGAAAGTTTATGAAATGAATGCAAGACAAATATGTAGCCGCAATGAGTTGGGAGGGCAACATACCACCTAAGATTAATAAGTTACTTCAAAAAACTCAACAAGAAGGGAGGTAGTTGGATCCGTTACGATGTGATCAATGAGAGTTTGAGGTGGTTGATGGTACAAGACAATTTGTTGTGAAACTTGATGATCAGACATATCAATGTAGAATTTGGGTAGTTTCTTGTGTTCCATGCAAGCATGCTATGGCTTGCATAACAAGGATGAGACAAAATGTTGAGGATTATGTGCATGAGTACCCAAAGAAACCTGCCTATTTGAAAACATATTCCAATTCCATACATGCAATCCCTAATGAAAGTTTATGGCCTAAGGTTGAACATGGAAATGTTTTGCCACCACTGAGGATGAGGAGATCTAGTAGGCCGAGGTTGTTTAGAAGAAGAGGGGTTATTGAACCAGCTAGGGTGAAAAGCTCTATAGGTTTTAGGTGTTCAAAATGCCAAGAGGTTGGTCATAATAGCATGATTTGTAAAGCACCTGTACAAGGGTCAAGAACTGAGGTATAAAATCTTCTTTCTTTGTATCAAATTTTCATTCAGCCTAGAAGATCATCCACTGCACCTACAACTTCAAAAAGAGGAAATAGTCATAAAAGAACAAAATATCAGTCCTCAACTTCAAGTGCATCGGCATCAACATTTGTTCAAACTTGAAGAACAACTCATTCTACTTCAACTGCTGCTAATGTAGCTACAACAAATGCTTCAAGCAGGAAAACAAGGGTAATATCATAATTTTTTTTTTGTTTCACTTAGTAAGAATGTATATTGACATGTTGTAAATATGTGTAGGTCCTTTGGTTTTCATCAAGTCAAGAAGGGACTTCAAGTTAAGAACATGCAAAGAATGTACACTTGGCATCTCAAGGTTTGTATTTTTCAAGTTGGTTCTCTTATGTTTTAATTATTCGTTATTCCAATTTATAAAATTTACTCCTGCCAATCTCAACAGGTACTCAAGGGTTGGGAATTGGATCTCAATTCACTAATTTAGAAGAATTGCAGCATCTTCCTTCGGTGGGTAAGTTACATATGTTTTTTGGAGTACAAGGCAGAAGAAGTTGTGTTGATGGGCTGGTTTTGTGGTTGACTATGAAATTCTGGTTTTGTGGTTGAAGTTGTTGTTTTAGTGTTTCAATAATATGGGTTTATATATATATATAAAATATGTAGGAGAAAAATAGTTATCTTAGTGAGAAGCTCATGTTATTTTGGGTGGTTGATATATCATCTTTTTGTATGAATATTATCTACTACACACTTATTTCTTAATTGATGTAATTGTGATGCTTAGCAGAATGACTATTTCAATTATATTTTGACGATTATTTTGAGTATGAGTTTGGTGTTTTATGTGTTGTTAATACTATATATTTTTTATATTAATATGTAGTTGGGACATATGATAGTAGTGCTATACTTTTTCAATTGTTTCTCAATGATCAAAACAAGCAGTGTTACACCACTAAAAATGAGATTTATAATGCTTAGTAACTCGAGATTTCTCAATCTCTTATTAGCCGGAGAAGGCAAAAACAAAAAATATGGCTAAAGAACAAATGCTAATGGATACAAATTTTATCGATTGGAGAATGAAAAAAAAAGAAAGTATTTCTTGCTCACTAATTTGTTGGCAAATGCAATTTTATAGGCAACTCAAATCGTCAATTGGAATATTTAATTAATTTTCTTCAATTGGAATTTATCAAAACTTGAAGGATTTTTTTATCCATAACAAAATAAAAATAAATAATTCAATCATCTACGTATAGACCTACCCACCTAGGACAAGGTCTATTTTTATATATATAAAAAAAATCGTTTCCATAAATCAAATTAGGTGATGAAAGTACAATTGACTTAGGGGTACTTGATTCATTTTACAAATTTGACATGGTCAATGCTTGGAGTTAACTGGTGTTAACTAACTGGAAGGGAGACGATTGTCAATAAATGGAAAAGTTGTTTCTAGTTGTCTAAGAGCAAACCTCAAGGAGGTTGGTTGCAATTTGCTCATAATAATAATAATATTAATAATGATGAGATGAGATTGGTATAGTGGTAAACCCCTTACACTTAAACTTCGAGGTTGCGGGTTCAAGTCATCTCCCTCTCAAAAAACCCCGAATTAATATAATACTTAAAAAAAAATATTAATAATTTTGTTTTATGATAATCAATTCCAAGAAAAGAATAGACACTATTTTAATTCCAAATAAAGAATAGAATCAATAGACACTTACTTGTGCATTCATAATTCTGAGTTCGTTAACCATTAAACCAACAATTGGTGTTGTCTATAATGAGAAGAATTATTATAAAAAATATCTTAGTTTAAGTTTGTTCAATGTGATAGAAATGTCATAATAATGGTTTTTAAGCTTATAGGCACTTTATTTTTTTAGAGGTATTGGGGTGTTAGGGAGGGGACATGACTCGAACTCACAACTTCATGGTATAACATTCTTTTTATATATTTCATCCGTGATACGACAATTCAAATCCGTTTAGAAGTGTAAAATAGACTGGAATCGGATCGATTTTTTTTTTTTTTTTTTTTTTTTTAAAAATGCATTCCAATCCAAAATTTGGACCAGATCTTATGTGGATTTTTTCGGATTTCATTTGGAACAAATTCCGGACTTTTTCAAATTCGTGTTAGATTTTTAGATTAAAAAAAATATTAACAAGAACTATAAATTTTATTTCAAATTATTTGCTAGAAAGACAAAAATTATTAATTGCAAAGAACCTAAGTAATTAAAAAAAATTATATGTACATATAATTTTGTGACTTGAAAAATTAAAAAGATGAATGATTGAAATGATCAAGAGAAACAAATAAGAAAAAATAGACGGAGAGTTGATTGTGAGAGTTAACCTGAGGGCTGAAAGTATAGACTTTAGACTTGAGAGACAGAGTGAATCTGAGAAAGTCGAGAGTTGAAACTTGTGAGTCTGAGGATTGAGATTGAGATTGAGATTTGAGAAAAATGTTGAGTCTGTGAGGGGGAAAGAGAGAGACCGAGTATTATTTATATTAAAAAAAAAAAAAAAAAAAAAAAAAACCAAAACTAACCACTTGAAACATTAAACTTTTGTTACTAACCACTTTTGAAATTTTAATTGTTAATAACCACTTTTTTAACAGAATTTCAGTGTATGTCCATAAATTACCAGAGTACCCCTGAAAATAGTTTTATTTTAAATCTCGAAGCAAACTTGAAATCATGGGTAAATTGAAATGTCCAAACTTGAAATCATGCCTAAATTGAAATGTCAAAACTTGAAATCATGCCTAAAATTGAAATGTCCAAACTTGAAATCTGGACTAAATTGAAATTTTCCCTTTCTTCTTCTTCCTCAAACATTAGGTTTTTTTTTTTTGTTTTTTTTTTTGTTTTGTTTTGTTTTGTTTTTTTGTTTCCCTTTTCCTGCAGATCACCTTGCCGGCGAAGGGGGATCGATTTCGTCGCCGGCGAAGCAGCAGCGGACGGCGAGGAGCAGCGCACGATAGTGGCCCGTCGCCCATTGCCCACGCCTGGCCGTCGCACGAACCAGCGACAAACTAGCGCCCCCCACGCCAGACATGGCCACTGCCACGAAGCCCAGAAGGTCACTGGCGCTCGGCGACACCTTCGCCGGCACTTGGCGACCTTTAAAGCACGCCGGTGAGAGAGATCAGGGAGAGAGAGAGAGACTTCAGGGAGAGAGAGACCAGAAGAGAGAGAAAGAGAAAAGAGAAAAGAGAAAAGGGAGAGAGTGTGTTTGGGGACCCTTTTTATATGAGGGCTTTCTAGTAATTTCTCAAAAAAGTGGTTATTAATAAATAAAATTTCGTTTGTGGTCAAAAACAAATTTCCAATAATATATGTGGTCAGTTTTGGCAATTTTCACTTTAAAAAACTAAAAACAATTGAAGTATCATGACAATATGATACAACTCTTTTTTTTTTAAGTAATAATTTTTTTTCAAATTATAAAAACTAAATACAAATTTAAAAAGTTAATTGAATTGATCGGCGACCAAATGTGCAGAGTGCAGGACATTTGAACACTAATTCAAAACAAAAAAAGTAATAAATTTATTTTTTTTTTTTTTTAACTTTCGAATCTTACCGGATATATTAAAAAAAAAAAAAAAAAGGATTTTGATTTGGAATCAGACTGGATTCAGATAATCCAAATCAAACCTAAGTTTTTGGCATTCCATATCCGAAAATTGGAACGGATAGATAGGGATTCAAACTTTTTTTTGTCTGAATTTTTGGACCGAATTCGGATCAGGATCATCCGATCTAATTTACACATCTAAACCTGATATATTATCAAGCTGAATAAGCCTCATTTACCGTAAAACACATTTAGACGGTTCACAATATTATAGTTATCAATAAAGTATCGCTCATCAACTATTAACAAAGTGATTCTGCACAATTCCATCCACTTTCACATTTGCCGGGTGGTGCTTGCATTTTTTTTAATCTTACTTTTTCATCCATTTAAAGTAACACCGAATCTTTATCACTCATTTTTATAAGGATAAGTATACTCTCACCTCTTGAAGCTCAGTGAACCGTTATTTATTATAAACTCAGAAAGCGTTTTTTGTTAAAAGTTTTAAATTTAAAAACAGTAAAAATATTTAAATTTTTTAAATGAAGATAATTTAAGAACTTAAATACTGTTTTTTATTTTATTTTAAATTTTAAATTTAAAAATAGTTCAATTTTTTTATTTGAAAGAAACAATAAAACAAAGACACTAGCCTGAGCAATCAGTCAAGATTAAATCCTCCACAGGCGGAGGGCAAGACTCAAACAAAAAACATTCGCTAACAGACAACACAGCTAACTTAGCCAAGCTATGAGCAACCATATTTGCTCTCTTATGGACAAAAGAAAATAGATATAGCATTACAACCAATTAAGAGAAAAATATCACTAATAATAACTCCCACATTAGTTTGAGGGGCCATACCAGATAAGACTAAATCAACAACCACCTTAGTGTCAAATTCAATAATAGCACGGAGTAAACCAAAGTCAATAGTGAACCTAATACCACGAAACATTGCCACAGCTTCCTTAAACAGGGGAGAAAAGCACGTAGAGATAACCAGAGTTGAAGACCCCATCACACTACCATCATGATTTTGAGCTACAATGCCATCACCAATACAATTACCAACCCTATTCACTGCTACATCCGTGTTCACCTTAAAACTCCCCACCATCGGTTTGCACCAGCTAACAATCTGACTTTGAGAAGGAAGTGGATCATCCAGCTATTGAGTATTAGCATCATGAAACTCACCAAGAAAATTCGAAGACCAACCCACAACATTTTCATCAGAATGCACAGACCCGTTATGGGCAATTTGGTTCCTCTTCCACCAAATACTCCAAAAATAACACATAATAATTCCATTTCTTTTTGTAGCAAGTTTCGAGAGTAGTAGAGAACAATATCATGAAAGTGAACCCCATCATCCCACTTTAAGCCCTTTAAAAAGATAAAAGAAGAGTGAGGGGAATTCAGGTCTAAGCATCCCCAAAAGGCATGCACTGTGGACTATGATTTCCGAGCATAAACAGGGCAAGAAATATCGATCTGCATCCCACGTCTAGCAAGATTTGCAAGAGTTGGAATCAAATGATAGCAAGCTCTGCAGATAAGAAGATTAATTTTCGAGGGAATTTTAAGCCTTCAAAGGAACTTCGACCAAGAATCTAGGTTATTGAGGCCCAAGAAGGACGCCTTAGCAACCGGATTTCTACCCACTTTATACCCACTCCGGACCGAATAGCTACCTAAATTTTCAAAGTGCCATAGTAGCGAATCAGCATTCCGCGACAAACCCAAAGATAACCCCAAAATGGCATCAACGTCCTCGTGAAGGATGAAGAAACGTATAAGCGGCACATTCCAACCTCTCGAAGGCAAAATAAGAGAGTTAACAATAGTTCTATCACCAAGTACATAAGGGAAGATAGGCTGAAAAGTAGAAGGTCTCGGAATCCAATGATCCTTGTAAATGGAGACAGACCTACCATCCCTAATTCTCCAACACGAGCTTGCTACTATAATATCATGACCCTAGAGAAGGCTATTCCATATAAATGAACCAGACATACAACACTTAGCCTTCAGAAAAGATGTGTCAGAAAAATAAAAACTCTTAAGGATCCTAGTTGCCAAGGAGAGTAGATTAATCACCAACCTCCAACATTGTTTAGCTAGGAGTGCTCTGTTAAAAACTATTAAATCATGAAAACCCATGCTTCCCACTTCCTTATTATCACATAGTCTTGGCCATGAGCACCAATGCATTTTCTTATCCGTATGTAAGCTCCCCCATCAAAAACTGAACACACAATTTATGGATGTAGGAGATAAGACCCGGCAGAAGCCTAAACAGAGTCATTGTATAAAAAGGGATAGCTTGAATCACTACCTTGATCAGGACCTCCTTGCCCCCAACCAAAAGAAAATTCCTTATCTACCCTTTAACCTTCTACCAAACCCGCTCCTTAATGTTAGCAAGCAACTTTTTTTTTTTTTTTTTTTATCCCTACCCAAAAAACTTGGAAGCCCTAGATAACGTTCATGACAATCAACCAATCTCACACCTAGGTTACTTGCCAACCGATTCCCCTCCACTCTGCTCATTGACTTGCTCACATATACTGCTGATTTACTAAAATTAATAACTTGCCCCAACGCTTTTGAATAGATATCAAGGATCCCACGGATAGCCACACAATTATCATTGGAAGCCTTGGAGAACAAAAGACTATCATCGTCGAAAAATAAAAGAGAAATCGTGGGCCCTACTCTATGACATTTGAAACCCAAGATGCGATTGTCCGAAACTGTCTAATTCAGCAAACTTGACAGCCCTTCAGCACAGACCAGAACTAAATACGGTGACAAAGGGTCACCTTGCCTAAACCTCGGGAAGACTTAAGATTCCCACAAATCTCGCCATTAACCAAAAGAGAAGGAGATAGATTTAATACACAGCATAATAAGCCCAATCCAAACATAAGAGAACCCCAATTTTTCCATCATTTTCTTCATAAAGACCCACTCCACATGGTCATAAGATTTAGACATGTCCATCTTCAGAGCCATAGACCCCTCTTTTCTTTTCCTTATTCTTAGAGCATGGATGCATTGTCAGAGATAAGGCAACCTAGTATGAACGCACTTTGAGCCATCGAGATTACTTCACCAAGAACAAGTATGAATTTGTTTGCCAGAGCTTTTGCTACTATTTTATAAACTACATTGCTTAGGCTTAAAGGTCAAAAATCCGACATGCATTCAGGTTTTTGCAGTTTGGGAATGAGCATAATTAGGGTCCCATTAACCTCCTCCAAGGAACCCCCCTCAATAAGACACCGCAAACACGCTTTCATCACCCCTCAACCAACTATAGGCCAAAACTTTTGGTAGAAAAAAGTTGGAAGGCCATCCAACCTAGGCGTTGTCGAATACATATCGAAAGTGGCTTTTCAGTCCTCCTCCGCAGTAAAAAACCTATCTAGAAAATCCCCGTTTCTCGACGATAGCCTCTCCCGAACAGATCCCGTAACCATTTCAATGTCATAATGTGAAGGCGTAGAAGAGCAAAATAGGCCATCAAAGTATTGAGATACCATTGTTTGCATCTCCCGTTTAACTGTCCGCCAAACCCCACAATCATCACGCAACCCACTAATCATGTTTCTAGCTCCTATAACGGAAGCCTTCAAATGAAAGACTTTTGTGTTGCGGTCGTTGCACTTTAACCACTCTATTATGAATCATTGTTTCCAGTACATCTCTTATTTCTCCAATAGACAATCCAGCTTATACTCACGTTTACTAATATTTGGCCAAGAGTTAGGTCGAATATTTTGATTGGCCATATTAAGAGTCTTCTTACTAGCATCAATATTTTTATGCAAATTCGCCCGGTTCTTACCATTCCACACAATAATTGATTCGTGCAGCCCTGGATATTGGTGAGCACTTTAGACATAGAGAGAGACCTCGAGTTACTACCCCAGCTCCTATCAATCAAATCACGACACTTATCTTCATTTGCCCAACAAGTTTCAAAGTGGAACCTCTTATGAAATCGCAAAGCTCCATTTCTACTATTCGTTGAAGATTTTAGAATCTCAACTAACAACGACTGGTGATCAGACCTCCAGAAATCCAAATGCTTCACAATCGAGTGTGGGAACATTTGCTTCCACTTATAGCAACAAACCCTATGATCAAGTCTCTCTTGAACATGGTTTGAATCATTTAGCTTATTTGACCACGTGAAACTAGGCCCTGAAAAACCCATATCCTCCAAATTGTAGTGATCTAACGCCTCACGAAAATTCTTCATCAACCGTTGAGGCCTATTCGACCCCCTCATTTTCAGACACATATAAATTTCATTGAAATCTCTAATGCAAAGCCAGGTAAATCAACCATCTAATATGAACCTCACCAAGAGCAGTGAGACTCGGAACCAATATATGGTAACGAAGGATCGTTTTCTAATTTCAAGTTTATAAACGAAGAACAATATAAGGACCGCGATCCGTTATCTATATGGAGATAATAACCAATGGTATCAGAAAAAATTGTAGACGCCACACTCAAAAACAAGAAAGAAAGGTGAGTGATAAGTCAAGGACTAAAGAACCAAAGAGAAATACTCTCCATATTAATTTTCATTCATAGTCTGAATAATAATGCATTCATGCGTCCCTAAGATACTAAAAATATCTAAACCCTAGAAAAGAAAAGAAAGGCTACACACCTAACATACTAAATCAAATAAACTACTCGACAATTTAATTGCCTTACAATTAGGAAAGTAAAAAGAATAAAACTAGCAACTAGTTGACTTTGTTTGGGAAACAAATCAGCTATTTATTTGGGAAATAATTCAAAATAGGAAATATGCTGAAATTGGGACTCCTCCAACCATATGGAAATATGCTCACCACACGCCCTAGCTTATACCACACGCCATAGCTTGGTCTTCATGTGGGCCCAACTTGGACTTCAACAAATCAAAATCAGCTCATTAAGTGCTTCTTCAATCCTTTTGACCCTTGTAATTGGCCAAACTGGAACATGCAATGGATCCTTTGGTGATGCTTCTTGATTCTGATCACCATCCCACAAAGTCTTCGGTGGAGAACCTAAGAATGATGTCTCTACGCCGCATCAAGATGCCCATAAAAACCCGTAAGACGCCACGCAATCGTGCCATGTGAAACCATCTTCACATCGATATGGAACCTAGTAAAAGAAATTAAATCAACCGAAATATTACTTAACCACAAGAGACAAATGCCTCCACTACAACCTACACAATCTACCACCAGTTAACCAGCAAAATCTAGCTTGACTTAAATTGATTCCAGAACAGTATGCCTTGCTTTTGTCTCCAATAGCACCATCACACCCGGGTTATGGTTCTATTTTACCTGAAGCAGAGTACGGAATGCTCGGCCACGACCTAGCCCCCCGACGTTCTGGACAATACAATTCATTACTTTCGGTAAGCCGGTAGAAACCGACTCACCGATATCTCTGAGGTTGAAACCCCATCCACCATACCGTCACTTGTTGTTGCCAACGCTTTGCTCGTGACTGATTCACCCACTGAAATCGGAGCCAGCTGTGCTGCAATAATTCTTGATTGTGCTGACTTCCCAGTATCAAGGAAGCCATCATTAAGACCACAAACCCCTTCGTTGCCGTCCTCTACCCCACAATTGAAACCCCTTATCAGCTTCATACAAGTAGTACGCATAAATCACCTCCATTTACCAAACTTGTGGGACTTACTTGATTCATTACCCCTTTTGCTAACTGCAACCTGGGAGGCCTAATAGCTTCATCAGTTGTTTTAAAATCTCCTTATTTCAAGATGCTCCCCAAAAAGGAATTGGGCATTTCCCTTTCAATATCCATCATCTAACCCGAACCCCTTATGACCTTATTTATAAAAGCCTAACCATTAGATGGTCCACTATCTATCAAAGTAATTGGGCCTTTAACATTGGCCTGGTCAAAAGATTGCATATCTCTCTAATCTGTTTTACTACCAAATTCAAAATTACTATCCTTTAAAGAATCTCCCATACTCTTGGACAAGACAACCTCTATCACTAGCCTAAAATCACGGGATTTTTCAACCAAAGAATCAAAGATTCTAAGATCCCGAGCTTTGTCAATTATTGACTCAGAGATCCGGGATTTTCCAATCATTGACTCAGAATCCCAAAATTCCAAATCATTGGATATCTCTTTCTCTTTCTCTACACTTACAATATTAGTTTTCAACTGTTGGTCACTAGTCACCTTATTCCCCATCAGTGACCGCTCACTGGCACTGGCACTGGCCAAGCCACCCGGTCGTTTTCCCATCCCAACAGGATCTGAGCGCCACATCGTATTCCTTTCTTGGGATCCCCAGTATCTTTGATTCCCAACCCTTTTATGTTGCATGGTTATAGTAATCAGACTAGACATATAAAGCCAAGATCCAAACAATGGTTCCTGGTTTGGATCAATCACTTGTAGGTCCTCTTCACTTGTACATTCTCTCATTTTATGCCCTAGTCTCCCACACTGATAGCAATGATCTGGTTACCACTCGTATCTCAACAACATCATAGACTCCACTCCATCCCTTAGAACATTCACTCGTAGACATCATCGTAATGGCCTATAAACATCAATGACTACACGAACTCTGATGTACTTCCCATCATAATCACCTAAAGTGCCTTCATCAATCTCTATCACCTATCCGATAATACTTCCTAGAAACTGATTGATCATTTTCGTCATACACAGAAGCGGGACATTGTGTATTTGGACCCAAAACTCCGCATGGTTGAACTTCATATTCCTAATATCACCTTTTTCCGAGTGGTTCTTCTAAGATAATAAGGGAATTGTCGAAACTCCACAGTCCCCTATTAAGATTCTCTTCCTGTCCTCCAAACTTTGGAATTGAAAAGTAAGTATATTGCTTTTCACTGCTTCAACGATAAACTCTCCACTTACTTTCCAAACCCTTGATAATATTGTCTGAATAGCATCCCTATTAATAAACTTATTAGCCAAAACCTTTCCCACTAGGCTGAGGGACATCTTTTTCAACCCGTCATCTTTGAACTCCTCTTTTAGACATCGTAGCGGCCCCTCCCGTTCTTTCAGGGACATAGATGCACACAATTTCGCATTCTCATCCACACTCATAGTTGCCAAAACCAAAAACAACATTCCCAAATAGTGAAAAAAAAACAGGGTCCTTTGACCCTAAGACTACTCTCATAGAGGGTTTCAGAGAAAAACTAAAGGAGAGACTTGCTATAATATTAGTTAAAATAATTCAAAAGTTAAATTAAAAAATAAAATAAAATTTTAAATTTTAAAAATAAATTTTTATTTTTCCATTTTTTTATAATTTAAATGATGAAAATGTCTTGTCGCCAATTTATCCATATTAAAAGTATTGGTCCTAATAGCTATACTTATTACAAACTTTAAAGGGTTTGAACTTGCCCCCCATTTATAATGAAGATATGCAAAAAATTTAATGAGTTTCAAATTTAGCTAAAAGCTCCTTTATTATTTATCAAAATCACCTTATAATTGTACATTTTAATCGTAAACAAAAAAGTATCCCACAAAGAAAGGGTTTTTAACTAAATTATATATATATATATATATATATAGAGAGAGAGAGAGAGGGAGTCTCTCATGAGGGATCCCTTATTTAATTTCGATAAGGATCATGATGAAAACACATTGATTTTAATGAATTTTAATATGATTTTTATTTGTAAATGATGAGTTATTTGAAATCTACCTATAAACAAAATTTGAGAATTTACCGAGCACTAGAACTATTTATCCAAAATTTGTTAAATAATAAGGCATTAGAAAATAGGTGAAATATAGGAAAATTCAAGAAAAATAGTTCTAGTATTCGAAAAATTCTCAAATTTTGTTCATAAGTAGATTTCAATGAACTCATTATCCACAAAAAAATTCAGATTAAAATTCATTAAAATCAATGTGTCTTCATCATGGCCCTTAGCAAAATTAAAATAAGGGATCCCTAATGAGAGACTCACTATATATATGTGTGTGTGTGTGTGTGTGTGTGTGTGTGTGTGTATACATATATATTTAGATAAGATGAGGTTGACCTGGTGGTAAAGCCCCTCACACCCACACCACTAAGTTGTGGCTTCGAGTCACTCCCTCCTCCCTATAAAACCTGAATTATAGTAATATTTCAATATATATATATATATATATATATATTAAAGGATCAATCCTCCTTTATAATAATACTGTAAGTGCCACCTTTTTGTGATTAGCTTATTTAGTGACAAATCATAATTGTGGATTTTTATATAAGGGTAGATTAGGTGCTTGTAGTGTTCGTGACCAAGCCTCCCTTGGCATCCCTAGAGCTTCAGGATCAAGTGCTTAAAAGTATATCACTTGAATTTGATTCTTGAAAAGAATAGGTGCACACACACACCTTCATGCATTTAAATTGATTATGCATTGTGCTTTTTACTTTTTAATATGAGAATTTCATTACACAATCACACTTGCATATCTCTCATTTTGTCTAGGTGTGTTTGCCTATAAAAGAGAGTTTTTCTCTCTTATGCGGTGTGTACCGCAGTTGGTACATCATGCATGCACCACGGTACATTCTAGTGATTTATCCTCGGTTGGTTGCATGGTTTGTATGCATTGCATGTTCTGAGGTTTTATCCGCGATGTTTTGTAGAGGCCTTCAGCGGTTGGTGCACCACCTCTATCCCGTGGTCTTTACCATGTTTGTTTCCAAAGGATATTCACTGTCTGTACCGCGGTCTGGCCATTTGCATGAACAGCGGTACATATCGCAATTTGTCGCATCTTGTTATGAATTTGTCCAAAGCGGCGTAGTTTCTCTCTAGGGCTTTTATATATACTTCTCTTGTTTCTCCCACCCAACCAGAACTTCTAAAATCCATATCTTAGAGTAAGAAACAAGTTTCCTTGTGAGAGAAGTTCCAAGCTCTTTTATCTATCAAACCCCAAAACCCAACTTCATCTTGCATCTTCAAGCATCAATCAAGCATGGGTCTTCATTAGTTTCATAACTTGGTAAGTAGAACACATCTCTAGCTTTATCCTTTGCTCTATATTTCTCATACTTGTCCTTTTTGGCATATAGATTGCATAGGTGTTATTTAATTGCATGTCTCTTGCATGTCTCTTGCATATACATCTCTTTGTATGCATATCTAGGTTTCCTTGATTTGATTGAGGTTATTTAATATCTAACATGTTAGGGTTTCATTTGCCTCTTTTAGCTAAGTCTACTTGTATGTGCATTTAGACATTTTGATAACTAGTGTAAGTTCCTTAATTTTGATTGGCTTATTTCATGACAAACCACATTTTGGGGGTTCAAAATGTAAGCGTAGTTTAGGGCTTCCTTGCTCGTGATCAAGCTTATTTGGAGTTCAAGCCCTCAAGCACAAGAGCTCATTGACGGTATAATCACTTGTGCTTAACCCTTATTGAAGAGATTAGTTGCACACACACACACTTTCATATTGCATTTGTGTTTATCTGAATTGTGTGTTTATATGCTTTATCATCATCACACTTATGCATTTTCATATCTTGAATATTTGTTGTGTGTCACATGCTTGGTGAATATTCATGATTCCATCTATTTCCATGCATGTTATTTTCACTCTTCACACTTCACACTTGCACATTTGTTATTGTTCTTTATGCATTTTTGTGGTGTGCATTGGTCTTCTATCCCGCGCAACACCCACGTATAGCGCTGGTCGTGCATTGGTCGACATGCGCCACACCAGCGCAACTCGGACAGAAAATCTCCGCTGGTATTGCGCTGGTCTTCATGTGCCTGTTGGATCAAAGGTTGTGCGATGGTCGTGCGCTACTCGACCAGCGCACACACCAGTGCACTTGATGGGAACTAGACAGTTTTTTATCAAAGCGACACCACTTCATCTAGGGCTCTTATATAAGTACCATGTTCTTCCTAGCTCATTTTTGAGAGCTCAAAATCAGATATTAGAGAGAGAAACTCAAACCCTAGAGAGAGAAGCTCCTAAGAACTCATATTTAGTCAACCAAACCACTTCCCATGAGCATCTAGCATCTTCCTAGCATCATCCAAGCATAGGCTTTCTTGTTTTCTTTGACTAGGTAACTTCTACATGTCCTAGAACTTCTTACTTCATTCTTATGACATGTATGCCTAAGTTTAGCATTTATTTGTTAATTAAATGCATGTCTCCTTACTTAATGTTACTCTTAGCATGTTTGAGACTTTGATTTTTGGTTGAGATGAGTTGTTTATTGATAGCTAGCATTTAGGACCATTTTGCCCTCTAGCTAAGTCTACATGATTTTCATTTAGATATTGATTGTAGGACTCATTGATTGCATTTGTTAATTGCATTTATTGTCCTTACCATGTTCATTGAGAACTTGTGTTGATTGGCTTTTGATTGACAATTCCTTGATTGCATTAGTTAATTGCATGTTTTTAGTCCTTTCCATGATTATTGACAACATGTGCTGAATTGGCTTTGTTTGTTGACAATTAGGTTGCTAGAGTCTCTTTGCATCTAATTGAATCTTCATGTATAAGCATGTAGGCATTGTTGATAAATAGAGTGTTGATTTGCATTATAACATCTAGTTAAGCATTTAGTGTAGCCTAGCATTATTTGTATTTTGGATATTACCATATATTCACATAGGTTATTGATCTATTCATTGAAAGTTAAGTCTTATGACTACCGGTGTGTAGTGCTCAAGCAAATTGGACTAGGTTCACTTTTAAAGGCCTGGGGGTAGTGGTGGTGGGTTATAGACTGTGAGAGGTTGAGGTCAATCTAGGTTGTAAACACCATTGCAATTAGTGGATTCGAGGTTCGTGTGTGGCCCATATAACAACCCGTGGTTTTTCCCTGTTAAGGGTTTTCACGTAAAAATCAAGTGTTCTTTAATTTCCACACTTTTACTTGATTTTTATTGTTTGTTGAATTGGGTTAATAGTGATTAATTTTGACTAATCGAAAAATTGGTAATAATTGATTAACAACCCATTCACCCCCCCTCTAGATTGTTTAGACACACGCGAGTATATATTTTCAACTATGATTGTTAGATTTGCATATCTAATCTTTGGTTAAGCATATTGTGTGTGGTCTTGCACTATATTGCATTTTGAATATTTCTACATATTCATTTAGACTAATCTCTTCTTAGAGTCAAAGTCTTGTGGCTTCTAGGTGAAGTTGCACTAGCAAGCAAGTCTTACAACAATCAAAGGGTTGAATGACATGCAGTTGGTCTAGAATCACTATTAAAGTCCTGTGGGTAGAATATCTTGTGTTAATTCCGAGAATAGTGTGACTAGGATGTCAACTTAGGTTTATAAACAAGTATTCAAATAGTGGATTTGAGGACCGGAGTGGCTAGATGACTAGCCCGTGAGTTTTGCCCAGTTGGAGGGTTTCTCACGTAAATGAATCCAACATGTTTTTATTGTTTTCCGCTTTTTATTACGTTGATTGTATGTGGGTTGTGATGGCTTAAATTGTGATAATCTTGATTAATCGAAAGTTGGTAATTAATTTTGATTAACAACCCATTCACACCACCCCCTCTAGGTTGTTTTTAGACACACTTTGTGTATTTTCAAATACTAGTGTGTTAAATGATTTAAAGTCTAAGCGGGGGAAGATGATCCAAATTCCCTTTAAAAAAAAAAAATTGTATTTCCATTACAAATACTACAAAGCAAACTTCTATCTTTAATAATTTATCATATGATTTGAGAATATAAATGAATGGTTTTAAAGAAATGCCAAGGCTTTGTTGCCTTGGTGATTGGAGACTTCAAAATGAAGCTCCACCACCAAGGTTAAAACTCTAGTATTGTAAATATAATTCCACTTTTACCCATTAAACCGTAAAGTGTGGAGAAACCTCTCTCCTAATTAGGAGTTGCATTATGGGCCATGCTTTTAAAACTCAATCTTGTCGAGCTCCGATAGACCCCTAATCACATTAAGCAAAGGCAAGTAAATTTTCACTTGAAAAAGTGGTTTAATAAGTTTAGAAAGCAACTTATTCCATTTGCTTTTGTGTAGGTGGCTTGGAAAAGTAATGGGAGGGACATTAGGCTTAAGTTCCTTGCATATGAGCGGTGCCATAAAAGAGACATCTTCCTCTTCATTCACTTCAACTTCCATCTCTTCCTTTTCTACTTCTTCACCTGCAACACTAGAAAAATCATTAAAAAATTCATGACTAACTTTGATATCGATAATCTCACCATTCGAAGGGGTGATGGTAGCATCTTCTTGCTCCGATTGGCTCAATGATTCTTCGTACACTCGACTTTGCATAGCTTTAGCGATAATATCAAGGTGCCCTTCAATTCTCCTAAATGATGCCTCAATTTTCCGATCCTGTTTTTGCCACATTTGATATCTTTGTTGCCATCCTTGCTCATTGCCTTGTATGTTGACTTGAGATCTTTGTTGGAAGGCTTGGGCATTTTGAATAAAAAATTTCAAAGTCTCTTCGAGTGATGGCATATAGGCATTAGCTTGATTATCACTCCATGAGAAGTCTTGATGCGTCCTCCACTCCGGGTTGTAAGTATTGGCACATGGTTCATAATTAGGCCACGGATTGTAGGAACTTTCATATGGTTCATGCATAGGCCATTGAGTGTAGGAATTCCTGGTTTGGTCTTGTTCTGTAACATGATTCGGTCCTATTAAAGGATAACCCCATAAGTCATGACAAACCATTCCATAAATCATGCAAGCCACGATCCTTGTTTGTTCCATTCCTGAAATTACTAAAGTCAAACTCTTCGCTTGTCACTGTAAAGCAACCAGCATCTTTTTCACAAGCATAATCGTGTTGCCCAAAAGAGTTCATTAATCCTGAAAAGAAAATAAGTAGAAAAACGAAAACATAAACACAAAAGAAAACAAAACTAGAAAATCTAAAAATGACAAAAATAACACACTACTAAGAAAATCTAACTTCAAAAATAAATAACACAAATCAACTATCTAACGCTGATCCCTAATAGCGGCGCCATTTTTGATGGATCGTTGGCAACACACCAAAAAGATAAAATATACTTGGTTTTGAAAACTAATTTTCAACCACTTGCAACCACACTTAAGCACAAAACTTAGTAAAATGGTAAGCAAGGGATCGTCCTCAGGGATCGGGATGGATAATTGAAAAGCTTGCTAAACTATGTTAGACTAACTAAATTTATGAAAACATAAGTCATGGTTTGTAGAGATAGATGATTTTTAACAAGAAAAGTAAAATTGCAAATAAAGTAAAATAAAAGGGAAATAGAAGCTCAACAATCTAGATAAGAAGATGATATAAACAAATTAAGAGAACACTAGGGAATTGATGGAGTCATAATTGAACCCATGGGTAATGCTTAATTAGCTTCATTAATGCTCGATTTACATAATTAAAGACCGATCTCTATCGAAGGTGTTCTTTGGCCGTAGATACTAAAACAAACCATTTCTCACCAAAATTCATCACCTATGATATTTAAAGTAAGGGGATAATGGTGAGATCGGTTAGTGACGATCAAAAGGTCTAGGTAATTAGGGGTGATATTCCTACCAATAAACCTATCCTATTCACTATGTGCTCTAATCAATTAAGGGTGTCAAATCTCAACCAATTTTATCACAAATTATCTCATCAATAATGAAATTAAAAAGTGCATTCAATCACATAAAGAATAAGATATAGAACAATAATTGTGCAAATATATTATTGAAAGCTAACAAAACCCATTATCTAACAATTCCTCACATCAATCCCCTAGAATGGGGATTTAGTTACACATGATTACAAACAAAGAAAAGAGGTAAAATGTGGAGAAATAACCCATGAGTCTCTCTTGTAAGCTTGATCCCTCATTGATGCTCCTTGCTTGAATCTTGATGTAAAGAATGGAAGCTTGATGTGTAGTGAAGATGGTGTCAATGGAAAGTGACCAAGAAAAGAAGTGTAGAAAATGGGTAGAAAGGAATGATTTGGGTGAAGTAATCTAGATTTTAATTTGTTGAGTTTTGGATGGAAAAGATGAGTTCAAGATTAGAGAATGGGTGATGTATTTGAATATATGTCTATGGATTCATCTTGTAAAAATGAATCTAAGAGGTGCTTAAATACTGGTCCAAGGAGCAAGCTTGTAACCGATAGATTTACTGATGTGGCATGTGTCAATGCTCGATGTTAGCTGTTTGGAACCAGCAACATTGGTCGCGACAGACAGTGAAATGGCCTTCTGATCTGGTTTTCAGGTTATGGAGCTAGCAACCAAATAGGTGACATCTAGATATGAGATTTCGCTGGAGGTGTCGCAGCTGTCATCCAGCGACACAAATGGGGCAACAATCTCTGGAGTTGGCTTTGTTGTTTGCATTTCCAAATGTCACGGTTGTCTAGTAGCGACGCAAAGCCAACGACATCCTCTGGACTTAGCTTTGCTAGTTTGCACATCAAATGTCGTGGTTACCACACAACGACACAAAGCCAGCAACATCCTCTAGAATCCTCTGGTTATTTTCTCGTTTGTATTGTAGCGGTTGGAAAACAGCAATGCATTGCTAGTGTCATCCACTGGTTTAGGATTCATGGTCTCCACCTAGCGACCATAACATCGCCTGTCTACTCTACTTCAAAACTTCCCTCTTTTTGCACTTTTGATCCATAATTCTCCAAATTAAGCCCAGATGCCCTTGTGATGCAATATTGCCATGACATCCTCTAGACTTAGCTTCGCTGGTTTGCATTTCAAATGTCGTGGTTACCACACAGCGACACAAAGCCAGCAACATCCTCTAGAATCCTCTGGCTATCTTCTCGTTTGTATTGTCACGGTTGGAAAACAGTGATGCATTGCTAGTGACATCCACTGGTTTAGGATTCACAGTCTCCACCTAGCAACCATAACATCGCCTATCTGCTTTACTTCAAAACTTCCCTTTTTTTGCACTTTTGATCCATAATTCTCCAAATTAAGCCCAGATGCCCTTGTGATGCAATATTGCCTACAAAGCTCACTTCAAGATGTTAAATGACTTGGTTTTACCTGAGAACATGCAAAAAAAGTCAGAAATAAATGCCTAAATCATATACATTTATTGTTCGATCATAGATTGCTATGAAAAAAAAATTCGTAAGCAGTCAGATTATTTAAAATTCAATACTATTTATTGACGTCGATTTCTGGAAAATCTAGTCAACAGTGACACGTATGCAGATCGGTGCCCTGAAGTAGCCTACAAAATAAGATCAGGTCGCTTCTCCGATAAGTGTGTAATTTGATGAATGAATAACAGATAATAGATAAGTGCATAAATAATAAAGACATGAGTATTTTTACATGGAAACCCTTAACACAGGGAAAAACCACTGTCATTGTGAATGATAGAGAAAAGATTATTCACTAGGTAAAAGATGATTACAGTTATAAGTGATGAATTGCTTGAGTCCTGATTATTCTGCTTGATACATGTATTTATATAGGGGTTGGGGTGTTGCCCTAGCCCTTGTTGTGCAAGCAAGAAATATTATTGGGCGGGATCCTAGAGGGATTGTATCTTGGCGAGATTCTTGGTGGATCGAGTCTTTAGGCATGTACAGTGCTACAATC
Organism: Acer saccharum; assembly: GCA_030490815.1. Classification (NCBI taxonomy): domain Eukaryota; kingdom Viridiplantae; phylum Streptophyta; class Magnoliopsida; order Sapindales; family Sapindaceae; genus Acer; species Acer saccharum. The sequence continues at coordinate 24,238,719 of CM059876.1, forward strand.
TTCATTCCATGTGGAAGTATTTCCTCAAATCTTCGTATTTATTGCTAGTTTTGTCAACTACTAGATCGTAGGTGATTGGCTTGCTTAGTATAAGGTCGGGCTTTATGGAGAATATGCTCAAATCTTGTTTCATTAATAATGCTTCGTTGTTCACTGTGGGGCGAGTTCGAACCAATTCACCTATTTGGTTATCATCTGGCGAATAGCTACTCTTAACGGGCAAGTTGTTTCCATTTCACTATTGTCATGTGTGGTCCATCGAGCTAACGTGGATATTTGATCCCGTTACTCCCGGATTTCGTGTTGACGTGTGGAATTGTGTAAAATTAAATCAAACACTATTGTTTTTATGAATTTTGATGGTGAATTTTGACAATAGAAGATATTTTTCATTAATTAAAATAAAATGTACACATACTTGAAAATTGACTGATTAATAACAAATATTTATAGCAGGCGATAAAGAATTAGGATTGTGTTTAACATAATATCTTTATAATTTATTATTAGGATTTTTATTTACCTTATTTTATGTTGATCTATCAAGATTATTGTTTGAGTAGGATTTTAGTTTACTTTATTTTTTATTGTTGTACTAATACTATTGTTTCTAGAATTATTTTTTATTTGAAATTTATACTTTACTATATATATGATTTAACATTTTTACATGTATGTAATCTTTGTTTTATTGCATTTGTTTTTTCTTTACACATGAAATTGGTAGAAAATCATGATGATAATGAGTATGAGAATTATGAAAGTAATTATGATAATGTGCATAATAGAGTTTCATTGTATGTACATCCATTTTTAAAGTATAGTTTGAGGGTGCCATATAGAACATTATCTCATACATTTACTTACATTTGTGTATAGTTTAAAGGTGCCATATAGAGCATTATCTCATACATTATTTACGTTTGTGATGGAGCCATGGAGGTGATGGTCACGAGTACAGGTGTTAATCGACAAGTTAAAATGGAAAAACATATCTTTATAAAATCATGAAATGTGTTGAGTAAGTGATATGGCCTTGGTAAAAATGTATCATTAGTTAAGTTAGTAGTTATGTTTATTATCGCACACTATATATGCATTTAAGAATAGAATGGTTCAAGAGAAATATCATCATTGAGATGTGACTATATCTAAGTGGTTTATTTGGAAAAATGTTAGATGTTGTGATGCAAATCAGGAAGCTATCCCTTAAATCATGGTGTTTAGCTGATAGGCAGAGGTTTTTTAGGAAGCCTATTTTGTTCTTTTTTTTTTTTAATTTGGTTATTTGTTTTTTATTTCTTTCCTAGTTTGTTTCCTTGATTGTAGTTCTTTGGTTGGATATTTAGAATGGGAAGGAAGAGGACGAGGGTAGTTTTTTTTTTTTTGGCCATCTTTGACATTTTAATTGAAATATTAGAGAGATTCCAATTGCAGAGAGATTCTGTGTTTTGTTCTCCCTTTTGGCTGTCAACGCGAGGTTGAGCCAGGAGGCTTTGCATCATTTTTGGTCTCAGAGCGTGGTTTCCTTCCTCAAGGAACTTAGCGTCCCATGCCAGTAACCTGTAGTGGTAATTCATACAGTATGTCAAACCAAATCCCAAACAACCCAAACCCAGAACAGCCCAATTTACAACAGCAAATCACTCAAATCGCTACAGTTTTGGATCAGCTCACTCATCGACTGGATGTTATGGATGAGCATCGAGCTCGAGAGGAATTTAGGGCTCCTAATAGGAGGGGGCGTCACCCATTTCGTGAGGAGGTGCTGGATGAAAGTGAAAGGCATGAAGAAGAGGATTTGGAGGATGAAGAAGACAGGTAGTTTGAGAATCGTGGGCCTCAATTTCGGCGAAACAGAGAAGATTTTCCCCAAGACAAGGAGTTTGAGAATCGTGGGCTTAGATTTCAGCGTAACAGAGAAGATTTTCCCCAAGGTCATGGTGGGCGTGGCGCGGATTATCAACCTCTTGATGAAATGACTAAGCAGATGAAAGTGGATGTGCCGGATTTTTATGGAAAATTAGAGCCTAATGCTTTTGAAGATTGGTTAACGGCCATGGAGGATTACTTCGATTGGTTTGCTGTATCAGAGGATCGAAAAGTTCGTTATGTACGAATGAAATTGAAGGGGCATGCACGAGCTTGGTGAGGAAGTGTGGAAGAACAATTGCATCGTACTCGGCGACCCTCAGTTTCAAACTGGGAGGAGATGAAGGAACGGTTGAAGGAAAAATATTTGCCCATTGATTATGAGTAAATGATGTTCGAAGAGATGTTACAACTGAGGCAAGGGTCATTGACTGTCGATCACTACACAGATCGTTTCCACGAGTTGACAGTCCGTAGCAAGATTGTGGAAACTGAACAGCAAACTCTTGCTCGATATCGCACCGCATTACGTAGTGATCTGCGCAAGGAAATGTTAACTGCACGATTAATCATTGTGGAAGAAGTGTATCAACTAGCGCTACGTATTGAGAAGCAAATGGGAGCTTCAATTGGAAGGAAAATGTTGTCAACAGATCCAAGACCGTCGCGTTTGGCAACTTCTTCATTCCAAAAGCCACCATTGCTGAAAGAACAACCTAGGGGTGCAGTGATGGGAGACCAAAAAGGAAAAGCTATGGTTACCGGTGAAGGGCCACAATGTTACAAATGCAAGGGTTTTGGGCATTTTGCTGTTGTGTGCCCTACAAGAGATAAGAAGCTAGCTTTCATCTGCGAAAAGGAATTAATGGTAATTGTAAGGATTCCCTTTTATTGATTGGCTTATTTCGTGGTCAAACCACATGTTGGGGTTTGGTTGTAAGGGTAGTCTAGGTGATTAGTTGAAGATCAAGACCCTTTCCAAGACCTCAAGAGGACAAGCACCAAAGGTATATATCTAGTGCTTACATTGTCTTGAAGAGATATAGTTGCACACACACACAACATGCATAACTTTTATTCTTGAATGTTGTGTTTATATTTTGTGTGCATTGTGCTTTATTGATTTATTTAATATCTCTTTTTGCATTTAATTGATTGCATCTTGTTCTATGAAATGCCATGACATGATAGGCATTATGATGCATTCAATTCCCACACTTGCACTTCATGATTAGTATTAAGTGTGGTGTAATTCGTTTCCATTTGTGTGATCGGAAACGTCCGCGCTTGCACGATGGTGTGCATGTCTTAGCGCGATGGTTGACCACTTGAGAAGGTCTCATTCTTCTCTTGGATAAGTGGTAGTTTTGGTTCGGTTGTTTGGAGTAATGTGTCTAGTTTCAAAAGATTGAATTTCAATGTTTTTTCAAAACTGACCTTTGTATGGTCTTGTGACCATAACTTTTTATAAAAAGATTTAAATTGAGTTTTGTAAAATTCTGGACAAACTAGACACCCATACCTTTCCAACGGTATATTATTCGTAATATTTCATGACCGTTTGGATTGGTTTTGAAATCTCCAAAGTGACCACCAAAACAGGGCAACTATGTTGTTGTCCGTTTCTGACCTTTGGTCACTCTATTGACCATAACTTTTTCTACAGATATCGAAATGTCATTCCATAAATTGGAGTAGAAAGTAGACATCCATACCTTTCCAACGATATATCATATGAAAGGTTTCGATGTCGTTTGGTCATGTTTCGAGGCACTTGAAGTTGAAGCTGATGCACTGTCGCGCCTATTCCGCTGTTCACCCGCCCTACGTAGAGCGGGCACCTGATTGATTTTTCAATCCGCCCTACACCCGCCCAAAATCCGCCCTACGTAGAGCGGTTTGCGCGGAAACTTTTTGGAAAATTTCCAAAACGACATAGCTTCAATTGGACATCATATATATATGCCTCTTTGACCTTAGGTCACTTAAATGACTCAATAAACTCATATTTTTGATTGAGAGGATTTTCAAAGAGAGTTTTTTCATCAAGAACTCATCTTTGATCATCCAAACCCATTTCCACATGCATAAATCATCATCTAAGCATCATCTAGGATCATCTAGCATGTGCTAATGCATGGGTCTTCTTCAACACACATGGTATAATTTGTTGAACACTTTTATCTTACATAATTAGTGTTTCTACTTGTCAATTTTATCTCATTTATTACTTGTATGTTTTAGATTAATTTCTACATACATGATTGAGATTATGTGTTGATTGGGTTAATTTTTCATAGCTTATTTGATTAGGTCATTATTGCCTAAAAGCTATGCCATAAACATTCTTGTGTGATTTATTGATAACTAGGTTGATAGATTGTTTTTTAATCAACTAGTTAATCTTTTGAATGTTTGTGGGTTATTTGTGATAGCTTTGTATCTAGGATTGGTTATCCTTTACTTAGCTGAAGTTGTATGCCATGACATATAGCTATATGTGATATCTAGGATTGATTATATTGTCATCTTATAATCCTAGGTAAGCATCTAGAGTACCCTAGCTCTTATTGCAATATTTGGATATCATTGCATATTCACATAGGGTTGTGCATCTCTTTTGAGAGATTTAAGTCTTGTGTGATTGACCGGGATTAGGTCGGACACCGGGATTAGGTGGTCACATGAGCAAATTGGACTAGGTCCACTTTTACAGGCCTGCGGGTGGTGGTAGCGGGATATTGGCCGGGATTAGGCCGTCAAACCTGGATTAGGTTGTATACGTTATCACAATTAGTGGATTCGAGGTTCGAGTGTGGCACACTTACCAGCCCGTGGTTTTTCCCGTGAGGGTTTCCACGTAAAAATCAAGTGTCGTTTATATTTCCGCATCATATTACACTTGATTATTATATTGTCTAGTTTGGGGCATTTTCGTAAATTTGACTAAACGCGAAAATTGGGTAATAACGATTAAAATCTATTCACCCCCCCTCTAGCTTTATAGTTTTATACACACCGTGCAATAATTTCCTTTCAATTGGTATCAGAGCGGGTTCCTAGATATACTTAGGTGATCCTTTGCTCATTGTTGGTGTGTTTTTGCATTTTGTATGTTTGTTTGATTTCTTCATACATTTTGCATTCTTCTCTTTTGCATTCATTCAACGCAAACACTATGAGTGATTTCATGAGAGAAGAAATTAACTCCGATGAGGAGATGTCTCTCTTACTAGAGAGATTTAGGAGATTTGTGAAATTAACCACCTCACCTCCTAAGAAGAAGTTAACCACCTCACCTCCTAAGAAGAAGAAGATAATTGCTTTGGAGACTTCGAAGCATGACAAGAAGGAGGGTATCTCTATTGAAGACATGGGACTTAATGACAAGCCAAACCAAGGAGTGTCTTCAAGAGAGGGGATTCAGTGCTACGAATGTGGAGGATTCGGGCATTTATCCCCGGAGTGTGGAAACTTGAAGGATAGAAGAAAAGGGAAGGCGTTGGCCACCTTATGGGATAAATATGAAGATGACGAAAATCCTTCAAGTGATGAAGAACTTGCCATCATCTACACAGAATTTGGAGCCAAGAGTGTAGAGGTTGAAGAAGATGGCATAGTTGCTCTTACTTGTAATCCCCAAGAAGAACTAGATATAGAAGTAGTTGGCGTAGCTACTCATAGGGATTTGGCTCATTCCTCATCAAGAGACAAATTTGATGATCTTGATGAAGGAGATGACTCCATTGGTGAAATGGAGATTAGAGGAGATGACACAAGTGTTGAATATTTGTCATCTAACTCCACAAATGGAAATGTGGAGTGTATGGATCTTAATGACTACAAAGTCAAAGTTGAGAGCTCAATGATGAGGAACAAGGAAGAAATTAGAAGATTAAAAGAAGAGAATCTAGAGCTTTCAACACTAGTAGACCACTTGTGTGAAGAAGTGGTAAGATCCATGGCGGATGAAGATAAGCTAAAAGAAGACTTAGCCTTATCTAAGAGGAGAGAAGAAGAGCTAGAAAGAGAGCTTGAAGAAGTTAAGGTCTTAATGGCTAAAATGACTTCAAGCACCAAGAAGCTTGACCACATGTTGGGAGTAGGAAGAAAGCCAAGTGACAAGAGAGGTCTTGGCTACATTGATGACAAGGATGCCTCCTCCACAAGCAAGACATCCTTGGTCATGATGGACTTCAATATGTCCCCTCCTCCTCAACACCCTAGGAAGAAGATGGACCTAGGAGAGTGTTCAAGAAGTGCCCAAGTGGTTGTGGCACCAAAAGGTCAAGCTCAAGCTCACACCCAAAGGGCTCCTCACCTTATCTTCCCTCAAACTCAAAAACAACATGGGAAGAGTTCAGACATGCAAGCTCAGACAAGCAAGCAACCTCGTCTTGGTTATCAACAAAGGAGGAGAGATCCTATCCAACAACCAAGACAACCACAACGACAAGGGAAAGCACCCATCCATGCTCAAGGGAATGGTATGATTCCTAACCTTTTTCCCACTTGTCATTTTTGTGGTATTATTGGTCATATTAGACCAAATTGCTTGCATTACATTGAAATGTGTAGAGCTAAAAGCATGTTTGACAAGAAAAAGGCTAGAGCTAAGATGCTTCATAAAAAGGAAGAAAATCATGTGCATAATCCTTTTTCATCTTGTACTCTAGAACCTTTGTCCACTAGGATTGACTTAGTGTCACCTAAGTGGATTAATAAGAATGAACCCGCTTGCTACGAGACTAACAAGTCTCAAATAGGTTCAACTAAGTCCAAAGGACTTGGTAGGTCCATAGGACCTCATACCCTTCTTTGAAGAGGTATGGAAAATTGACCCCATATGGGGAACTTGAGCAAAGAGAGCTATTTTGCATTCTTGTCACTTGCAAAAAATTTGAAATATCTTATGCCTCTCTTTTTGTTGCTTGAGTAAGCTTGGTTACACTATGTATATATATTTTCTATTCAATAAGTGTGATCAATGCTTGTATTGCAATCCATGTCATATTTATGTTCAAACATGCATTTTTGGACTAGGAGATATATACATAGGATAAAATTTGAATGACCTATAATGATCTCCATGACATGATGATTGTTAAATGACATGCTAAATGCTAATCTTAAAAAGCATGTTTTGATGATTGCATTTCTTAACTGCAAAAAATGTGTGAAAAAGCTTATGAGACTCAAATGAAAAAGGATCTTGTATCCATTCAAGGATTTTACAATCCAAATGTCTCTCTTTCTTTATTGGTTGAACATGTCTACTATCATACGGATATCTTATCCGGAAAAATCAAGTAGGGTGCAAAGTCGCTCATGACATGTTTGGCTTATAAAGTTGGATATAGTTGTTCTTAAATTAAAATCAATGAAAACCTATATCCTTGCTTCTCTCATGACATTGGTGAAATTGGTTTGAATTCATATTGAAAACCTTTGTCATTTGCTTTGCCAAATACCATGGTATTTTGGACTTAAATGCTACATGTCTTGTATGCAAAGCATTTTTTTATTCACACATTTTCCTTAAATAAATCTCCTTGTTTCTCTCCAATTAATTGAGATTGCATAAAGTGACATATATTGATTATGCAAATACTAGAATGCTACTATCTCTCTTTGCCTTGAGTGACCCGATTGGGGACTACTCCTTTGTCTATATCATGACAAAAAGGGGGAGTAGGTTGTGGTAAGGGGAGGTGCAAATTGTAGTAGCAATTGTGCATGTTGGGGAGAATACTTATTGAGGGGGAGTAACCCTTTGAGGGGGAGCATTTGCACATACATACATTGCATGATGTTGTACTTAAATTCTTAAATGCAAATGCTTGTTTTATCTCACTTGATTCATCTCACCTTTTCTTGTATTGGAAAGTATAGAAACTTTATCTTTCAGGGATTGATTGTTCTACTTGAGATTGAAGACTTCAAGATTATTTATCTTATCTCTTTGTAATGTAGAAAATCATAGTTGACCCGTAGTTTCTATTATGTTGTGAGGAATCATTGTGAGTGGTGGTTTTGTCACGAAATAGCCAAAGGGGGAGATTGTAAGGATTCCCTTTTATTGATTGGCTTATTTCGTGGTCAAACCACATGTTGGGGTTTGGTTGTAAGGGTAGTCTAGGTGATTAGTTGAAGATCAAGACCCTTTCCAAGACCTCAAGAGGACAAGCACCAAAGGTATATATCTAGTGCTTACATTGTCTTGAAGAGATATAGTTGCACACACACACAACATGCATAACTTTTATTCTTGAATGTTGTGTTTATATTTTGTGTGCATTGTGCTTTATTGATTTATTTAATATCTCTTTTTGCATTTAATTGATTGCATCTTGTTCTATGAAATGCCATGACATGATAGGCATTATGATGCATTCAATTCCCACACTTGCACTTCATGATTAGTATTAAGTGTGGTGTAATTCGTTTCCATTTGTGTGATCGGAAACGTCCGCGCTTGCACGATGGTGTGCATGTCTTAGCGCGATGGTTGACCACTTGAGAAGGTCTCATTCTTCTCTTGGATAAGTGGTAGTTTTGGTTCGGTTGTTTGGAGTAATGTGTCTAGTTTCAAAAGATTGAATTTCAATGTTTTTTCAAAACTGACCTTTGTATGGTCTTGTGACCATAACTTTTTATAAAAAGATTTAAATTGAGTTTTGTAAAATTCTGGACAAACTAGACACCCATACCTTTCCAACGGTATATTATTCGTAATATTTCATGACCGTTTGGATTGGTTTTGAAATCTCCAAAGTGACCACCAAAACAGGGCAACTATGTTGTTGTCCGTTTCTGACCTTTGGTCACTCTATTGACCATAACTTTTTCTACAGATATCGAAATGTCATTCCATAAATTGGAGTAGAAAGTAGACATCCATACCTTTCCAACGATATATCATATGAAAGGTTTCGATGTCGTTTGGTCATGTTTCGAGGCACTTGAAGTTGAAGCTGATGCACTGTCGCGCCTATTCCGCTGTTCACCCGCCCTACGTAGAGCGGGCACCTGATTGATTTTTCAATCCGCCCTACACCCGCCCAAAATCCGCCCTACGTAGAGCGGTTTGCGCGGAAACTTTTTGGAAAATTTCCAAAACGACATAGCTTCAATTGGACATCATATATATATGCCTCTTTGACCTTAGGTCACTTAAATGACTCAATAAACTCATATTTTTGATTGAGAGGATTTTCAAAGAGAGTTTTTTCATCAAGAACTCATCTTTGATCATCCAAACCCATTTCCACATGCATAAATCATCATCTAAGCATCATCTAGGATCATCTAGCATGTGCTAATGCATGGGTCTTCTTCAACACACATGGTATAATTTGTTGAACACTTTTATCTTACATAATTAGTGTTTCTACTTGTCAATTTTATCTCATTTATTACTTGTATGTTTTAGATTAATTTCTACATACATGATTGAGATTATGTGTTGATTGGGTTAATTTTTCATAGCTTATTTGATTAGGTCATTATTGCCTAAAAGCTATGCCATAAACATTCTTGTGTGATTTATTGATAACTAGGTTGATAGATTGTTTTTTAATCAACTAGTTAATCTTTTGAATGTTTGTGGGTTATTTGTGATAGCTTTGTATCTAGGATTGGTTATCCTTTACTTAGCTGAAGTTGTATGCCATGACATATAGCTATATGTGATATCTAGGATTGATTATATTGTCATCTTATAATCCTAGGTAAGCATCTAGAGTACCCTAGCTCTTATTGCAATATTTGGATATCATTGCATATTCACATAGGGTTGTGCATCTCTTTTGAGAGATTTAAGTCTTGTGTGATTGACCGGGATTAGGTCGGACACCGGGATTAGGTGGTCACATGAGCAAATTGGACTAGGTCCACTTTTACAGGCCTGCGGGTGGTGGTAGCGGGATATTGGCCGGGATTAGGCCGTCAAACCTGGATTAGGTTGTATACGTTATCACAATTAGTGGATTCGAGGTTCGAGTGTGGCACACTTACCAGCCCGTGGTTTTTCCCGTGAGGGTTTCCACGTAAAAATCAAGTGTCGTTTATATTTCCGCATCATATTACACTTGATTATTATATTGTCTAGTTTGGGGCATTTTCGTAAATTTGACTAAACGCGAAAATTGGGTAATAACGATTAAAATCTATTCACCCCCCCTCTAGCTTTATAGTTTTATACACACCGTGCTATAATTAGTTTCAGTAATGAACACTGTTGAAGAAGTGGAGGAAGAGGAAGCCGATGGGGATACTGATGAAGATGAGGAACACTTAGGTGCAACGAATCTACCTAGCTACGTGATCCATCGAATATTGACTGGAACAAAGAAGGAGCTTAAGGCTAATCCCGAGTGGCTGCGCACCAATATTTTTCATACGCGCATGGAACATGGTGGCCGAGCTTTGAACGTCATTATTGATAATGGCAGCGGCATGAATGTGATTTCCGAAACTGCAGTAGAACGTTTAGGGATGAAGATTGAGAAGCATCCTACTCCTTATAGAATTATTTAGGTCAATGAAGATAATTCAGTCCTAGTGAAGCATCGTTGTTTGGTGAAATTTTCATTGGGAAAAAAATATGTGGACGAGGCCTGGTGCGATGTGATTCCTATGACTGTTTGTCACATGTTATTGGGGCGGCCATGGCTTTATGATTGAAGGGTTTCATACGACGGGTATGCCAATACTTATTCCTTTACTTTTAAGGGTAAGAAACTTGTTTTGGATCCTTTGCAGATCTCGGGGTTTGAGACAAAAAAGGAAGCTGTCCCAGTATTGACCATGCGCCAATTTTCTCGAGTTCTAATTGAAGAACAAATGGTGCTAATGGTGGTGAGTCGCGAAGTTAAGCAAGATAATGGTTCCATTCCTGCGGAACTTGCAACAATGCTGGAGAAATTTCAAGATATTATGCTTGATGAGATGCCAAAACAACTTCCACCAATGCGGGATGTGCAGTATGCTATCGACTTCATTCCTGGATCAACCTTGCCCAACTTGCCGTATTATCGCATGAGTCCAACAGAGAATGAAGAACTTCACCGGAAAATTCAGCAACTACTACACAGGGGTTTCATCCGTGAGAGTCTTAGTCCCTACGCTGTTCCGGTTTTGCTTACACCCAAAAAAGATGGTAGTTTTTTTTTTTTTGGCCATCTTTGACATTGCAGAGAGATTCTGTGTTTTGTTCTCCCTTTTGGCTGTCAACGCGAGGTTGAGCCAGGAGGCTTTGCATCATTTTTAAAATGATGCAAAGCCTCCTGGCTCAACCTCGCGTTGACAGCCAAAAGGGAGAACAAAACACAGAATCTCTCTGCAATTGGAATCTCTCTAATATTTCAATTAAAATGTCAAAGATGGCCAAAAAAAAAAAAAAACTACCCTCGTCCTCTTCCTTCCCATTCTAAATATCCAACCAAAGAACTACAATCAAGGAAACAAACTAGGAAAGAAATAAAAAACAAATAACCAAATTTTAAAAAAAAAGAACAAAACAGGCTTCGTAAAAAACTTCTGCCTATCAGCTGAACACCATGATTTAAGGGACAGCTTCCTGATTTGCATCATGTTGTTTGTGATATAACTAATATTGCGAGACCATCTAAGCCATATTATAAGGGAATTCCTAAAAACATTAAGGAAGATGATCGATGTTGGCGATATTTTTAAGATTGCCAAGGTGAAATTTGGTGGAACAAATATATCTAGAGGTGTAAAAAAGGTTGGACATATCCGATTTCATACGGCCCGAAGTCCGGAAAATCTAATCTGATCATACTAAAAATCTGATGCAGGCTTTCCAAGGGGATAAGATATTTTGGCTCGAATCCAACTTGTTCGATCCGTTAAAAGTGCTTAATTATTCAATCTCGTCTGATGTGTTGGAAAGCTTTTAACTAAATGCTTGACTATTTATTTATTTATTTATTTATTTATGTTAATTTACTTTTTTCAAAAGCAAATTGTAATATAAATATCTAACCATATAATGTAAATTAGAATTGACAAAGGTTTGTTTGGCGGTGTTCAATTCGATTTTTTCTATAAGAAATAAAAATAAAAATATTTACAAGCTTGAAAATTTCCTTGGGAAGTGGAAACTAGAGAGTATATTCCTTCACAATCTCAGTCATAAAGTCATTTGTAAAAATCAATTACTTCAAATATGAAATAACAAATCATCTTCTGTCATTTGTGATAATTGTTTTTTTTTTTTTTTTTTTAATTATTTGGCCATAGTTTTGTGAGAACCTTATAAATAATCCAAGACACCATCTTGTTTGATAAGAACTCCGAATTTTATGAGATATAGTGAGATGCTTGAGTTCTTAGAGAGAGAAAGGTTCAAGAAACCGTTTTTAACTCTCCATTCCATATTCATGTGAATTTAAGGCATCATCAAGCATGAGTCTTCATTGCATCTTTATTTTGTAGGTACATCCTATCTCATTTATTGTTCTTATTTTATTACCAAGACATCATCTTTATTGCTTTGTCTTTGAAGTTATGGTGATTGTAAGGGGTTAGCTAATAACTAGGATTGTTGGGTATTCATATTCATATCTAGTTATGCATTTAGTGTTAGTCTAGCACATATTTGCATTAAGCATTCATACATGTTCACTTAGACATTAATTCTCTTCATTGAGTCCAAGTCTTGTGGCTACATGTGGTAGTTGCGCAAGCAAGTGTCAAGAGTCGACGTCACTATAAAAAGCATGCGGGTAGATAAGTTTAAGTTACGATCCTTGAGAAGAGTGACTAGGTTATCAACTTAGGATGTAATTAAACTATCATATAATGGATTTTTATGACTAAGTGGCTAGCGAGGCTAGTCCAGTGGGATTTTCCCAGTTTCAAGGTTTTCAACGCAAAAATCAAGTGTTGCTTATTTTATGCATTTTTTACTTGATTTTATTTGTTGGTTGTGTTTAATATTGACTAATCGAAAAGTTGGTAAATTAATCGATTAACAACATATTCACACACCCCCTCCCCCCCTCCCCCATCCTCCCTCCTCCCTCCTCCCTATAGGTTGTTTAGACTCATTTTAGGTTATTTTCACTATCCAAAATGTGATTTTAATACGTGTTTTACTTCTGAGTAATACTATACAACCAAAAAAATAACCCAAAATTTAACTCAAATGATGTGGCAAGTGAGTTGTCATCACCGCACACACATCATGGGATGATGTGATGAATAAAATAGTAATGACAAATCACTTGCCACATCATTTGAAGTGGTTTTCGGATTAATTTTTTTTGGTTGTCTATCATTAGTGTTTACATTTACATAGGCCGGATGAAACGGAAGTGTTCATGATATGAACATTTGTACATTTTCCTCATCCACCTACAAGTAAAAAAAATATGATTTTAAATATTTATATTAATTTTATAATTCTGCAATTTAAATTATATAATTGTTTGTAAATATAATTAAGTATTATCATATAGATTTCAGATACCCTCACATGAATGACAGTTAGGGCCATACAAGGGAGAGCACTATTATCTTTAGGATTTTCAATGTGGAAGTGAGCCAAAAAGGAAAAAAAGAAATATTTAATCATGTACACTCTTCATTGAGATGTACTATTTTTTAAAAAAAAAATATTACAATAATTCGTGGTTGGGGGAGGGGAACAGACTCGAACCTACAACTTCATGGTGTAAGTGTGAGAGGCAAACCACTAAATCAATCTCATATTGTCTTCATTAAGATGTGCTATTGAGAAAACATTTGGTGTATGAAAAAATAGATAGAAGATTTTACGTCAAATGCCTAACTTCCCTTTTAGTAAAGAAGTGAAGATTAATTGTAATTGCTTGAATGATTCTTCATAATTTCATAAAAATTATGACAATAATTCATGGTTGGGGGAAGGGAACAAACTCGAACCTACAACCTCATGGTGTATGTGTGATGGGAAAACCACTAATTCAACCTCATATTATCTTCATTAAGATGTGTACTATTGAGATAACATTTGGTGTATGAAAAAATAGATGGAAGATTTTACGTCAAATGCCTAACGTCCCTTTTAGTAAAGAAATGAAGATTAATTGTAATTGCTTGAATGATTCTTCATAATTTTATAAAAATTATGACAATGATTCGTGGTTGGGGGAGGGGAATAGACTCGAACCTATAACCTCATGATGTATGTGTGATGGGAAAACCACTAAATCAATCTCATATTGTCGTCATTAAGATGTGTATGATCGAGCCAAAAAAGACATGATTTTGGCCCCCATTCCATTCTCTTTTTGTTTGATTCTCGGGCATTTTCCCATGTTTTAACTATGTTAATCAAGTGTTTCAGAATTTTTAGTGCCATAAGGGCATTTGTGAAGATAGAGAAGAATTTGATACAAAAAGTACAAAAAGGTGAAAACATTCATTGTCGCTATGAAGGACACTGTGATAGAAAGTGAAAACCTGATTAAATCAATCAGGTGTGGTGCCACGGTGAGATGTCACTATGAGCCATAACCACGACAGAGAAGAAGAAAGCCAAGAAATTAATCAAGTCTAGCGTTGCTGTTTAGTGTCGCTGTGTGACCAAACAGCGACCACTCAAAAGATCTCAGATCTCATTGTCGCTTTTCAGATGTCGCTGTCTTCATGACCACGAAAAAGATGAAAATCAACTGTGACAACCAGATCGAAGATTATATAACCGTTTGCCGCGATAGCGTCGCTATCTCCAAAACCGTGAAAACACGACCATGACATATGCCACATCAGCATTTCTAGTAGTTACAGGACAGATCTGAGATGCCATATAAATAATCTTTTTCTCCATTTTGAAAGGAAGTGCTTCCCAAGCACAAAAATCTAAGATTTTACAAGCATTTTCTCTTCCATTTTTCCCTCAATCAACTTCCTCAATCTCTAATCTTGGACTACCTTTTCCATCCAAAAACTCAACATTAAATGTTGATTACTTCACCTAATCATTCCTCTCTTTCCATTCTCTGCATTCCCTACCTTTGTTGCTACCTATTGGACATCCATTCATCTAGACACATCCTCATCTACCATTCTTTGCACTAGGAGCTTCAAAGGAAAGAAGGATCAAGCACTGAAGAAGGAGGCCCAAGGGTGATTTCCTAATCTATTACTTCTTTGCTTTTGATTGTAACTATGTGTAACTAAATCTCCATTCTAGGGGATTGATGTGAGGAACATTTGGATTTGGATTTTGCTTAAGCTATATTGTATTTGAATCTCTATTTGTGTTCTATTCATTTGATAATTAGATTCGACGCATTATGTTATTAACTTTGTATACCACTTGTTGATTACAATCTTGCTAGGATAAATTGTGATACAATTGATCTTGGATTGACACCCTTGATTGATTAGGAACATAGTGAGTAGGATAGATTGCTCCAGGATATATCAACCCCAATTATCTAAGCCTTGATTTATAATTAACCGATCCCACCTTAATCCCCTCTCTTTAATCAGTTAGGCATTTTGGTGGGAAGTGTTTGGGTTTTGTTCCGACGGCCTATTCACATCCAAGACTACAAATGGTTCATAAGTATGAGATTAGTTCATTAAAGTAGCTTGATGAGCATTGCCCATAATCCACGTGCAACTCCATCATTTCCTTAGTATTCTCTTAATTGATTACATTCCATTATCTTATCAAAGATTATTGAGTATTCTATTTTCCCTATTATTTTTGTTACATTTAATTTACATGTCATGTTTGATGGTTTCTCAAACCATACACTATCCAAACTACTATGTTTTACTTTATTGCATTTTAGACTAGTTAATTAATCCAACTAATTACTCTAATTCCTTGTGGAACAAATCCTTTGCTTATTGTTTTACTCATCTTAATATCCTAAGTGGATTTCTAAGTGGTTAAACATGGTTTTCAAGTGAACATATAAATACATTGTTTTGTTGAGCACAAACGGCCTCATCAGTGTACTATTGAAAGAACATTTGGTGTATGAAAAAGTAAATGAAAGATTTTACGTCAAATGCCTAAATTCCCTTTTAGTAAAGAAGTGAAGATTAATTGTAATTACTTAAATGATTCTTCATAATTTCATAAGAATTCATTCTAAAAAATGAAATATCAAAAGTTCAAACCTTGATGATAAGCTACTCGATCCCAAAAGAAGGAGAAAATGAAATCGAGAGTCGATGAAGAACATAGTACAAATTCATTATGTGAACGTGAGATGGATGATGAACGTGATTGATGATGAGGTCGTTTTGTACTTTTCAAAACAATGTATTTATTTGATCATTTGAAAACCATGTTTAACCACTTAGGAATCCTCTTAGGATGTAAAACTTAGTAAAATGGTAAGCAAAAATTCGTTCCACAAGGAATTAGAGTTATATGATGGATTGATTAACTAATCTATAATGCAATAAAGTAATCATGATAAATGGATAGTTGTGTGGTTTGATAAACCATCGAACAAGCAAGTAAAGTAAAAGTAACAAAATGTGATAGGGAAAATAGAATGCTCAACAATCTTAGATAAGAGTATGGAATGTATCAATAAAGAGAAATGCTATGGAATTGATGGAGTTGCAAGTGGATTATGGGCAATGCTTTTCAAACTACTTTAATGAACCAATCTCATATATGTTAACCATTTGTATTCTTAGTTGTGTTTAGGTCATCACTATGAAACCTAAACAACTTCCCACCAAAATGCCTAACCGATTAAAGAGAGGGGGTCAAGGTGAGATTGGTTTGTTACAAATTAAGACTTAGATTATTGTGGTTGATATACCCTCCAATAATCTATCTTATTCACTATGTTCTTAATCACACAAGGGTGTCAATCCAAGGTTGATTGCATTACAAATTATCTTAAACAAGAGTATAATCAACTAGTGGGTATACAATGTCAATTATATAATTTATAGAATCTAGTTATCAAATGAATAGAACACAAATAGAGATTCAAATATAATATAGTTTAAGCAAAACCCAAATCCAAATGTTCCTCACATCTATCCCCTAGAAAGGGGATTTAGTTACACATAGTTACAATCAAAAGCAAGAAAGTAATAGGTATTAGGATGTAGAGAATGGGAAGAGAGGAATGGTTGAGTGAAGTAATCAAGATTTAGTGTTGAGTTTTTGGATGGAAAAGGTGAGTTCAAGTATAGAAATGGAAGAATTTGAGAGGGGAATTATAGATGAGAGAATACTAGTCTAAGCTCTGTAAATTCGTTCTAGGATTGTACTTCTCTTTTTTCATTCAACTTGGAAGAGAAGAATATTTATAGTGGCTCTCGGATTTGTATTGTTAACTGCCAGAAATGCTGATGTGGCAGGGTGTCACGGTTTCGGAGACAGCGACACCACCGCAGTAGACAGTTACAGATTCTTCAATTTGATTGTCGCGGTTGTTTTGATCTTTTTTGCGGTTGTGACGACAACAACATTGGAAAGGTGAAAAAGAGATCTGAGATCCTGAGAGTGGTAGCTTGTTTGGTCACATGACGACACAAACAACGACACAAGACCTGATCATTTTCTTGGGTTTCATCTTCTCTGTCGCGGTTTGGCTCAAGAGCGACACTCCACCGCGATGCCATACCTGATTGAATGCCTATTCCATCCAAAAACCAATGGAATGCCTATTCCATTCCAAACTAAAATTTATATTCCATAAATACCCTCATATGCCCAACTCCATTCTAAAAATGCCCTCCTTTCCAAAAATAATATATTAATGATATATGTACTATATATTATATTATATTATATTATATATATATTGTTATATATAAACAATTTTTTTATTAATTATATATATATATATATATTTAAATTCTTTTATTTATCAACTAAAATAGTTTTTATATTTAATATAACCAAACGATGTCACTACAAAAAAAAAAAGGGCTATTGGGACGATTTTTTTTCATCCCAATAGCCCAAACATCGTCCCTATAGACCTATTGGGACGAATAAAATTCGTCCCAAATTACGTCGCCTCAGGTGGGTTGCAATAGGTACTTTGGGACGAAAATTGAAATTCATCCCTTAAAACTACCTATAGGGACGATTTTTGTTCGTTCCAATTGATAATGTAAAGAGACGAAATTATTCGTCCCAATAGACTACTTGTAGGGACGATTTTTGTTCGTCCCCTTTAACAACCTGTAGGGACGAAATATTTCATCCCATTAGATATCCTATAGGGTTTTCGTCCTATTAGATAAATTTTCGTCCCTTTAGATATCCTATAGGAACGATTTTTGTTCGTCCCCTTTGACAACCTATAAGGACGAAATATTGCATCCCTTTAGATATCCTATAGGGATGAATTAAAAAAAAAAAATTTAAATTAAAAAAATTTAAAAAAAAATTGGTTTTTTGCCTTCAAATGACACCCCACCATTGACCCACACCCATGACCCACCCACCACGCACCAGCCCCACACCCACGACTAACCATGTTGAAATCACAATTTTAATTGTTGTGATTATAGGGTGTCGAACTTGGCACACTCAAGAGAGATGTAACGCCTTATCCACCTTACTGTTGCTTTGAATGTGATAGTAAAAGCATAATTTTTATATATAACCTCTACTTGTTATTAAATTTTTATTGATTATTTTTCAATCAAAATTTAATTTGTAGGTTGATTCCACTAATTTAAATTTTATTTTTATATGATAAACAAATTGATATTAAAAAAACGTTTATTATTACATTTAATTAAACTATATTTTTTCAAATCATATATTGTCAAATCAAAGGGTCAATCGTTAATCATACTCGGAATTAGACATGACCCTAGTTTTGGTTCTCGATTCGGAACCAGCGGTTTCGATTTCCGATTCGAAACCAACGGTTTCGATTTTCGATTCGGAACTAGTGGTTTTAGTCCCGGTTTCGGTTTCGGTTCCGACGGTTCAGTTCCTATTTAAAAAAATAATAGAAAACCTTTCAAGACTAGTAGTTATTGATCCTTATGAAGAACTTATTGGGAAAAAACAAAATTCATCTCGATAGAGAACCACTTTGGACGAACAAAATGATCCATATTGCATCATTTTCTAATTTATATGGTAATTTAATTATTAATCTATCTTTAAGGAAAAACTTCAACAAAAAAAAAAAAAAAAAAATCAAGAATTTTCAACAAAATTAATTAATTAGTTCTTTGTTTTTTTTTTTTGGATTTTTGAATGGATAACATATTTTATATCATAAATTCCAGTATTTTGATTCTGTCAAAAAAATTCCAGTCCAAAAAAAAAATTCCAGTACTTTGAAGAAATTTTATCAACTATGTATTTATTTTATTTAAGCATTTCTATCAATAAATAAAAAAGAATGCCACAAGTGAAAATATAAAAAGAGATGAAATAAGAAATGTTATAAGATGAAAAGAAAATAATAGTAATAAGGGAGGAAAGAGAGAAATAAATGATTAGAAAGAAACAAATAAAATGTTTAGGAAAGAGAAAAAATATGAGAGAGAGAAACAATTAAGATAATTAATGATCATAAAATCTTGACCATTCAAACAAGTAAAATCTAATGGATACATAAGTGTGACAAATCTTGTGTAAAAAAAAAATGGTTAAGATGCACTCATAACCATAAATACAATAACTATTATACACATCAAAATAATATATATATATTTACCTCTATTATTTACCTCATTTTTTCTCCTTTCATCTTAAAGTAATATTTTCTTCATCTTCATCTTCTAACACTTTTTTCACGTCTCTTTCTTCACTCACATTCATGTAAGCCTTTTGAGGATTAATTGAAAACATTACAAAAACAAAAAAGGGCTATTGGGATGATTTTTTTTTGTCCTAATACCCAAAAAATCGTCCATATAGACCTATTGGGACGAAAAACATTAAACATTCGTCCCAATAGGCATTTTATTGGGACGAAATAAATTTGTCCCAATAGATAGTCTATTGGGACGAATTATATATTTCGTCCCAATAGACATCCTATTGGGACGAAAAAAATTCGTCCCTAAAGGTCTTATCACATTGGACTAAATTTGTCCCAATAGATATTCTATTGGGACGAAAAAAAAATTCGTCCCAATAGAATGTCTATTGGGATAAATTTTGTCCAATGTCGTAAGACCTTTAGGGACGAATTTTTTTCGTCCCAGTAGGATGTCTAATGGGACGAAATATATAATTCGTCCCAATAGACTTCCTATTGAGAAGAAAAAAAAAGCGTCCCTATAAATTTTCGTCCCAATAGGCCATTTTTCTTGTAGTGTTTATATACAACTTAAAACAACTTTTTTAATTCACAATCAAATAACAAACAACTATTCTTTAAAAGCTCTATTTGTAGAAGTTTTACTTCTAAAAATATATCTGGAGAAACTTTTCCAAACAGACATCATTCACTTGTCCAAATGCTTATTTAGAATAATTTTGGTGTTTAATATTGTGTTGATTTTATTCTTCTCTCAATGAAGGTATATACAATATATATATTTACAAGAGTGGGGAACAAGAAAATAAAGCGGGGATCAAGTAATTACAAGAGTGTGAGTGGGGAACAATAAAAAAATAAAAACAAAAAATAAAAAAAAACTAATTAAGGAAATAACATAATTACAATTTATAGCTATCTTAACACTCCCCCTCAAGTTGGTTCATAGATATCACTCATGCCCAACTAGACAAGAGAGCTGTGAAACGCTTGACTTGACACTGTCTTGGTGAGTACATCTGCAAGTTGGTCTTTAGAATGCATGTGAGGAACCTTGATAAGCTTTGCTTCCAATTTCTCCTTTATAAAATGCATATCCACCTCAATACGATTAATAACTTCAATGTATTGGAAGGTTGTAAGGTTGATAATTAGTGTTGGCATTAATTCCATATCAAAACGTGTTTTACTTGTAATGTTTAGTGGTTAGTAAATGAAGGATTTCGAAGACGAAGGACGTCTCAACCATTATTCGTTCAAGTTGCCGGCTTTTAAGAGTTTCGGACATTATCGGTCTACAAAGGTATACATGACCTCTTATCTCTTACAAGGCTAGGCACACACTCACACATATCATTTTTGTGTGTCCCTTCATGATTTTATTTCATTTACATTTCACTTTCACACACTTGGCAAAATATGCTCATGCATTCACATTTAGTTAATAAACTTTGTGTTTTGCATTTTCTAGGACTATGTCCGGAAACTAGCATATGTGTGTGTATTTGTGTTTGTATGTTTCCATATTTTGTGTTTAGGACTTGAATATGTTCTTATTCAATGCCTTATTGAGTTCCGGTCGTTTCGGTTACTCATTCATAAGGTTTCGAGTCCAAACGTGTTGACTATGCCACTTTACGTTCTCTTACGTTGTGTTGACTTCATCGATGATTTCCGAGATGATTTCTCAACCGTTTTTCAAAGTTGTATAGTCGTTTTTGTGTGTGAGAGAGTCACGGTTCGTAATCCGAAAACGGATTCGAATTCGGAGTTCGGACGCTCGAGATACGGGCCGACGAACCGAGAGTGCGCGAGAGAGGACAGCCCAGGCCGTGGGCCACATGGGCTGGCCGTGGTTGAGGCCGTGGGCCCCACGGCCTGGAGCCCCTTCTGCTCCCGTGTGGGCCACGCGCCCCCCACGGCCTGGGGGTGACGTGGCACCACATGATTGGTCAAAAAGACCTCTCTCTCTCCTCCTTTTTCTTCCCTCTCTCTCTCATTTTGAATTTCCAAGAAGAAAATTTCAGAATTCCCGTCTAGAGTTCTCTCCAATTTTTCCAAACTTCAAAACACCATATCTTCCTCATCCGGAGTCGGATTTGAGTGATTCAAGTTGGAGAGTGTTCGTATTTGAGTCCTCTAACATCTCCAAGTGATTTGGTGGCTGATTGATCGTGATTTCAAGTGGTTGGACACTGAAATTCGCACCAGCTGCAGAATTCGAGGTTTGAGTCTCAACTTTGGGATTTCTTGTTATTTCACCTTCCATTTGCTTGGGGTTTCTTCTTCTATATATATGTTATTGTTTTATGAAAGCTATTTGAAAAGGTAGCTTGATTATCATTCCAATTGAAACTCAATTTGTGGACTTATGTTGACTAGATTTTATGATTCTAGGTTTTACATTTGTTTGTGAGTTGTATTGTGATTAGAATGGCATCTTAGGTTGTTTGATACTTAATTGAATTAATTTTGTGTTAAAATGACTTTGAGATTTGATTTGGTCCTTTGATTGAAGAAATCAAGGATTTGTGTATTTGTTTGTGATTTAGAGAATATAGGTTTTGATTGATGTAAATCTCAAAACCTTGCTCTATATTTTTGTCTAGTATATTGATTGATTTTAATCTCATATATCTAGACTTTGATTGTATATTGATAGCATCTTGAATTAGGACTTAATGAACATTTTGTGATTCAAGTGTTATATGTGTGAATGAGACTTTGAGTATATGTGTTAGGTGTTTCACATGCTTAGGTTTCTATTCATGGATTTTTGCATCTAGACTTGATTAATTGTGTTTTCACATGTTTAGGTCTATTTGTGCCATAGAATGTATTGATCACATGTTCTATGTTGAAATGAATGTTTGCATCATTTGCATTCACATGATCACACTAGGAAGTCCTTATAAAAGGCATGAAGTCTTGGTTAGAGTCGGGATGACTCGGATAGCCAAGCAAGAAGTCTTGCCTAGAGTCGGGATGACTCGGATAGGTAAGCAAGAAGTCATGGCTAGAGTCGGGAGGACTCGGATAGTCATGCATGGGAGGCTCCCTAGAGGCAAGAGTGCCTTGGATAGGGAGTTGGCTAACATATTGGTAGGCCTAGGCGTATGGTTAGACATAGACTCCGATAGAGCGGGGTACACGGGATGTGTATGCACTCTTGAGGAATTTCTAATCTACCATCGATGTTGGTTGAGTGTGTTGTCCAATATATGGTGGTTCCGCATCATTGAGGGATTTCATACTTTCCAATAGGGTTGGGTAGGCTTAGACTTCACTAGGTTGGGTGAGCTAAAGATTGGTCACTTTGTGAATGTTCTATGTTTACTTTCCAATAATATAGTACCCAATGGTTGTAATTCAACCCGTGGATGTTTCCTCCTTGGAGGTTTTACCACGTTAAAAAATCCCTTGTGTTAATTCTTTCTATCTCTTCTCTTATATTTTAATTGTATATTTTATTGTCTTGATTCATAATATTGACTTGTGATGTATTTTGAATCAAGTCTTTGTATAGTGTGATTAGTGTATTCATTCTATAGATCAATTTGTATCTTTGATTCTTTTGTATATTGTAAAATTTGTTTAGTGACATTTTGCTCACTCTTGTAACACATTGAACATCTTATGAAATACAAGTTTATTTTGTTGTTATGATTATTTGATATTTTACCTCACATGACTTGTTGATATACTTAGACATTTCAATTATGATTGTGTCATCATATTGTCTATGTATGTCTATCTTGGATTATAGTGTTGTGTGTAAGGCTACCTTGAGGGACAAACGGATGTTTGTTCAAGGGTTTGAAAAAAGGTGTAAAAACCTATTCACCCCCCCCTCTAGGTATGCTTTAAGCAATTTAACTTCGTTTGTGTACATTCAAAGGTACATGATTAATTAGATAGGCTACAGTAGTGACAGCTTTACCTCAATAACTAGTAGGCATGTGAGCACCAAACAAAGAGGCACGAACAACTTCAAGGAGATGACAATTCTTGCACTCTGCAACCCCATTTTGTTGAAAGGTATAAGGGTAAGTCATTTGGTGAGCAATACCATGTATCTACAAGTACTGTGTCAAAACATGATTAACAAACTCTCCACCGTTATCAATGTGAATAGCATGTATGTGGGATTGGTATTGAGTAGCAGCCATCTTGTGAAACTGTTGGAAGAGAGAGATGACTTCACTTTTAGATTTCATTAAACAGACTCAATTCATACGAGTACAATTGTCAATAAACGAAACAAACTGATATGCTCCACTTAAAGAAGGAATTTTTGCTGGTCCCCAAACATCAGAATGAATAACCATAAAAGGAGCTAAAGTTTTACTTATACTTAGTGGAAAAGATACTCGATGACTTTTAGCAAGTTCACAAATATCACACTTAAATTTAGAAACATCCAATTGAGAAAACAACTATGGAAACAATTTATGTAAATACCCAAACAAAGCATGGCCTTAGTGTCGATGCCACAACCAAATTTTTGATTCTTTAACATATATGTTGACCTATCAGTAGAAATTGCTTAAGCCAACTGATTCGAGCTTTAGATCAAGATAGTACAGCTTTCCCCTCCTAGTACCATAAGCAATTGTGTTCTGAATCCGAGTTTCCTTAAAAACACAAAAGTCAGGCTAAAAAATAACAATAGAATGTAAAGCAAGGGTTATTTGAGAAACAGACAATAGATTATAATTAAGGGAAGGAACAACCAACACAGAATCCAAAATTCAATTTATTAGCGAGTGTGATTGAACCTTCTTCAATCATTGGAGAGGGAGTACTATTAGCAGTTGACATTACATGTTGTTTTGAAGGCTTTATAACTAAATTTGATTTGGGTCAATGGTCATGTGATATGTAGCAATAGAATCAATAATCCAAGTACTATTAATAGTAGAAACAAAAACATTAAGAGCCTTACCAGTGTTATCTGAAGTAGCAATCAAGGCTTACGCTTTTTTTGTGATGACAGAAGCCTTAGAAGACTTAGCTTCAAGAGCAAATGCATGACGATTTAGTGCCATATTTTTTCTGCCAGATGCCTTGGTATGATCCCACCAGTCTAGATAGTCAATCAAATCAAAACATCGTAACTTCGTATGTCCCTTTCCACCATAGTGAGTAAATGAGCAGACTGACCGTTCAACTGTAGTTTCTGGTTGTGATTATGTGTTTTAGATGACTTGTCCGAGTCCGTGGTACGATTGGAACTAGAATGACCTTATGGATGCTTAGATCAGCCTACCGTCATGGCTGATGATTTCTTTGAACCGCGTCATGACGTACATAAGCATAGGTGTAAGATCCTTGATTTATGTTGGCTTGAGTCCATTGCAAAACACTCTTTATTTGTAATGGTTAGTTGCTTAGGTGGTTCTTGGTGAAAAGAAGCTTCAAAAGAGAAAAGCAACTTTTCACGCAAATATCGTCTTCAAGAGGAAAAACGCTTACTTGGATGCTAAGGTATCAAAATTCTTCTTCCTCTTGCAAGGCATAAGCGCACACACACACACAATTCATTCATGTGTGTCCATGAATCATTGTGCTACATTTGGTATGACACATTCACACACTTATTGAAGTATGCACATGCATTAGTCTCATATTGACAAACATTATATAATCGTATGTTCTAGGACTATCTCTAGGAAATGGCATACTTGTGTGACTTTGTGTTTATTTTTTTGTATTTCTTTTATTTTGGACTTAAACATGATCTCATATGATTCCCTATTGAGTCCCGGTTATTTTGGTTACTCATTTATTAGGTTTCGAGTCCAAACTAGGAAGCTAAGCTACTTTACGTTCTCATACGTTGTGTTGTCTTCGTCATCGTGTATCGAGTCGAATTCTAAACCTTTTATCAAATTTTCATAATCATCCTTGTGCGTGAGGGATTCATGGTTCGTAATCCGAAGATGGATTTGAATTCAGAGTTCGGATGCCCCAATACGACTGAAGAACGCGAGAGGAGCGCAAGAAAGGCTTGAAATGGCCAAAGGCCATTTTATGGGGGAGCCCGTGAGGGCCGCGTGAGCCTCACGGGCCAGCACCCCTCTCTACCCCGTAAAGCTCACGCGCCTCACACGGGGCTGGTGATGTGGCCTCATTTGATTGGCCACTGAAACTCCCTCCTTCTCTCTTTTAAATATCTTCATCCTTCCCTCCAAATGTGTGTGAAGAAAAAATTGAAAAAGATAGAGTAGAAAATTTATTCAAGTTTTTGATTTCTTGTTTTGATCATAACTCTCTCATTTGAACTCTGAATCAAGTGATTCAAAAGCCAAAAATGTTAGTCTTGAAAAGAGGAACAAACCCCAAGCATTTTCAAAGCCAAATGATGTCGTGATTTTGAGCAGTGAATAGATTTCAGTTCGTGGTTCATCATTTGTAGGTGAAACATCTTCTTCTCACTTTCTCTTTTGATCATCTCTTTTAATCTTCCTATTTGATAGATGAAATATGTTAAGAATGATGTTAATTCATATTTTAGGTTTGTTTGATCGATTGATTGTTGAGTTTTAGCTTTGTGATCTCATTTAAATATCTTTTAGCTAAACTTGATTCACATGAAATTGATTCTAGAAATAACTTGTATGATGTGCTTCATAATGATTTCTAGGTTTAATTTCATGATCTAAGAACTAGGATTTTTTAGTGTGATATTGAATATCCTAATCTAGTTCTTATTGATTCATATGCTTTGATTTCTAGATAACTTTGTGATTGAGTGTTGAATAGCATATTCTAGGCATCTCTTGCATGTTCATAGAGCTTGTGTGATCAACTTTCTCCATTTGATTGTGTTTGCATCATTTGCATCACTTAGATCATTTTGCCTTGCAAAAGGTTGAAGTCTCTTTCAAAGTGAGTGAAGCTTTGTTTAGAGCAAGAAGTCTTGGCTAGGAAAGTGTTCCGGATAGCCAAGCAAGAAGTCTTAGTTAGGATCAAGGGGATCCGAATAACTAAGCAAAAGTCTTAGCTAGGAGTGTGACACTCCGGATGGTTGAGTTAGGGAAGCTTAACTAGGATCTTTGTGATCTGGATAGCTAAGCAATAAATCTTCTTAGAGATGTGAGCAACTTTGATAGAAAATTGTTTTCTAGAGGTGTAGGACACACCTTGGATAGGGAGTAGGAAAAGTGACTTACTTGGCCTTGAGGGTAGACTAGGAGTTGATAGCTTAGGGTGTTTATCATGTGTTGATTGCCTTGAGTGTGTATCTCCTTTTCATCATAGTGAATTGCTTGCCGGTGGTTGTGGTATCAACCCGTGGATGTTTCCTCTTTGAGGTTTTACCACATAAAAACAATTATGTTAAGTTTCGTTTTTATGTTTCTTTATCTTCCATATCTTGTATTGATTGCATCACCTGTATATTGATTTCCGCATGTGTTGATTAAAATAATTCAATTGTTAAGACACATCAAGTGTGCATTTCATTGTTGTATTCCACAAAAAGGAAATTGGAGGAATTTGGGCCTATACCTATTCACCCCCCCCCCCCCCCCCCCCCCCCCCCCCCCCCCCCCCCCCCCTTCTAGGTATATATTACACTATATTGCTTAAGGGAATTTCAATAGGTTTCTTCAAAGTCTAGTGACCACAAATTTGTTCAAATTCCGGATCAAGCACAGCAACAAAAATGTGCACACACATACGTTCAACAGATTTCATATATGCTATAAAATCATCAGGATCTTTCATGACAATTTTATCATGATGATCCAATTCCTTGAAAATCTCTACCAGATCACCATAATAGGTTGCCAGAGGGCAACCACTCTGCTTGGTGGAAAAGGCTCACTGATTCAATGCAAAGATCTGTGATTCATCATACCAATCATAGAATGCTTTGGCAAGAGCACTCCAAATTTCCCTTGCAGTGTGCAAACGGAGATAGCGCTTCATAATTTCTGGTGACATTACAGTTAACAACCACCCTTTGACGTACCTTTTGATTTTCTGCATACCACTTTGAATAGGAGACATCAATTTCTTTAGGTTGAGGAGTTTTGCTAATAATATACTCAAGGTTCTCACGTCCTGCAATATGAATCTCCATAATCTGGGACCATACATCATAGTTGGATTCATTAAGGGTGATTCAAGCCTTGAAACTAGAACCTTCTGACTGAACTTGTATAATCTGGGGTTATGGAAGAATGGATGAGGATTCAGCTTTGTCGTTGTCACTGGCCATAAATGACAAGGATCACAACAAAGTACAGCTTCAGGTTACAGGTTACAAGGTGATTCAATTATATAGAGGTTTGAGACACGTTCTTTTGAACCTGCTTTGATACCAAGAAGAATTTTGGGGTTTAATATTGTGATGATTTTATTCTTCTCTCAATGGAGGTATATATATATATATATACAATTTTTCTATTTTCAGTTCGAACTGATATAAAATATGGGACATTGGATTTAAAGGCTTTGACTGCTGCATGCACTTGTCAAAGCATCTTTTAAATCCAATAGCCCACATGCAAGGAACTTATAACCGACAATAAAAAGACTATATATATACAAGTAGATTTTCTATTATTAGTTCATCCTGACAATAAATATATTAGAACAAAGAATGTCCACTAGATTTACATACTTTGACTCAAAGTGTATGCACTTGTCAAAACTTCTCCATAATTTGTGGTCCATATTCTTCGTCCTGATATATTTATTGTCAGGACGAACTGACAATAGAAAGACTGTATATACAAGAGTATGGAACAAGGAAATATAGTGGGGACCAAGTAATTACAAGAGTATGAGTGGGGAACAAGAAAAAAATAAAAAATAAAAACTATTTAAGGAAATCAACATCATTACAATTCACAACTATCTTAACATCTTTGATTACTTATTCTAATTTTGATAAATCAAAAGAGGAAATTACACCCACCTATCTGAGGTATAACTGTTCACATGTGGAAACAATTTTTCAAAAAAACTTACATTGACTTCTTCTCCCGTTAGCGTTGACCGTTAATTATTTATTTTCTTTCTTATGGTTGCCAAGCATGAAATTAAAAAGAAGAGATGATTTTATTTCCTGTCAAAGGATTTGAATTTGTAAATAATATGGAAATCTATGGTCATGCAGTGTTGAAGATGAATATAAAACACAATCACCTAACAAATTAAGGCATTAAGAAATCCAAATTGAATTTAATCAATTACGGAGACAAGCTTTGTAAGAGACAGCAACTCAACTGTACATCTTGTTTTATTAATTAGGAACTTAAAGTATTTCAGTTTCTTAAATAGGTAGTATATTAATCAATTAAGATGTCTCTCTATTAAAATTAAAACATGATAATAATTTATAAAAACAACTTCAACAACCCTCAGACAGGATCGAAAGTCCTTTTTGACTATGTCTATGGAAACCGAGTGGTTTTGGGTTGTTTACCTCTTTCACCAGCTCTAATTTGGTGACATTTTCCATGTCCAAGCTATTATTTAATTAATTAAGCACTTTCAGAGAAATCCCTTATTGGTTTATATATATATATACACACTGTCATGCATATAGACATGTACCTGTTATATTGTAAGCAAGCAACCTGGGAGTACTCTCTCTCCCCCTTAAGTAGAAGTTAAGAAAAAAATAGTTAAATAAGAAAACATATACAGGAATATGAGCAAGTCATATACTATTTGATACAAAAATTCAACTGTTCCCCAATCTTGGAACACTATATAATTTCTTAACTATTTGATCATGCATGTATCTTGTTTGGGTACAAAAACTTGGGATTATTTAACAAGAGTAATATTGTTACATTTCCTAAAAAGAATAACAGTACAGATTTTTTATCTCAAATAATATGACAGTTAATTTGTAAATGCCATTCATGTAGATAATAGGATTGCACGATGAATTATCTCTTATATTAATAAACATCACAAAATGCGACTTACACATGTTGTAAGAGTTTCTAAAATTTACTAATTATATGAGTGAGATTTACATATATATGGTTATGTACATAACCACAGCTTAAATAATTATCTGTAAGAATATTATTTCTCATTATCTACACAAACCACAAGATGGGTGTAAGTGTAACTAATTCTTCCCCACTGATGATAGTTTTTTAAAACAACTAAAAAGTCTGCATATGCATTTTAAAATGGGTTATGCGAAATCATTCACTTGCTCCAAAAAGCAGAAGCATGGTGCGTCGTGACATTTTCCCGCATTTTAAGCTACCTAGATTTCTATATATCTTGGAAACAAAAGAAAAAGGCATGAGATTATTAATAATATATACCAAGTGCAAGTAGATTAAATTTTAAATATGCCACATCACATGGTATACCACCAACCTCAGCTCCACATTAGGGTTTTGATTTGCATAATTGATCCAACTTCGAACCCATTTATTATTCTAAATAGTGTGTATTCATGCTACAATCATTGTTCTGACTGCTGCATTCTATAGAACTTAACCTATCAGTTTACTTATTTAATTACTGTGCCTAGAAATGGATCAATAAGAAAATCATTATACCATGTATTTCAAAAAAAAATTAGGAAAAAAGTATAAGATCATCATCGTCATGTCTAGTACAAGCTTGAGATTGGTTTTAAAAAAAGAACATAATGCTCTCAAGCTTGATGATTCATATCTAATATTGTTTAAACTTTTAGATCTTATATCCCAAAAATATATATAGTAATGAGGTCTATGGTTCAATTCTTTTTACGGGTGCGAAATCGTTATTTGAATGCTTATCACTTGCTGTTTCGAAATCAGGTCTGATTTTCTAGGCTGCTGGTGTGTTTTTTCTGGGGTGTGTTTTTGGGGTTGGGGGGCTGTTTCTGCCCCTGTTTCTTCGGTGCTGTGGCAGCTCCCGTTTTGGTGTTTTGTTGTGTTGTGCCTTGGCCTTTGTGGCTCTTTTATAAAGTGGAAGTCTTTTAAACTCACTCAAACCAGTATCGTTATATACGTAGGACTCTGCATTTCAACGACTATTAAGAAATAAAGAATGACGACATTTAGGTGGTGTTCATCGACGTTTTTAAAATGATTTTACCGTTTTTCAAGATAAAAAAACGCATTCGGTGATGATTTTAATTTCAACGTTTTGAAAACGTTAAAATCAAGTTCTTTTTGCCGCACCAGTGAAAACAATAAATAGATGTTCTCACTTTTAGTGGGATCCACCTTATTTAATTATTTTTCTTTTTATATTATTTTGCTATATTATAATTGAAATATAATTAAAAAAAATACTCAAATTAATCATTAACATTTAACCATGACATAATAATAATAATCATTAAAATAAAAAATTATGAGTTGTGTTAAACTAACTTAAATTTGTTTAGCTTTAACATCCAACCATTCATGTGTTTTTAATCCAAAAGTTGTAAATGCATTCAAAATCAACAATTATCTCAACCGTTTGACAACAAATCTCTGATTGATGATTTACAATTGTAGATTGACTATGACTATGATAATAGATAAATGTATATATATATATATATATATATACAAACGTTATTATTAGTTAAATGAGATTATTCGGTGAGAGATGTTATGTTGATAACTCAAATGCTAAATCATTTGGGAATGAATTTGGAGAGCATTGCATTACTCATATATTTGATGAGGTTGGCCTAGTAGTCTATCCCCTTCCCCCAAATCTCGAAGTATTGTAATATTTCACAAAAAAAAAAAAAAAAATGTTTTTGTTGATAATATATATAATTTAACTACAAACAATATTATTTTTACTCTTACAATATATTGAAAATGTTTTTTTTTCTTAAAAAAAAATTCACTAAATATATATATTTTTTTATTTATTAGGATACTATTTTCAACTATTTCTACTAGACGCATTTTCAGTATTTTCATTTTTAGAATACTGTTTTCAATTATTTCTACCAAACGCATTTTCAGCCGCTGAAAATATTAAAATCAATTTCTCGTTTTCAAACAAAAATATATAAAACAGAAACAAGAAAAAAACACATTACCGAACGGGCCCTTAGTGCCTGTCTGGTAAGCAAAAAAGGGGTTGTTTTCCTTTTTTTATTTTCGTAAACGATTTTGAATTCGTGTTTGGTAACCGTTTTTCATTTTGTTTTCATTAAACAAAAACAAAATCAATGTTAAAAGTGAAATTTTTTAAAAATAAGTTAAACTTGTTTCTCATTTTGTTTTTCGTTTTGCTTTTCAAAAAAAAAAAAAAAAATACTCACAATTTTTTTTCTTCTTTGTTCGATAGTTGACAGCTCTTCTTCTTCCTACGATAGTTCATAGCTTCTCCTCCCCCTCATCCGTATCTTCTTCTTCTTCTTCTTCTTCTTCTTCTTCTTCTTATTCTCTTCTTCAATTTTTTCTTCTTCTTCTTCTATGTTCGAAAGTTGACAGCTTCTGACGTCGAAGGAGGTGAGATCCTCTTCTGGCCTTAGAGTCGCGATTCTACTCCACCAAGAGCAAATCTGCAGCTCCAGTATTATTATTATTTTTTCTTTTGAAAGATTTTTTTTCTAGGGAATTGATAATTATTAATTTTTTAATACACTGGAAGTTGGGTTTTATTTCTTCTAGAATAAAAAAAACCTTTCCTCATCCTACTACTGATAAAAAGTTAATATTTGCTTTTAAATTGTAAGTTAGTTGATAATTATTTATGATGAATTATTGACCCATTTTTTATTCAAATTAAAAAATTACAATAAAAAAATAATATGGAAATTACAATTTTTGATATTTTTTAGTTAAGCTACCAGACGCGTTTTTCCCATTTTCATTTTCTGAATACAGATTTCAGTATATGTTAGCAATTGCGTTTTCAGAATTTGAAACTGTAGCCAAAAACACTATTTTCATTTTCAATGGACCAGATATCCATCTCATGGGGGATGGATCTTAATTTTTTTTTTTTTTAATTAAAGTACTTTAAAAATAATAATTTTGATTTTCAACTTTTTTAATTTTAGTCGAAAAGATCATATTGCCCCCAGCTGTTAGGATTTAACAGTAGAAAATTAATGGAAGGGATGTTAGTGTAATATTTTTCAAAGGTCAAAGAATGTTTATGTCAGTATGTCTAACAATTCCATATGCATTTAATTTTACCAAACGTCAAGGGATGTTTGTTCAATTATCCCTATTCTAATAATGTAACCCTTGTTAATGCCTCAATTGGACTGAAGCTATTAATTTGTATATAAGAAGCACGGATACTCCATTTGGTAAAGGTAACTCATATCCGGTTCAGATACTCCCCAGATATTCCAGGATACGTATCTGATACGCCAAATGGCGTATCCGTTGACTTTTTCACAAGTTTGAATAGAGGATACTTGGGGGATACTTGGAGGATACGTTTGGGGAAATATTATAATTATTTTAGTATAAAACAGGGTCAAATTATAATTAATAAATTTTAGGAATCAAAATGAAATTGTAAGGAAATTTTGGTTTTGGTTCCATTGATATTGAGAATACTAGGATACTTGAGATTGCAAACCTTTCTCTTGATGAACCAGAGTTAGAGGCCGAATTATTTAGATCCTTTAATAATATGAATAATGATAATGAAGTTAATTAGGAATTTAAAATATGATTTATAAGTTTTTTTTAATGTATTATTTGGATTTTGTAATATGTTATGACTTATGTGATGTATGTTTTATTTGGATTTTGTAATATGTTCGACTTATGTGACATGTTTTATTTGGATTCTGTAATATGTTACATTGTTATGACTTATGTAGTTATGTGACATGTTTTATTTGGATTTTGAATATGTTTTTATTTTGAATGAATTATTAAATATGTTTTCATATATTATTCTTATTTTTTAAATATAAATATATATTATTTTAACTGACGTATCCTGCCGTATCCGTATCCTAGTTTTTGAAGATTTACAGTATCCCTGTATCATGATGTATCTGTATCCCATACCCGTATCCGCATCCGTGCTACATAGATTTGTATAATTTTATTTACTCATGTAAATGAGTAAATATAAAATATCTTTTCTTTTCTCACATATTTCTTTCTCAAATAATTTAATTTTCTAATACGACAAAATGAGGTTGGCCCGGCCCAATCTCTCACACCTACACCACGAGGTTGTGGCATGTGGGTTTGAGTTTGCCCCCTCCCATAAATTTCAAATTATTACAATATTTCAAAAAAAAAAAATCTAATATTATAATACTTATATCAATAAAATTATTGGTTTTAATTATATCCTTCTCCGCAAATTTTCAAACTTTTTTTCTGTAAGAACAAATTTTCAAACTTTTAATAATAATAATAATAATATATTCATATTCAAAACTACATTTACAATTAACTATTTATTTTTTTTAATTACACAATAGAAATTTAGAATTATATAACCTTATAAATTTAATATTCGATAAATTAATAATCTTTTTTTTATATATTTGGTCCTGATTTGAGCCAAAAGAAAAATTAATATATTTGTTTAAATTATAATCTAATATATTTATGGAAGTCCCTTGTAGCTGTTTTTTTTCCTCGAAATTCAGTTTCGAAGTTGAATTCTCATATTGGAATAAGAAATTATTGAGATAAAAGCTTCAAAGTTAATATTAATTTAAATCTCAATTAAATAAATGAGTATAAAGCATATCTGCAACTAAAGAAAATAATACATATATAGTCATAGTCAATGACGACACGTCGTTGCGATGTCGGTCAAAAGATGAACATTTAAGTTCGACCTCGCTAGTGCGCGAGTCACAGGGACTAGCACAGCGGCAAGTGAGGGTATCGTTCCGCAGGGAGGTGGGATTCGCCAACCGTCACCGGTTCTAGCTATTATTACAACACTCCGAGAGAACTCGTGTGTTGCGGTTGCGGAAAAGTGTAAATAATACTATAAATAAATAAATAAACTAACATAATATATACATGGATAGGATGGAATGGAGAGATGCATGAAATGTGGTGTACACTAAAGAAACGATTCAACCGTAACAATCCTCCTAATTAAGTTCTAAACTCACTTAGTCCCTCAATATGCAAGTATATCATAGGCTCGTGTCCCCTTAATTGATCTCTAATCTCTCTCGAGTTTTAGAAATCACATCCACACATACAAAGTACACATGAATTCATTAAGTGCTGTGGCACACACACAAGAGCCCTGTATGCCAGCCTAGTGTATCTCTCACTGTCTGGTCATATACAGTGGTTATTTCGTTGGGCATGTAATGCGCAACCGCGTGGGCCATACTACAGCCAATAATTCATTCACAATGGCTAACCAAATACGAGATGGCAACCAAGTGAAAGCATTAAGAATACGAGATACCCATACAACACGTATGTTATATGCTCGTGTCCCCTTAATTAATCTCTAATCTCTCTCGATGTCTTAGAGATTACATCCATGCATAAATGCTTGGATTCATTAAGGGCTGTGGGACACACACACGAGCTCTACATGCCAGCCTAGTGTATCTCTCACTGTCTGGTCAAATGTAGAGGATATCACACTGGACATGTTAATGTGAACCACGCAATATATAACACATAGCCTAAATATCATCCACAAGGTGGCTAACCTAGTGAAAGCATTAAGCAATGAAATACCATATAACTACACAAGCACAAGAGGAATTCAGTTTGTCTTAACTCTAGATACGGATTCGGTTTTATCAATCTCCCTAGGATGGCTAAACATGGGAAACAAGTTTACCAAACAACAATGTGCAATAAGTTGGTTGTTATTCATTAAGACCATTCAATATGGGTTAAGGGTTCATTCTCTTGATTTGGGAATTCTCCCTAAATCAATTTATTACCCAATCCGGCCAAGGATGAGCAATTGTGCCTTGATAACAAGACCCATTAAGCACAAGAATTGGAACCCAGGCCAATTTAGCAACTAAATGCTTGAACTGAAACCTTTCCCACTCTTTGGAGCTAAATCTCTAACACTCCAATTACTCTAAACATGGCATTTTGGTCATCCATCAATCAATCAACAATCATGGGAAGTTAAATTACACTACTCCTATATTAAATTACTCTACTCCTAATCCCAACCATGGACACATATCAAT
This sequence comes from Acer saccharum, assembly GCA_030490815.1. Taxonomy (NCBI): domain Eukaryota; kingdom Viridiplantae; phylum Streptophyta; class Magnoliopsida; order Sapindales; family Sapindaceae; genus Acer; species Acer saccharum. The sequence continues at coordinate 24,274,431 of CM059876.1, forward strand.
TTCAGGCCTCCACACACATGGATATTGCAATTAGAGCTTAAAACATGAAATTAACAAAGAATAAAACAAAACCCACAAGAATTCAAGAACAACCAACATATATAACACAAGTGAAGGTTTACAATATTCCCCAAATCTGGGTTACACATCACAGAAACAGAAAATACAAAGAAATGAGTAAAAAGAAGACAACCTTTGAAGACAAACCCTCCAAAGAAGCTCCTAGCTTTCCTAGCTCGAAATTGGTCAAGAGACCACTCCTATTCCTTGAAATCTGCCCTAAAATGGATGGAGGAAGTGTAAAATGGGGTTATGGAGATGTATGGGGAGCTCCCATGGAGGAAACACCTCCATGGGAGCTTGGATCCTCCTTATTTGGTGGAGAATGTGAAGAAAATGGTAGAGAGAGAGAGTGGGGCGGAAGAGAGAGAGAGGGAGTGAATGGATTCTGAAAGAACTGAAGAGAAGAGGCGATATATATAGTGGGGAGAAGGGTTTAGGTCAGAATTGAGGGGAAAAGATGAAAATGCCCTTAAGTGGCAGATTTTTGGGGGGTCTCGCGGATGACTTTCCAACAGCGCGCACCATTACGGAAACGGGCATAACTTTCTCCACAAACATTGGAATCGCATTCTTGATGAACCGTTGGAAAGAAGACTTCTGAAGCTTTCCAACCATATGTAGCACGAAACCCAGTTCGATTGGAGGAGAGAGATATGGCCCCCACAAGTTGAGCATTCTGCAGGAAACTTTCGTCAAATTTTCCGCCTTGACTTTTGCGCCCTATTCTGCGCCCTAGGGCGCAGAATTACAAAAAAATGAAGTTCTGGTCCCTTTTTGCACCCATTTTTGCTGCCCCTTAACGCAGAACAAGGGCGCAAAACCAACTTTCAAAAATTGCACTTTTGCCCCAATATTTCTCTATTTTTGCACTTTAGCCCCTGTTCTGGAAAAATATCCTGAAACACTTATTTAAAACGTTAAATACCCGGTTTTACCCAGAAAACAAGCATAAAAGATAAAAGTAAGGGGCTACACAACGTGTAGAAATAAGAGTTATCAGTCAATATGTTCGATTAATTATTATCTCACTTAATTAATAATTTTTGTCTTTTCAAAAATACAAAATTTAATAAATTTTGTATGTTCCCAACTCTATCAATTTCTAGAGGTTGTATTGTATTTCTATATTAATAGATTCGGATTTCCATCTTTATCTACTTATTACAACCACTTTTCTCTTTTATTCTTCGTAACAACTTTTCATTAATTGAATTAATCTTGTGAGTTGTAGAAATCTCGGTTCAAGTTAGTTTACAATAGAGAGTGGAAGGTTTTTAGTTTAATTTATATTTATATGTAATAAATTTTTTATAAAAATAAAATAAATTTAAATAATCTGACATTTTTGGCATTGGGATGTTAGCTACCTAATAAAATTAGACTGATAAAAAACCCTATGCAGTATCCATGTATATAAAAGATAGAAGAAAAGTAAATAATGACAAAAAGTAACAAAGCACAAAGAACTTGGGGGAGAACAACCCAAACCAAAAAAAAAAAAAAAAAAAAAAGCACGCAGACCACACCAAAAAGAAAAAGAAAGCATCAAGAAAAACGAAATTATTCCCGATCCACACGGTCATTACCAACTAAATAAGAACATAATGGCGGGGCGAAGAACCATCAAGAATTAGTGAAGCTCCAAAGATTATAATTATAATACTAAAAGGAACTTTAGCAAGATAGATTTTTGTGTGGGATTTGCATCCATGCATGTTGGTGTGGGTAAAATCTAAAAAAAAATTCCTTGAAGGAAACCAAAATGTTTAGTATTTTTGCAACAAATATAAAATAATCATGTCCATGGAGCATCAACTAGCTAGTCAAGGTCAATCTTTCAAACTTAACTTATGATCCCCAAATATTTTCTCCGTCTCTATTTTTTCTGTGTTCCCACTTCTCTCTCTCTCTCTACTTAGATTATAGTTATAGATATGTTGTTTTGGCAGAAAACCGACAGCATGCAACTGAAGTTTTAGACAACATTGTTGAATGTCTTCGGGTTGTTTCTGGGTAAATTTAATATATTTATATTACAAAGTCATCTATCAACTTTGTCAGATTGGAGGATTGTTACAGTTTTGACTTTTGAATGTGAATTCTCAGAAATATGCAATTCTGATATTTAGAATTTCAACTAACGAATATGTGTACACGGTGATCAGTGACTGTATTAAAAAAACAGTAACGAATACACAATTCTAAGCCACTTTCAACAACATAAAAAACCACAATTCTCATTTTTTCAACTGTAACACCATTGTGGTCACGGTCATGGGTTTACCGAAACTTGACAAAATTGGGATCTTCGAATCGGCACGGAATGCAACTCCTACTCTAAGGAAGGGGTCTATCATACTTTAGTGATTTAATAGACAAATGTGAGATTATATTTATTATACCTTTAGAAAAATATAAAATTATATTTATATTTTAACCCCCAATTTTTTTTAATTTTTGTATTTCCGCCACTGCTTCGTAACTCTGACGTAATAACTGTGTTGATGCATGCTGATATTGTAGCATGATGTTCAACCGATTGTTTTACTTATCAAGCACGACACTATTCCTTTTGTGACAACATGTTGTTTCTCGGACAAAGCATAAACTGTCGGTTGATAAAATCAACCGATAGTAACTTATTCATACATATGTCTTGTTCGTTAGACTCGACCGTTAATAAATATTAAGTAATATATATATATAGTCTTTGTATTGTCAGTTCGTTCAGATATAAAATATATCAGGACAAAGAATGTGGACCATAGATTATGGAAAAATTTTGACAAATACATACCACTAGATTTATATACTTTGATTCAAAGTGTATGCACTTGTCAAATTTTTTCTATAATCTATGGTTCACATTCTTCGTCCTGATATATTTATTGTCAGAACGAACTGACAATAGAAAGATTGTATATATATATATATATATATATATATATTTCATGGTCGATAGAATCAAACATTAATAAATATTAAAAAACTTGCTTGTATATTAGTAAAAAAAATAATAATAATAATGGCCACCGGGGGCATAGCTCAGCTAGTAGATGGACGAGCTTGAGCCTTAGGCAAATAACTCCTAAGTTAACGGTTCGAATCTTACCAATAATAAAAAGCTTCAAAAAAAAAAATGCATGGTCTATACGTCTTGATTGTTATTTATGAATATGTATATGTATTGTTAATGAATATTAACTAACTTTTTAAGTATATATTTTGTTAGAATCAGCCGTTAATGAATATTAAGTAACTTATTTATGCATATGTTTAGTCATTAGAATCGAATTCCACGCTCAAGACTTTTAATACTTTTTTATATTTTTTAATTGATATAGACCCCGGTCATCTAGTACAATGAGGATGATGCGCCGGTAATGGTCGGGATAGCTCAACTGGTAGAGCAGAGGACTGAAAATCCTCGTGTCACCAGTTCAAATCTGGTTCCTGACATATATATTGAATCGACTACGAATGAAAATCAAGTAACTTATTTACACGTATATCTTGGTCATTAAAATCGATCATTAATAAATATTAAATAACTTTTTAGCGGTAAATATTAATTAACCTATTCATATATATATATATATATATATATATATATATGTCATGTTCGTTGGAATCGACCGTTAATGAATATTAAGTAACTTATTTCTGTATATATATGTCATGGTCGTTAGAATCAACCGTTAATAACTATTAAAAAACTTGTTTGCATATTAGTAAAAAAAAAAATGAACCTTCTCCGGACAAAGCATATACCACATGATTTGAACCTTTTTTTATATCAAGTTTCGAGGAACTGCCTTGTAGAGTTGTAGTTAATCAAGGCATATACTGTCGTTCCAAAAAATGATTTACAGAACATCTTGTACGTCCACCCAAACTATGGACAAACTATATGATTTTGAAGAATATACACTCTCTAATAAACCTTAAACTAAAGTTTTTGACCATTCAATGTTTGATATTGGTATATATGTAATGATATATTGTCCAATTGACCCTTTATTTGTTAAACATAAAATATGCCTAATTGTTATCTCCCACCGCAACCACAAGGTGGTTGCCTTGGTGGTCCAAGGCTTGGGATTAAATATCCAAGTCCTTATTTCTACTCCTAGCAGTTACATTGTGGCCAGCCCTCTGGGCGTTTAGCTCTGCTGGTGGAAGGACGAACATGGGGCTAAAATCAGCGGTTTGAATCATACCCAGGCGAGGGCGAGTTCTGATTTACCCGCTTGCATCCTTGTGGGGCCAGGGGTGTGGACCGGGGTTTCCTATTTGTCCTACTCCACGATTCAACATACAGGCCACGGCAAAAAAAAAAGATATCTCCCACCTTAATTTGAACTTAATTAAAAGTATTTTTCGAGCTAGGTGGCTACAAACTACAAGAAGGATATTATTGCCAAATGAATTAGACAATCAGCCTAATTATATTAGAATACTCTTTCTCTAAATATTGAATATGATCATTTTTTGATGCCTCATGGCAAAATACACCTCAAATTAACACATTTTTTCTTATGCAGAAGAATAGATTATATATTGTTAGTACTGACCTAAAACTAATTTTTATTTTTATTTTAATGAACTTTCTAGAAATAAATCCATTTCTTTTTGCAAATATATATTGTAACTTTTTTTCTCGCATGATATTGACTAAAGAAGATCCCTAAAAGAAGTCGGAAGTGCATGTTGTATAACAAATGGCTATGCAAATATATAGTAAAAATTCTACATTAGGGTTTTCATATACATAATATTTAGGGATATAATCATTTTCCCCCCTAAGGTTTGTCCTATTGGACACTTTGCCCCCTCTAGTTCCTGGTAATGGCCGTTCACTACAAGAAAAATGACTTTTAGCAACATTAACAAGACAACGCGCATGCTACGCGTGTTGCTAAAAGTGGTCACATACAGACAATGCACATTGCTAAATGTCATTTATCGCAACGTGCAAAAAATGTGTTGTAAAAATCACCTACAGCAACGGCAACGTACAAATGCATGTTGCCAATAATTGAACACATATCGTAACACACAAAAATTGCACGTTGTCGTAGCTATTTCATTACACTACGCACATTTGTGCACGTTGCTATAAATATATTTTTAGCAACTTACAAATGTGCACATTGTTGAAAAATAATATTTAGTAACACACACATCATGCACGTTGCCGTATGTGTCTTTTTAGCAACATACAAATATGAACGTTGTTGAAAAATGAAATACATATCATGCACGTTGCTGTATGTTTCTTGTTAGCAACATACAAATGTGCACGTTGTTGAAAAGGTAATGTTTAGCAACATGCATTATGGATGTTGTCCTAGGCCTTACACATTGTGAAAAAGTCTAACATTCCGCAACACACATATCATGCACGTTGTCGTAGGTTTCTTTTTAACAACTGTTGGCTTGCATGTTAAAAAGCTAATATTTTGCAACTCATTTATCATGCACGTTGTCGTAAGATTCTCTTTAGCAACAACTGATTTGTTTACGCGTTGCGAAAAGCTAATATTCGGCAACACACATGTCATGCACGTTGTCGTAGGAGACTAATTAGCAACCGATTGCTTGCGCGTTGCGAAAAGTAAATATTCAACAACACATATGTTATGCATGTTGCCGTATGTGTCTCTTTAGCAATTATTTTCTTGTGCATTGCGAAAAAGACTAATATCCCGTAGCAAATATATAATATACATGTTGGCGTATGCGAAATTATTGACTTGTTCGATGCGAAAACGCTAATATTTGGCAACACACACATTATGGACGTTGTTATCATAAATATTAAAATGCACAACTATCATTAGCAAAGTGATGCAGTTTCCCTTCTCTTTTTTGAAAATGATTTAACTTCTACTTTTTCCCTTTTAACCGTAAAATACGGAGACTTGTCTCATATAATAGGAATTGCATTATGAGTCGTGTGTTTGTAACGATTTTTTTATTTTAAATAAAATGTTTTGGCTATTATACATGACATGTATAGTTACATGAGTAATTATGATAGAAAGTTATTTTATTTTTAAATATTTAACTTTCATAGATCATGGTAGAAATCAAATGACTAACAATTAACTTGTAAATATATGGAACATTTATAGTAACTAAGCTCTTTAATTAAATGATGGGATAAAATTTTGATAATGTTTAATTGTTAATCATAAAAATAATTAAAATGATTATCATAATGAGTTAAATTTATCAACTAATAAAAATTATTAATTTTTTCACTAAATTATTGAATTAATTTTTTTTATAACATATATATGTTATATATAAATAAGTGTGTAATTATATCAAAGTTAAACTCACAGCAGAATGGTAAAGTCTCACATGGGAATGGTGTTTGTCTTAGGTTCAAACCCCCATATGAACAATGTGTGTGTGATTAAAATACAAGGGGTCTGGGGCTAGATAGTGATTAGGCTTAGTGGGGGGTAGCCCAATGGGGTTTAAATTTTGCTTTTTTTTTTTTTTTAAACCTAAGACAACGTACAATGCGCGTTGTGAAAATTGTCTAATGCAACCTACAATGCACGTTGCGAAAACTACCTAAGACAACGTACGGAAAAATTGTCAAAGACAACGCATGGTAAGACAATATACATCAAACGTGCGTTGCGGTAAATGTCAATGACAACGCGCATTGTACGTTGTAATTGTTCTATGACTACAGACATTGCACGTTGCGAAAAACTTTGGAACTTTGGCAACAGGCGTATCAACAACATACGCCCGCGCGTTGCCAAAACTTTTCACAACACATTTTGCGCGTTGCGAAAAGCCAAATTTCTTGTAGTGGTTCTTTCCCCCTGGAAACCAAATTATTAAACGTTTTGCCCCATACCATCAGGATTTTCGTTAGACTAGCACTTTGACCATCAATTAGCAAGGGCCTCGCTAGGAGGACATGAATGATAATTATTGTGGAAGAGTAAAAATTTAAAATAAAAGTAACAATTAATGATTTATTAAAAAAGAAATTAATTAATAAAAAAAATTACAATTGAAGATCAACACCAAACCTCAAAAATCCATACCCAATGCATCATCATCATAAACCCATACCAGAAAAATAAAATTAAAAAATTAAAATAGGATGTTGGATCTCCACCAAATTGAAAGAACAAACCCTCACAGATCTCTCGCTCCGCCACTGCCACCATCGCCCGCGCCTCTCTCGTCTGGTATTTGACTTGCTCAGCTCTGACTTGCACTCTCTCCTCTCCTCCGATTGTGCTTGCCTCTCTGCGGATTGCTTGCCGTGCTCGTGTCCGTCTCAGAGCACGATCCAGAGATTCTTTTCAAGAGGGAGTGGGTGGTGGTGGTGAGGATTCGGTGGGCGGATCGGAGATATCTATTTGAGTTTTAGTTTGAGATTCTTTTGGTAGTTTGGAGGATTTTGGGTTTTTGTGTTTTTCTTTGAAAATTAAGAAGATGATGTTGATGATTGAGTGAAAAAATCTTGACGATTATTGAAGAAAAAGAAGAATAAGATCTAGCTTTGGTAAATTGTTTTCTTCGAATGATGTGATGATGGAGAGAATGGTAAAAAAAAACTCGTATCAAACTTTCTTAGTAATCTTGATACGATTTTTTTGTTCTTGGTTTTGATTTTATGTATCAGAGATTAGTTCAACATCAGAGGAATTAAGCATTGGAAAAATCAAGCTCAAAGCGTTTGATTTGGGAGGTCATTTCTCCAAAAGTCTCCCTTGAAGACCTTCTTATTTAAGGGTGGATGTTGTTCTAAGGGGCCATTAAGGGGTATGTGTTCCAAGAATACTCCCTTAAATGACTCCTTTATAATTTTTTATTATTATTTTATGCGAATCCCACTTATTTTTTATTATTTTTTATATACTCATGAACTATATTTTTTTCTTTATATGTGGAGCCCGCTTAATTAAGGGGGTTGAAGCCACCCCTTAATTAAGAGAGTGAGCTCCGCTAGATTCTAATTAAGGAAGTCATTAAGGGATCTTTGAAGCTGTAAAAACTATAGCTCCTCCCTTAATTAAGCTAAGAGACTTGATTAAAGGATCTCTTGGAGATGCTCTTAGATTGGTAGAAGAGTTTGGAAAGATTACTATATATGCCAAGGTTTATTTTTTGTTTTATTTAATTGTAAATAATTTGTGTAGTTACATTGAATTCGAAAATAATCTCTTTTTCTGAGTTTTTTATGCGATTTTATGAATGAATGCGCTTGTTTTGAAATTTTATGTGGGTTGGTTTCAGAATTTTTATGTACAATTCATTGCTGCAAATTGTGTAAATTTGTTTTCCTAAATTTCGATTCGAGTGATGTGATCTGGATTTGGGTTTTTTCATTTTATTTTTTATTTTTTTTTATTTCTTACTTTGTAAATTATCTTTTAATCTCCACCATCCATATTTGAGATAGATGGTGGAGATCCAATTATAAGAAGAAAAAAAATATTTTGATTAAAAAATTTTCTCAAACCGATCCATTCACAATTAAAATGAAAATAAAAATAGATGGATCTCAGCCCTCTATCTCATAGATGGACAGTTGAGATCCATCTCTTTTTATTTTCATTAAATAATGACAATCTAATCATGTCCTCCTAATGAAGTTACAATATTGTCCTTGTTAATTGACGGTCAAAGTGCTAGCCTAACGGAAATCAATCCTAACGGCAGGAGATAAAATGTTTGATATTTTCATTAAGTGTCTAAGAAGGCAAATCTCAAGGGGCGGATATATATATATATATATATATATATTTATATCATATGTGGTGGTGGCGACTCAAACTTGGAATGTTGTCAAGCTGGATGAGCGTTCCTTCCACCAAGTCATATTGTGCGGCAATGGTGGACCCACCATGGGTTCAGGTGAGGCACGGGGGGGGGGGGGTTGTATATATATATATACCATATGTGGTGGTGGCGACTCAAACTTGGAATGTTGTCAAGCAGATATATATATGCATATATATATATATATACCATATATATGTGGTGGTGACGACTCAAACTTGAAATGTTGTCAAGCCAGATGAGTGTTCGTTCCACCAATTCATATTGTGTGGCAATGGTGGACCCACCATGGGTTCAAGTGAGGCACGTGCCCCATCTCAAATTTTCAACAATAACAACAACAACAAAACTGATTTTTATATATATAGGGCTGAAATTTTTTTTGTCACTATTTGGACCGGGTTTTGTAAGAAAGTCACAACTTTAATAACTTAAATTTAAAAAGCACTTATTATGGTGAATGGAAAAAAATGCCCCCCACAGTAACCTTCTTCACCATTTTGGTTTTTTTTTTTTTTTTTCCTTTCAAAATCCTCCATCAATGGACGACGGTGGACCATGAACACTCGTACGTCGCCGTCGGCGACCATGACCAAATACAATAGCAACTTTTTTTATGTCCGAGCCTTTGTTAGTTAGTTTTAATAGATGTAAAGTGTGGATCTGAAAGAAAATACCCTTAAAATACACTTACAAAAATAAGTCTCATGCTTTTCTTTTCCGAAACTTAATTTCGTGTTTTTGAGACTTATTTTAGTGATTTCAAGACTTATTTCGATGTTTTCGAGACTTATTTTGGTGTTTTTGAGACTTATTTTCTAATTTCCTAGACTTATTTGTAGTTTCCGAGAATTATTAGGTATATTTACAATTTCCGAGACTCATTGGGAAAAAATGAAAATTTTCATTTTTTTTTTTTATTCATCTTCTTCATTGAGACCTCCATTTTGAACTCAATTGCTCCTCCATCAATGGAGGTTGTTGACAAAAAAAAAAAAAAAAAAAAAAAAAAAAAAAAAACAAAAAAAAAACCCTGAAAATGATAAAAACGTAATAAAAGAATGAGGTGATGATATTTTAGTTTATTGGTGTCATTTAAACTTTAACTTATTAAAGTAGTGATACATTAAAATTCAATATAAAAAGAGTGTATTTCCCCTTATTTTCAAAATATATATATACACACACTACGCTAGTACGCTCACTACTGCCGCAAAGAAACAAATAAGTAAAGAAGTATTTTTAAAAAATATATTAAGAATTTAATTTTATCCTCTAATTTTAATATTTTTTTTATTGTTTCTTTATTTTACACTCTTTTCTAATTCTTTTCTCAAACTTTGGTATTCTCTTACAACAAAACAATCCACTTTTTCTTTCTCGTCCTTATTGTCGGCATCTTTTATACACTCGATTTCTGGTTTGTTAATTTAATTTAATTTTTTATTAAATTATCTATTATCATTTTAAATTTTTCTTATTTTTAATAGAATTATTTTTGCACAATTATTTCTAATAGTTTTGGTTTAACATACATGACACATACAATCAAGCCTATATCTCAAACTTTAATTTATTGTATTAAAATTTTTTATCCTTTATTATGAATATTCTTTTTTATCCTTTGCAATTTTTCTTTATTTTATAGTCTCAATATATTTTTATTTTGTGAAATAGTTTTAAATTTAAAGTGAATTCATTGTAAATACAAAACATAATTTATTATTATAAAATTATATTATAATTTTTGTAAGAATAAATACTGTAACTTTACATTATTTATGTTGTTTTCCTTGTTATTATTATTATTTTTTAATTTTGTGTTTCTTGTTTTTATTTATTTATTTATTTATTTATTTATTTAATGTTTCATTTTTCGTTTTCATTACTTTTTGAGTGTATAATTGTATATATTGTTTTTCTTTTTATTATTTATTTTTTAAAATTGTGTTTCTTGTTTTTATTTCTTTTTAAGACTATTTAATTCATTTTGATTAGGTGTTCTATTTGTTTTATTTTATTTAAAATTCATCATACCATCAATTATTTTATATATACATAATGATAATATATATACAGAAATTCTATTATCAGTTCAAACTGACAAAAGTTATATCAATTCCTTGTATGTGGGCCACTGGATTTAAATACTTTGACTGACAAGTGCATACAGCCAAGTCAAAGTATTTAAATCCAGTGGCTTACATGCAAGGAACTGATATAACTTTTGTCAGTTCGAACTGATAATAGAATTTCTATATATATATATATATATAAACTCATTTTACTATATTTTAATTTATTAGTATTATTATTATTTTATTATTTTACTCAAGTATCCCTTTGTTAGAGTTATTAAAGTAAGTAACCTTTGCGTTGTTTATAACGATGAAAAGCTTCAATTTGAATAATATGGATATAGGGAAGCATAATGGAAAGCTTCTATGTGTATACATACATTTCCAAAGACCTATATGTATTGGACTACTCTAATTCAAGACCTAATTATAAGCAAAACTTACAATAACAATATTGGATTATTTTATAAAAAATACAAAATCAATATGGCAGGGTAGAAATTGAAGTTTTGTTATATTAAAAGGCCATATTATAGTAAATTCCTAATTGACCTGCTAATTAACATATAATATATGTGTGGGAGTAATTGGATTATTTATTTCTAAATCTGCATAATTCAATAGTGATTTTATCAAAAAATAATAATAATAATTCAATAGTGATAAATGGTGAATTTTTTGGTATAAAAGTAAATCCTTAAAAATTAATTGATAAATAACTAAAAGAACAGACCAACATATATACATGATGTTTCAAGAAGGCCCAAAAAACATTTAACTTACCGAGATTGGACCAAGTGTATACACATTGAATTACCTCTTTAATCAATGAAAATCGATATACTAAGAGAGTTAACTAGATGATTTTATTTGTAAGACAATTTTGTAGCACCACAAACTAATTCACCAGATGATTTTCTTGTGTTTTGAAAGAGTAGACTATATACGGTTATACTTAAATACATGCACTAGATGATCAACTCATCATCATTTCTTTTCTTTTATTGTTTTATCATCCCTTAAGTGTGTCAATATTACGAAAAATCTTATAACGATGAAATTTTAGCACTTTTCGGTCCGAGCATAGGCTACTATTACTCAAAGCGTAAAATATGATTTAACAAAAACTTTTTGCATGGAAATACTATAACTACCCGAATCTAGCAATGATTCAAATTTGGGGAAAATCCGAGAACGTTGAAATTTTAGCCCTTTTTCGGTCCGACCATAGACACGTGTTTTGTAGCGTGCATAACTCAATGCTAAATGTGATTTTGCATAGAACTATTATAAATACTCTATTCTAGCTATTAATCAAATTTGGGAAAAATCCAAAACTTTGAAGTTTTAGTACTTTTCGGTCCGAACATAGGAAAGTGTTTTGCGAGATGCATAACTCAATGTAAAATGCGATTTAATAAAAACCTTTTGATAGAACTACTATAAATACTCTAATCTACCTATGAATCAAATTTGGAAAAAATCCAAGAACTTTAAAATTTTAGTACTTTACGGTGAGATCAAGCATAGGCTAGTGTTTTGCAAGACGCATAACTCAACGCAAAATGCGATTTAACAAAAAAAATTTGAGTAAAAGTGTAAAACCACTATAAATACCTAAGAATCAAATTTTCGAAACATCCGAGAACATTGAAATTTTAGCACTTTTGGTAATTTGACTATTTTAATTTCTTGGCCGATCTCTTGTGGTAACACGGTCACCCTCTGTCTCTCTTTTATTTTGGTCTATTGAGGCGTACTCACTCTCATCAATATCTCGCCAACCTATTTGACTTTGTCTTTCTTTCATCTTTATTTATTTTTAACCAAAAAATTACCCAGAATTTGTGTTTTCATTGTTTTTACTAAACTTTCCACTGAAAAGACAAACACTAGATTAAACACACTAGGAATAAAAATTGGTGGTATGTTTAATTGATGAAAACTGTTGGTGTATTTAATTGATAAAAAACTGATGATGTGTTTAATTGAAAAAAAAATGTTCGTTTAATTTAACATGTGGTGTGTTTAATTGAAGAAAACTGATGTGTTTAATTATAGAAGACCGGTGTGTTTAATTGAGAAATTATTAATGGTATTTTTGTCTCATTAGTGGAAAGTTTGGTAAAAACAATCAAAATATTAATGCCAGTTAAAAATAAAAAGAGTTTCTCCTTACAATCCACAAATTATCTATTTACACTCCAATTTAAAATTTTTTATTAATGACAATTTTAACCTAAATTAAAATTACTAAACAAGCAAAAAAAAAATCGAAAGACACTCCAAACTAATTAAATTATTAAAAAAAGAAATTCTCTCTCCTAAATCATTAGATTAAATATTACATATTAAACTCTCTCTCCTAATTTTGTTATTACCATATTAAACACTCTCCTAATTAATCTCTCTCTCTCTCTCTCTCTCTCTCTCTCCAATTTTCAAAAAAAAAAATCCTATCTCTATACTTTCTTGATCAATCTCTAATTAATAGTTAAAGAAAAAAGAAACTTATGAATATTTTGGTTTTTTATTAGCAGTAATATATATTAAAAAGTCAATACAAATACCTTGTTTATATATATATATATATATATGAAAACTTGATTTGTTGCAACTAGATTTGATTAAACTCAAAATTTCTAAGACTAATGAAAGAATTAAAGTTTTCTAGGTAATCATATACCTACAAAAGTAACAAAAACATTTTCATATTTAGATTTATTTTATTTTATTTAAAAAAAAAAAAAAAAAAACAGGGCACTTGTTTTTTAAGGTTTTTTTTTTTTTTAATATATACATATATACGATTCCTAAAAATCAAGTTTATTCATAAGTTTTTTTTTTTCTTAACTGTTAGTCTTGCTTGAGAGAAAATGGAGACAGAAAATTAGAGATATGTATTGGAGGAGAGAGAGTTTAATATAGTAATTAAAAATTTAGGAGAGAGTGTTTAATATGTAATATTTAATGTAATGATTTATGAGAGATAATTTCTTTTTTTAATAATTTAATTCAAAAAAGATTACCCATCGGATGAATCAAAGACTGCGATGACTCATCCTAACTTTTATTAAAATAAAATGGAATGTCTTTCGAAATTTATTTTTAAATGGAGTGTCTTTAGAATAGGAGTGTCTTTAGAATATGAGTGCCAAAATATAAAAAGGATAATCTTAGACTAAAAGGAAGTGTCTTTAGAATTTTTTTAAATTAAAATTTTGAGAATCGAGTGCCTTTAGAAAAGAAGTGTAAAAAGAAAAAATTGGATTGCCAAACAAAAGCTCTCAAAAATAAAACTCCACTAATTATATGGTTAGTTTCAATTTTAACCCTATATAAAATAAAATACAATGTGTGTTGTAGAAATTAGAAAAGATAGAAAAAGATGATGAGTTGCAAGAATTGTGTAAATATTGCTTGGATGATTCTCCTTCTTTATGTGTTTTTTATAAGCTCTCAATCTCAACTGGCAGCTGCAAGGGGACTTGGATATGGAGAAAGGGAATCGAACCGTGGTAAGATTGCGTTGCATTGCATGCTTTTGTTTTTTTTTCCTTGGCATAATACATATATGGATTCCTAAAATTTCGACCGTTGGTCTTTCAGGTTCAGCTGTTTTTGGTGATCCGATAGGACGTGCACTCGGAACTTAGCTATACCCTTTTTTGCCTAAGTGATATTTTGCATAGTGTTTCAAGATTCTAATACATAGTTTATGAAATTAATGTATTACGTTGTATGAATAAAGATCAAAGTGATGATCCTTTCTCTTTTCAAATTTCTGATATTTATTACCTCTTCTCGTTTTTCTACTTCGGATTATGTTGAGCATTTATTGGAATATAATAGGGATAATTGCACAAACCTCCCCCAAGTTTAGGCCTAATTACAGCTAAATAGACATTTTGCTTAAAATTGAACAAACCTTCCCTGCTGTTAGTAGACCTCTATTAAAAATTAACTGCTCAAGGGCAAAATTGCCAATTTAATTTTTTAATCATTTATAATTAAATAAACGAATGGAGGAGATCAAAATTTCCCACTTAAATGGATGGAGGGGAACTCTCCTACATCATTTATCATTTAATTAAAAAAAAAAAAAAAGGTATTTCAACAAAGGAAAAAAAAAAAAATGAAGTGAACGATGGAGCGTAGGAAAAAAAAGAAGGACAAGAAGAAGAAGTGCATAAAAAGAGGAAGAAGAAGATAAAGTGTAGGAAAATAGAAGAAGATGATAAAGCGCAAACAAAAAGAATGAAGATAGGAATAACTGCTCCATAATGGAGCAGAACACTCTGATGAGCAAATTGCTCCTCCTCTTTGAGCAGATCTGCTCCTCGGAGAGGATGAGCAGTTCTTCTATTGTCGATGGAGTGTTTCAACCGGCATTGTTTTGATTTGTTAAAATAACATTTTTTGGTTTATAACGAAAATTTATTTTTTGTTTGGGTCTGGATGGGTGATTTTGTTTGGGCGATGAATAGATTAAAAGAGATGAACGATGTTGATGCATGAAATTTGATCAACTACAAATTATATTAAATAGCTCTCATTAAACTTTTATGATGGATTAATCTCTAGAGAAATTACAATTTGTATGTATATCTCTCTCTCCATTTTCTTTTTTCCTTCCTTCTCCTTGATGAGCCTCTCCTTTTATAGTGTTTCTTTATGGGGACCCTTGAGAATACGTGTCAGGATGCGAGTTATTCACCATGAAGCAAGTGAACTTATACGTCTTCATCCCGACTTTGTTTTGTGAATCCATAGGACGATTTCATTTTCCAAGCTCGACTTCCCTTTCCGAGTTGAGTTCTGACTAGGACGACTTTGAGTCGAGTCTATACATAGAATGACTTTCTTCCCCGAGTTGAGTTCAGACTAGGACGACTTCCTTCTCCAAGTTGAGTTCGGACTAGGACAACTTTGAGTTGAGTCCATACATAGGACGAATTTCTTTTCCGAGTTAAGTTCAGACTAGGACAACTTCCTACTCCAAGTTGAGTTCGGAATAAGACGACTTTGAGTTTAGTCCTTAACAAGACAGTTTCCTTCTCCGAATTGAGTTCGGACTAGGACGGCTTTGAGTTGAGTTTGTACAATGGACGACTTTCTTCTTTAAGTTGAGTTTGGACTAGGACGACTTTGAGTTGAGTCCGTAAATAGGACGACTTTCTTCTTCGAGTTAAGTTCGGACCTGAGCTCGTATGTTTGAAGTTGGATTGATTGATTCGACTACTTGAATATTCACACATACTTCTACATGCATTTGGCCTCCATAATATTGATGTGTAAAATCGTGTTATAAAAACCTAGCTCGCAAGTGCACAAATTGTGAGATAAGTACAACGTCAAGTAGGGATTGTTCCCATGAGGAAAAGTGATTTATCAATTATAACTAATCCTAATTAAAGCTAAGCAATTAAAAATATCCAAGAGATTTTTGATTGATTGATTGATTGATTGATCTAAAGCTAAATTATCTAAAAGAGCAAGTAACAAGAATATGTGAATGTGATCAAGAGGTGAGAAAACTAGGTCATTAATGCTCCCCAACTATGTTTACTCAAAACTTCGAATTGACTTTGATAAAAGATGTTAATCAAGTTAAGGGTTCGTTCTTAAATTAAGTATGATTGTTACCGTATGATCCTGGGATGAATCAAGTGTTCTCAATTATATTTTACCCATAAGTCAATGGTGCAAACTACAACCGAGAACCCATTAAGCGAATGAACTAGTGAACCAAAACCCACTTGCATAAGTCAATGCTAAGATCAGTTTTACCCATTCAATTGAAGATTGATTGAGATTGCCTGTTACACTCCAAACTCAATCATTAAATTATCAAAACCCTAAATTCATGCTAGTGTATAGTCATGCATTGACAAGAATAAAGAATTAAGAATTAAGACATGGGATGAATTGAATGAATCAAAACTTGAATTAAGAAAATATAGTCAATTCTAAAAAAGAGTATGTAGGGAAAAAATAACAAAAGTAGTACACACAGCGGAAGCGATACTAAAATAAGATTTAGTGACTTTTAAAAAAATTTTCCTTTATGAACCTTAAACCCTTTAATTAATTAAACATGCATATACAATAACAAAAAGTAGATTACCTTTTGTCGCATGATCCGATTGACTTACGTCGATGGTAATCCGCAAGATTTTCAATCCTAGCACGAACGTGGATCACCTAGGAGCGTGGTCTCCCTTTTCTTTGAATTGCAAACCTGTGAATGGACAAAACAAAACTTTTCTTTTCTTTGTTAGTCACAAAACAATCAAAAGAATGTCTAAGATTATTCCGGTCACTTTTGAGTTCTCAATCTAATGATCGAAACTCGCGTGAACCTAGATCGATATCGTATACACAAGCTTATTAATGATTAAGCAAATAGTATACTATCAAAGAATAATCTAACACTCCTTTTTGTCTTAGTAGAATAAAAACCCTCTATGAATGAAGAAGAAGAAGAAAAATATAATCTCTTGAACACATGTGTGTGGTGGCCGAAACCTATAGCAAGAATAATATAGGGTGGCCGAATTTTGCTTCCTTTCTCCTTTAGGGTTGCCGAATTCTATGTAGTTGTGTATTAGGGTTGGCCGAATTTCATCATGTCACTTATATAGGGTGACCGAAATTCAACCCTAATTCTTTTCAACTTTTTTGACTTCAAACCCTAATCTAACTCATAGATATTTTATTATATTCTTTTGACTAAATAAAAAGACTCCTTATTTGATTAAATAAATAAAATTAATTATTTATTTCCTTATCAAACAAGTCTTTTACTTTTAGGAAATATATTTCCTGATTAGAAAAGATTTGTTTCTTTAATTAAACAATTAATTAATAAATTAATTAATTCTTATTTAATTAAAACAAATGAAACAAAATAATATATTAGGTTAAAACTTTAACCTTGCCGCCCCACTTGAATAGAATTGGGCCTAATATTATTTTCTTATTTCATTTAATCCATTGGACTTTAAATAAAAAGCCCACATGTGAACCAGACCCATTCTTACTAAAAGAAACAAGCCCATATATCTTTCATTTATATATTAATATAATTGAGCAGCCCATTACATAAATAATGTGCAAATTATATTCTTAATATATTAAATGCAATTCTAGATGGACCCTTAAATTGGTCCGGTAGAATATATCAAGTGATCCATGCAAGTCCGTGTGGATTGGGGATCTTGGCGGGCCATCTAAATTTAAGCTTCAATAGACATAACCTAATCACAATCAACAAATGATTCACTTAGGTCCGATCCATTAATTTTAACTCATTCCACTAAAGAGCTAAAACTGAACTCTTAAATAAAGATAGAAAAGGAAGATGCTCCTCATTCATACCCTAGACAATCATATTGGAGATAGTGTATCCTCGTGATTAATATCAGTAATCGCCAAGAGTTCATAGACCGCCTATAACTCTCCAAGTTACCATATTTACTCATATGACCACGTTTTAAACTTGGATATTTTGATTTGTCCAGAAGCCATGTTTTCAATAGACACTATCGAAAACTCAACGTTGAGATTTAATATCCAATTACCTCAAAACATCCATATGATGATATTATACTCTCATTTAATTAAATGGAGCCACGATGTCCATATCTATAAATGAAGTCCTCTATCGATTAACAAATGAATATCACCAAACTATCGAGGATAGACTATGCGATATAATCGTACTCATTGATAACTCAAATGATATCACTTGCAACCATAAGTCCATCATTTATCTCAGGATTAAGATAGACTCTCTGATTGTCCTGATAATGAAAAGACTTTTATCTACTGACGGTTCTAGATAAAGCTTTTCATTGTGATCCAGTTCAATGCACCCAGTGCACTAGATCCTTTTGCTCGAAGACACTCCGATGATTTTAGACTCATCATATCTCATTTGATCCCACTCAAATGCTAGCAAAAGAATTCTACAACTTTAACAAGATAAAGGTGCCCAACCTTTAACTTAAGTTGTGAACATTATTCAAGACTAACTAAAGAATTGTGTCTACCACATACATATCCAGATGTACGAACAATTCTTCTTTTCCCATAGTCTTTAGACCTTATGATTATTTACTTTGACAATTATAATATTAAACTATAAATGCTATACGATTTGTTAAACTAGACCTTCTCAAGTGGTCAACCATCGCGCTAAGACATGCACACCATCGTGCAAGCACGGACGTTTCCGTTCACACAAATGGAAACGAATTACACCACACTTAATACTAATCATGAAGTGCAAGTGTGGGAATTGAATGCATCCTAATGCCTATCATGTCATGGCATTTCATAGAACAAGATGCAATCAATTAAATGCAAGAAGAGATATTGAATAAATCAATAAAGCACAATGCACACAAAATACAAACACAACATTCAAGAATAAGAGTTATGCATGTTGTGTGTGTGTGTGCAACTATATCTCTTCAAGCCAATGTAAGCACAAGATATACCTTTGGTGGTTGTCCTCTTGAGGTCTTGGAAAGGGTCTTTGATCTTCAACAAATCACCTAGACTACCCTTACAACCAAACCCCAACATGTGGTTTGCCCACGAAATAAGCCAATCAAATAAAGGGAATCCTTACAATCTCCCCCTTTGGCTATTTCGTGACAAAACCACCACTCACAATGATTCCTCACAACATAATAGAAACTACAAGTCTACTATGATTTTCTACATTACAAAGAGATAAGATAAATAATCTTGAAGTCTTCAATCTCAAGTAGAACAATCAATCCCTAAAAAACAAAGTTTCTATACTATCCAATACAAGACAAGGTGAGATGAATCAAGTGAGATAAAACAAGCATTTGCATTTAAGAATTTAAGCACAACATCATGCAATGTATGTAATGTGCAAATGCTCCCCCTCAAAGGGTTACTCCCCCTCAATTAGTATTCTCCCCAACCTGCACAATTGCTACTACAATTTGCAACTCCCCTTACCACAACCTACTCCCCCTTTTTGTCATGATATAGACAAAGGAGTAGCCCCTCAACCAGGTCACTCAAGGCAAAGAGAGATAGTAGCATTCTAGATATTTGCATAATCAATATAAGTCACTTTATGCAATCTCAATTAATTGGAGAGAAACAAGGAGATTTATTTAAAGAAAATGTGTGAATCAAAAAATTGCTTTGCATACAAGACATGTAGCATTTAAGTCCAAAATACCATGGTATTTGGCAAAGCAAATGACAAAGGTTTTTAATATGAATTCAAACCAATTTCACCAATGTCATGAGAGAAGCAAGGATATAGGTTTTCATTGATTTCAATATAAGAACAACTATATCCAACTTTATAAGCCAAACATGTCATGAGCGACTTTGCACCCTACTTGATTTTTCCGGATAAGATATCCGTATGATAGTAGACATGTTCAACCAATAAAGAAAGAGAGACATTTGGATTGTAAAATCCTTGAATGGATACAAGATCCTTTTTCATTTGAGTCTCATAAGCTTTTTCACACAAGTTTTTGCATTTAAGAACGCAATCATCAAAACATGCTTTTTAAGATTAGCATTTAGCATGTCATTTAGCAATCATCATGTCATGGAGATCATTATAGGTCATTCAAATTTTATCCTATGTATATATCTCCTAGTCCAAAAATGCATGTTTGAACATAAATATGACATGGATTGCAATACAAGCATTGATCACACTTATTGAATAGAAAAAATATATACATAGTGTAACCAAGCTTACTCAAGCAACAAAAAGAGAAGCATAAGATATTTCAAATTTTTTGCAAATGACAAGAATGCAAAATAGCTCTATTTGCTTAAGTTCCCCATATGGGGTCAACTTTCCATACCTCTTCAAAGAAAGGTATGAGGTCCTATGGACCTACCAAGTCCTTTGGACTTAGTTGAACCTATTTGAGACTTGTTAGTCTCGTAGCAAGCGAGTTCATTCTTATTAATCCACTTAGGTGACACTAAGTCAATCCTAGTGGACAAAGGTTCTAGAGTACAAGATAAAAAGGATCATGCACATGATTTTCTTCCTTTTTATGAAGCATCTTAGCTCTAGCCTTTTTCTTGTCAAACATGCTTTTAGCTCTACACATTTCAATGTAATGCAAGCAACTTGGTCTAATATGACCAACAATACCACAAAAATGACAAGTGGGAAAAAAGTTAGGAATCATACCATTCCCTTGAGCATGGATAGGTGCTTTCCCTTGTCGTTGTGGTTGTCTTGGTTGTTGGATAGGATCTCTCCTCCTTTGTTGATAACCAAGACGAGGTTGCTTGCTTGTCTGAGCTTGCATGTCTGAACTCTTCCCATGTTGTTTTTGAGTTTGAGGGAAAATAGGGTGAGGAGCCCTTTGGGTGTGAGCTTGAGCTTGACCTTTTGGTGCCTCAACCACTTGGGCACTCCTTGAACACTCTCCTAGGTCCATCTTCTTCCTAGGGTGTTGAGGAGGAGGGGACATATTGAAGTTCATGTCCATGACAAAGGATGTCTTGCTTGTGGAGGAGGCATCCTTGTCATCAATGTAGCCAAGACCTCTCTTGTCACTTGGCTTTCTTCCAACTCCCAACATGTGGTCAAGCATCTTGGTGCTTGAAGTCATCTTAGCCATTAAGACCTTAACTTCTTCAAGCTCTCTTTTCAGCTCTTCTTCTCTCCTCTTAGATAAGACTAAGTCTTCTTTTAGCTTATCTTCATCCGCCATGGATCTCACCACTTCTTCACACAAGTGGTCTACTAGTGTTGAAAGCTCTAGATTCTCTTCTTTTAATCTTCTAATTTCTTCCTTGTTCCTCATCATCGAGCTCTCAACTTTGACTTTGTAGTCATTAGGATCCATACCCTCCACATATCCATTTGTGGAGTTAGATGACAAATATTCAACACTTGTGTCATCTCCTTTAATCTCCATTTCACCAATGGAGTCATCTCCTTCATCAAGATCATCAAATTTGTCTTGATGAGGAATGAGCCAAATCCCGATGAGTAGCTACACCAACTACCTCTATACCTAGTTCTTCTTGGGGATCACAAGGAAAAGCAACTTTGCCATCTTCTTCAACTTCTACACTCTTGGCTCCAAATTCCGTGTAGATGATGGCAAGTTCTTCATCACTTGAAGGATTTTCGTCATCTTCATATTTATCCCATAAGGTGGCCAACGCCTTCCCTTTTCTTCTATCCTTCAAGTTTCCACACTCCGGGGAGAAATGCCCGAATCCTCCACATTCGTAGCACTGAATCCCTTCTCTTGAAGACACTCCTTGGTTTGACTTGTCATTAAGTCCCATGTCTTCAATAGAGATACCCTCCTTCTTGTCATGCTTCGAAGTCTCCAAAGCAAATGCCTTCTTCTTCTTAGGAGGTGAGGTGGTCAACTTCTTCTTAGGAGGTGAGGTGGTTAATTTCACAAATCTCCTAAATCTCTCTAGTAAGAGAGGCATCTCCTCAACGGAGTCAATTTCTTCTCTCACGAAATCACTCATAGTGTTTGCGTTCAATGAATGCAAAAGAGAAGAATGCAAAATGTATGAAGAAATCAAACAAACATACAAAATGCAAAAACACACCAACAATGAGCAAAGGATCACCTAAGTATATCTAGGAACCCGCTCTGATACCAATTGAAAGGAATACATTCTCAAGGTGTGTTTAATATATAAAGCTAGAGAGGGGGGGGGGGGGGGGGGTGAATAGATTTTATCTAATTATTACCCAATTTTCGCGTGCATGTCAATTTTACGAAAATACCCCTAGCAAGTCAAAAATACATACAAGTGTAATAAGATGCGGAAATAATAAATGACACTTGATGTTTACGTGGAAAACCCAACCACTGGGAAAAAACCACGGGCTGTTTAGTGCGCCACACTCGGGCCTCGAAATCCACTAATTAAAATGGAGTTTACAACCTATGTAGACCTCCTCTAACACTCCGGTCAATAACCCCCCACTTCTACCACGCGGGCCTTTAAAAGTGGCTCTAGTCCAATTGCTTATGTGACCACCTGTTCCCGGTGTCCGACCTAATCCCAGTCAATCACACAAGACTTCAATCTCTCAAAAGAGATGCACAACCCTATGTGAATATGTATGAATATTCAATTAACAAACAAGGCTAGGGAACCTTAGATGTTTATCTAGGATGATGATATATTCAATTTAAATCAATCCTAGATATGAAAATAGCTATATGTCATGGCATACAACTTTAGCTAAGTAAAGGATAACCAATCCTAGATACAAAGCTATCACAAAAAACCCACAAACATTCAAAAGATTAACTAGTTGATTAAAAAACAATCTATCAACCTAGTTATAAATAAATCACACAAGAATGTTTATGGCATAGCTTTTAGGCAATAATGACCTAATCAATTAAGCTATCAAAAATAATTTCAATCATATAATGAGATTAATTAGCTAGATATAAAATAGGCATGAAAACCTAGCTAACATAAATAACCCAATCAACACATAATCTCAATCATGTATGTAGAAATTAATCTAAACACATACAAGTAATAAATGAGATAAAATTGATAAGTAGAAACACTAATTATGTAAGATAAAAGTGTTCAACAAATCATACCATGTGTGTTAAAGAAGACCCATGCATTAGCACATGCTAGATGAACCTAGATGATGCCTAGATGATGATTTGTGCATGTGGGAATGGGTTTAGAGAGATAAAGATGTAATCTTTAAGCTTTTTCTCTCAAGTCTCTCTTTCTCTCTCAAGAATAAGGAGCCTCTCTCTCTAGGGTTTGATTTTGTGGCTCTGCACTCAAAATGATGAGAAAGATATGTATTTATAATGCCCAAGTGAAACTATGTCGTTTTGGAAGAAATGGAAAAAATATGGGCATTTTCGCGGTACTCGCGTCAGTGCAGCGACTCAATATTCGAGCGCTTCGAAACATGACCAAACGATATCGAAACCTTTCATATTATATATCGTTGGAAAGGTATGGATATCTACTTTCTACTCGTTTTTACAGAATTACATTCTGATGTCTGTAGAAAAAGTTATGGTCAATAGAGTGACCAAAGGTCAGAAACAGACAACAACATAGTTGCCCTGTTTTGGTGGTCACTTTGGAGATTTCAAAACCAATCCAAACGGTCATGAAATATTACGAATAATATACCGTTGGAAAGGTATGGGTGTCTAGTTTGTCCAGAATTTTACAAAACTCAATTTAAATCTTTCTATAAAAAGTTATGGTCACAAGACCATACAAATGTCAGTTTTGAAAAAACATTGAAATTCAATCTTTTGAAACTAGACACATTACTCCAAACAACCAAACCAAAACTACCACTTATCCAAGAGAAGAATGAGACCTTCTCAAGTGGTCAACCATCGCGCTAAGACATGCACACCATCGTGCAAGCGCGGACGTTTCCGATCACACAAATGGAAACGAATTACACCACACTTAATACTAATCATAAAGTGCAAGTGTGGGAATTGAATGCATCCTAATACCTATCATGTCATGGCATTTCATAGAATAAGATGCAATCAATTAAATGCAAGAAGAGATATTGAATAAATCAATAAAGCACAATGCACACAAAATACAAACACAACATTCAAGAATAAGAGTTATGCATGTTGTGTGTGTGTGCAACTATATCTCTTCAAGCCAATGTAAGCACAAGATATACCTTTGGTGCTTGTCCTCTTGAGGTCTTGGAAAGGGTCTTTGATCTTCAACAAATCACCTAGACTACCCTTACAACCAAACCCCAACATGTGGTTTGCCCACGAAATAAGCCAATCAAATAAAGGGAATCCTTACAGACGTCATCTTTGTTACTGATGATGTCATCCTCATCAACTTAGCCTTTTTTTTCTTGAGGATGATGTCATCCTTGTTACTGATGACATCATCGTCGATATTTTTTTAGACGATGATGATGTCATCCTCGTCAACTTGATATTTTTATGACGTTATCGTCGGCATTTTTTGGGATGATGATGACGTCAACAATTATTCTTTTTCAACGATGATGTCATCTTGGTTGTAAGCATCTTAAGTGTGAGAGGTGTACACTTAACTGATTCACATTTATCCTCGACCAAGTCTATTTTTATTGAAAGATGTATACTCAGCCGATTCATATTTGTCCTCAGCAAAGTTTACCTTTATTAAGAAATGTACACTTAGCCAATTCACATTTGTCCTCAGCCAAGTCTATTTTTATTGAAAGATGTATACTCAGCCGATTCATATTCGTCCTCGGTAAAGTTTACTTTTATTGAGAGGTGTACACTTAACCGATTCACATTTGTCCTCAAGCAAGTCTATTTTTATTGAAAGATGTATACTTAGCCGATTCATATTTGTCCTTAGGAAAGTTTATTTTTATTGAAAGATGCATACACAGCCGGTTCATATTTGTCATCGGCCAAATTCATTTTTATTGAGAGGTGTACACTTAGCCGATTCACATTTGTCCTCGGCCAGTTGCCAATGGGCCAATCAAGTCTATTCCCCTATAAGGCAAAAGGCCATGGGCTTTTTAGTGTCGTCCACTTTTCTAGAGGTTGCCTTGGCACGTCAGCAATATTTTGACATTTGTCACATTTGGATGCCAAATTCTTGGAATCTTACTGCATTGTTGGCCAATAGTAACCTTGGCAAATGGCTTTGTAATCAAGTGCTCATACCCCTAAATGGTTTCCGCAAATGCCTTCATGAATTTCCCTGAGAACATAATTTGCTTCACCTGGTTTTAAGCATCTTAAGTATGAGAGTGAAAATCCTCTTTTGTAGAGCTTATCTTCGATGATCGTGTGTCGAGCTGATTTGTACCTCAACCTTCTTGCTTCATTTTTGTCATTAGGGATTTCATGTTTTTTCAAGTATTTTAGTATCAGGTCAATCCAACTCAATAACGTAAGCTCTACTTCTATAATTTTCAAGCATTCCTCAGCAATGCTGGGTTACTCTAAGATTGAATGGTCCTTAATAATTTTGTTTCGACTGCTGAGGCGAGGCAAGGCAAGCTAGTGTGTCCGCCCTGAAGTTAGAACTTCGCGGAATTTGAATTACTTGCACTTTCTCATCCCTTGATTGGTTCATTTTTTCCCGAACTACCTTAGGTACTTTATCATGTTTTCTTCTCTAGCTTAATAATCTTCATTCACTTGCCTTATAATCAGCTGTGAGTCAATGCTAACTCGCAAATGCTTGACTCCTAACGCCTTTGCTAATTTTAATCCTGTGATCAAAGCTTTATACTCAACCTTGTTATTTGTTGCTTTAAGGGCATCTCCAACCCAAAACTCTATTATGCAGCAACTTTGCTCTATTATGCAGTAGCTTTCACACTTCCATCTCCAACTAGCAACTCCAAATCCAACTCTAAAAAGAATATTCCCTTACTATTCCCTTTTCTATCATTTCACAACAATTAACATTTCACCCCTTCATTAAAATAATATTACAATAAGTTAAGAAATTAACATAATATTACGATAAGTTAAGAAATTAAAAAATTAAAAAATTAAATGAAATTAACTAAAATATTTTATTTATTATTAATTGAACTTCGACATTACATTTCATAAAATATATAAAAAAACACAATTAAAAGTACATATTAATCTAAATTTAATTCTCTGAATTAGTATATTCATCCCACAAACGATCAATTAATGCATCCCGGAGTGCATTGTGAGCTTTTTAATCCTTGATTTGTCTATGTCGAGTTAGGAATTCTTTAAAGCGGTAATTTTTATCTACCGCCCTCTTAAATAGTAATAAAATTAAAACAAATATAATTTAACCAAAAGCATTAGATAATTAAAAGGATATAATTGGAATATATTTGATTTAATAGGGGTAAAACAGTGATTAAACAACACTTTTTAAAAGGGGTACAAGTGAAAAATCAGAAAATAAGCGAACAAAACTATTATTAAATGAAAATGGAGAGACTGAAATGTAAAAAGCCAACAGCACCTGCAAAGTAGTGCTGGAAGCTCTTCAACGCCAGATCTAGAGTTGCAATTTCAGAAACTCTACTTTGGAGATGTTTTTGAAGGTGGGTTGGAGAGATTTGCAGCTGCATAATAGAGATTTAAAGGTGGGTTGGAGATGGTCTAAACTCAAACCATATTGACTACTGAATTTCTTCTCCTTTCGAGCTTAGTAAAAGAATCCCGACTCCACTTCCATAGGTATTGGATGAGCTTTCAACGAACAAGTTCCATGTTTATGACGGCTTGTCCCTTTTCTGATCAAATCCATCTAGATTTGACAATTCCACTTCTCCAATTTCCTTTCGAGGTTTATTGAAATCAACATTTCCCAAACCTTTAAGACTTTGCAAATTCTGCAAACGCATCGGCTACTACCTTTCCTTTTATTGCAGTTCAAGGATGGAATTTCAAATCGAATTCACTCAACTCTAAGGATCACCAAATCAAACATCCTGACATCTCTGTCAGATGTCTCATTCACATATCGAATGATTCTCTTTACGGAAGAGAGATGGGACTCCTTAAGATCCGTTTGGTACCTAGCACACACACTCACACTAAGGGTGCGTTTGGTACGTGGGACAGGACAGGACAACTTTCTCTTGTCCCACGTTTGGCGCATCAATAACATGAGACAGGACGGAACAAGGTGGGACAAAAAACCCAAAAAATTGTCCCATCCAAATAGCTTGGCCGAACTTGTCCCATGCATGGGACAAGTCCGAAAAATACTTTTTTACCCTTATTACTTGCAAAACTTACAACACATATATATACACCACATGAATCCCATGGCCATCTCTGATCTCTCTCTCCTTCGGTCATCTTGGATCACCGTCCATGGAGCTCTCTCTCTCTCTCTCTCTCTCTCTCCCTCCCTCTCTCTCTCTCCTTCGTTCATCTCTGGATCACCATCCATGGTCTCAATTTTATTTATTTCTTTCTTTCTTAAACAAAACCCTAGAAATTGAGGAAAAAAATTAGTCTTCAATGGGCGATTTAGGACACCACTCGCAATTCAAACAATCTGGTGAAAGATTATTGATATGAAACTTGCTTTGTGACTTGGATCGGTGGCACAAAAATTTGTCTCTTATGTTGTCACAAAAAACTTGCTTTGTGACTTGGATCGATGGCACAAAAATCTGGTGAATTTTTTTTGCGGCAATTGTGTATAGACTATTTGTTCACTCTTATGTTCTAATGATCAATAAATTTGTCTCTTTTTTTGTTAAAAAATTGCAGTCTATTAAACCAGATCTTCTTATTCATGTTGTTCTCTCGATTGGGTTTTCGATGTGGAAAGAAAATCTAGGTCTTCTTCTTCTTTAGGATTTGGAAAGACAATTTGGGTTTTTGATTTGGAAAGAGAATGAAAAGGGAAAAAAAAATTGGAAAGAAAAAAAAATCTGGAAAAGATTCAAAATGGAATGGGTTGGATGATCTTCAAAATGATTCACAATTTTTTTTTTTTTTTTAATTAGTTGTTCTTCTTTATGTATGGATATGTTTGGGTGATTACTGATGAAGATCGGTGATGTATGGATGATAAAAATGAAGTTGGATGATGTGTTGGATGATGAAATATGATTTTGAAATCTGAAAATAGTGTTTGGGAGGTAAGAAAATGAAAGAAATTATTAATTTTGTATGATTTTTAAGTAATTTTAATTCAGTAATATTTGGTTTTTTTTGAAAAAAAATATTAATTTCAAACTTAATAAAATTGTTATAAACATTGGAAAGGACAGGAGGGGCACTCTTGTCATTTTAACCTCTTGTCATATCCTATCCTGTTCTAGCCATACCAAATGCATAATAGTATGAAAGTATACAAACGTAGTTAAATTGCTTAAGGCATACCTAGAGGGGGGGTGAATAGGTTTTTACACCTTTTTTCAATCCCTTAAACAAACTTTCGTTTGTCCCTCAAGGTAGCCTTACACACAACAAAATAAACCAAGAAAGACATACATAGACAATATGAGAATATAATCATGTGAACAAGGTCTAAGTATATCACCTAGTTGTGTGAGGTATAAGAACAAATAAACACAACAACAAAGAAAGCTTGTATTTCAATAGATGTTCAATGAGTTACAAGAGTGATCAAATATCACTATACAAAAATTACAATATACAAAATAATCATATATACAAAAATAATCAAAAGAATGAATTCACAAATCACATTTTACAAATACTTGCTTCACTATATATCACAAGTAAATAATATGAAACAAGATAATAACATACACAAATAAAATATAAAAGATAGAGATAGGAAGAATTAACACAAGAGATTTTTTAACGTGGTAAAACCTCCAAAGAGGAAACATCCATGGATTGAAATACAACCATTAGGGTACTATATATATTGGATGATAAAAATAGAGAATCCACAAAGTGACCAATCTTTAGCTCACCCAACCTAGTGGAGTCTAAGTCTACCCAACCCTATTGGAAAGTATGAAATCCATCAATGATGCGGAACCACCATATATTGGACAACACACAAAACCAACATCGATGGAAGATTAGAAATTCCTCAAGAGTGCATACACCTCCCGTGTACCCCACTCTTTTGGAGTCTATGTCTAACCATACGCCTAGGCCTACCAATATAATAGCCAACTCTCTATCCAAGGCACTCATGCCTCTAGGGAGCCTCCCATGCATGACTATCCGAGTCCTCCCAACTCTAGCCATGACTTCTTACTTGCCTATCCGAGTCATCCCGACTCCAAACAAGTCTTCTTGCTTGGCTATCCGAGTCATCCCGACTCTAACCAAGACTTCATGCCTTTTACAAGGACTTCCTAGTGTGATCATGTGAATGCAAATGATACAAACAACTGATTCAACATAGAACATGTGATCAACACATTCCATGGTACAAATAGACCTAAACATGTGATATCACAAGTAATAAAAGTTTAGATGCAAAATACAAGAATAAAACCTAAAGCTGTGTAAACACCAAACACATAAGCTCAAAATCTCATTCACACATACAACACTTGAACAAAATATATTCATGAAGTACAAGTTCAAGATGCTATAAACATACATTAAAATGCTAGACACATGAGATCAAATCAATCAATATCCTAGCCAAAAATATAGAGCAAGTTTTTAAGATATAAATCAATTAAAACCTAGATAGCTCTAAAACACATACAAATACAATAATCCTAGATTTCATCAATCAAAGGATCAAAACAAATCTCAAGGTCATTTATCACAAAATTGATTCAATCAAGTCACAAACAACCTAAGATATCAACCTAATCACAATACAACTCACAATCATGTGAAAAACCTAGAATCATGGAAACTAGTTCACAAATGTCTATAAATAGACTTTTGATTAGGATTGATTGTGAAGCTATCTTTCTCAATAACATTCACTAAACATACAAGTATATATAGAAGAAGAAAACCCAAGCAAATTGAAGGTTATAAAAGAAGAAATCCCAAAGATAAGACCAATACCTTGGATTCACGAGCTGGTTCGGTTTTCTGTGTAGAACCACCAAAACAATCGATCGAACAGCTGCCAAACCACTTGAAAAGGTAGAGGACTTGATTACGAACGATCTTCAACTTGAATCACTCAATTCTGACTCCGTATGAAGAAGTTATGGCGTTTGGAATGTGAGAACATTTGGGAGAAAAAAATCTGACGGGATTTTACAATTTTTCTTCTTGAAAATGAAATGGAGGGAATAGAGGGAATTTAAAAGGAGGAGAGAGAGAGATTTTTCGGGCCAATTAGAGGTGACCACGTCACCCACCCTGTGGGGGGTGCGTGGGCCACACGGGACCAGAGGGGTCCTCTGGCCGTGGGTCCCACGGCTCCCACACGGCTTGGGCCACATGGCCTTTTGGCCACGCTCTCCTCACGTTCTTTAGCCGTATCTTGGGCATCCAAACTTTGATTTTGAATCTGTTTTCAGATTACAAACCGTGACTCCCTCATGCATGACGACGACTACACAACTTTGAAAAATGGTTGAGAAATCATATCAGAAAATGACGATGAAGTCAACTCAATGAATGAGAACGAAAAGTAGCGTAGCTACATCGTTTGGACTCGAAACTAAGTGAATGAGTAACCGAAACGACCAGAACTCAATAAGGAATCATAATAGAGCATATTCAAGTCCAAATACAAAAATATGAAAACATACAAACATAAAGACACACACATATGCTATTTCCTAGACATAGTCCTAGAAACATGCAATAAGCAAAGTTTGTCAAGATAGTATTAATGCATGAGCATATATTATCAAGTGTGTGAAAGTGATATATAAATGATGTTTAACCATGAAGGAACACACAAGGATGCCATGTGTGTGTGTGTGTGTGTGTGTGTGTGTGTGTGTGTGTGTGTGCCTAGCCTTGTAAGAGATATGAGGTCTTATATTACCTTTGATAATCAATGAAGCACATATCTCTTTAAAGCCGGCATCTTACATGAATTGTGGCCAAGACTTTCTTCATCTTCTTAAATCTTCAACATATAAACCACTAAACATTACAAAAGAAACACATTTTGATATGGAATACATGCCAACACAAACTATAAACCTAATATAGTACAGTCCACAGTTCTGTCCCAGGCCTTCCAAACACAATACAGAACAACATGTTCCGTCCCGTCCTGTCCTGTCCTGTCCTGTCCTGTCCCATCCCGTCCCACCTTATCCTGTCCCATGTCCGTGCCAAACGCACCCTAAAGGCTATATCGAGCCTACTTGCGGTCAAGTAAAGCAAGTTACCAATCATGCCACGATAAAGGCTTTGTTCCACACTTTTACCACTAGCATCCTTACTAAGCTTCAAAGTGGTACTCATGGGTGTGTCACAATGTTTGGCATTCTCAATGCGAAACTTCTTCACTAGGTTCTTTGCATATTTAGCTTGGGTTATGAAAATCCCATCATGCAATTGCTTAATTTGCAAACCTAGGAAGTAATTAAGCTCCCCGACCAAACTCATCTCAAATTCATGAGACATGACATCAACAAATTGTTGGACTTTGGATTTGTAGGTGGAGCCAAATGCAATGCTATCAACATAAATTTGAGCTATGGATAGCTCATCTTTGTTTCTTTTGATGAACAAGGTCTTGTCAACACTACCCCTTGTGTAGTTATTGTCAACAAGAAATTGAGTAAGATGCTCATACCAAGCCATCGGTGCTTGTTTCAATCGATATAAAGCCTTCTTGAGGCGATAGACATGGTTGGGGTGGTATGGATACACAAACCCCTTGGGTTGCTCAACAAACATTTCCTCTTGCAATAAGCCATTGAGGAAGACACTCTTCACATCCATTTGGTGCAATTTGAACTTGTGTACACAAGATATGGATAAAAGAAGCCTTATAAACTTAAGACGAGCAACGAGAGCAAAGGTCTCCTCAAAGTCAATACCCTCAATTTGAGAGTACCCTTGTGCAACAAGCCTAGTTTTGTTTCACACAATGTTGTCATCCTCATCGGATTTGTTTTTATACACCCATTTGGTGCCTATGACATTAGTGCTCTTAGGTCTAGGAACTAGAGTCTAAACCTCATTTCTTTCAAATGGTTTAGCTCTTGCATGGCAAGAACCCAAAACTCATCACTTAAGGCTTCATCAACCTTTTTGGGCTCAATTTGAGAGGTGTAACAAGTATAGCTAATTTAATTAGCTATTTGACGTCTAGTCCTAACACCTTTATTGACATCTCTAATAACATCATCTTTGTTATGATGATGTCTAACCCAAGGAGTGGGTTCTTTAGAGTCCAATGAATGAACTCTATCAAAAGGTTAAATGTCTTCTTCATCATGGATTGACTTCATATCACTTGAAGTCTCACTAACATTTTCCAAAGGAGAATCATCAACCATAACAACCTCCTCCTCATGGTTAATAGTCTTAAACCTATAGTCATCTATGGCAACATTAGATGATTCCATGACACTTCGAGTCTTCAAATTCAATTCTCTATAGGCTCTACTATTTAAGGCATTGCCAAGTTGATCACGGTTATTAAGAATGTAGCATTTGCATCTAAAAGAGTGGAAATAGCTAACATTTGGTTTTCTACCTTTCCATAGCTTATAGAAGGTTTGCCTAATACCGGACCGTAGGAAGACTCTATTTCCTATATAGCAAGCTGTGTTGACATCTTCGGCCCAAAGATTCCTAGGGACGTTGTTGCTAAGCAACATCACTCGGGCCATCTCTTGAAGAACCCTATTTTTCCTCTCAACAACTCCATTTTGTTGAGGTGTCCTAAGCCGAAAACTCATGGGAAATGTCTAAGCTATTCCAATAGCTGTCAAAGCAAGCATTCTCAAATTCCCTCCCATGGTCACTCATAATCCTTTTAGTGCTTATAATGTTAGAGTCTTTTTCATTTTGAATTTTAGTGCAAAGCATTTTAAACTTTTCAAAAGTTTCAGATTTTTCTCTAAAAAAGTATATCCATATTAACCTAGAGAAATCATCAATACAAACAAAAATGTATCTCTTACCACCGAGACTCTCGGTTTGCATAGGACCCATAAGGTCCATGTGAAGAAGCTTTAAGGGCTCCTTTGTGGTGAGATACTTGCCCTTTTTATGCATGTTCTTGGTTTGTTTCCCTTGTTGACAAGGTCCACAAACACCATCAACTTTCTTCCTAAGCTCGGGAAGGCCACACACAACTTTGAACTTATCTAAGATCCTTAAATCACAATAGTTTATGTGGCCAAGTCTTTGATGCCATAACTCAACTTGCTCATTCTTGGACATATTACAATAGATGACACTAGCCTCAAGACAATAGCAATTGTCGCTAGATCTCTTACCTTTCAATAAGGTTTGTCCGTTTGGCTTTAGAATGGAGTAATCATTCTTGCCAAACAAGACAGAAAGTCCCTCATCACTAAGATAAGAAATGCTTATAAGATTGGCTTACAAGCCCTCAACATATAGAGCATTAGACAAGGAGGGTAAACTGAGAATGGAAATGTTTCCTTTCTCTATCACTTTCTTTTTGGACCCATCACCAAATGTGACACATCCACCATTTTCCATGACAAGAGTTTTAAAGAAAGTCTTGTTTCCCATCATGTGCCTAAATCATCCACTATCCGAATACCAAAGATTTGAAGTATTTGCCTTCAAGGCAATTTGAGCAACATAGCAAAAGTACTCATCTTTTCTAATCAACCTAGGTGAAACATTTTCCTTCCTAGTGGTCTTTTGTACATTGGCTCTAGATGTCCTAAGATCATGCAAATTTGCTCTAGATTTCCTAGGAACATGCATCTTGACTCTAGCCCTATTTTTCTCAATCATGCTTTTAGCTTTACACATTTTAATATACTTGAAGCAATTTGGTCTAATGTGACCATCAACACCACAAAAATGACAAGTAGGGGTAAACTAAGGAGTCATACCATGTCCTTGTGAATACATTGGTACTTTCCCATGTCGTTATGGTTGTCTTGGGTGTTGGAATGGTTCTTTCCACCTTTGTTGTTAACCAAGACTAGGTTGCTTCCTTGGTTGAGCTTGTATGATTGGCCTCTTAACTTAATGGGCTTTAGGTTGAGGAAAGCTAGCTTGAGAAACCTTCATTTGTTGAGCTTGAGCTTGCCTTTTTTATGCCACCTTTACTTGGGCATTTCTTGAATACTCTCCTAGATCAATTTTCCTCCTAGGGTGTTGAGGAGGAGGAGGCTCCTTGATGTCCATGCTCTTGACAAAGGTACAATGCTTACCGCTGTCATAACTTCCACAATGGTTGCAGCAGCGATTTCGTACATGATGCATTTTAAATGCACTGCTATGGATACCGTTGTGGCTTTGATAGCAGTAGGGACAACGGTTTTGCCCTGTTTTTTACAAAACGGTGTTTCATCAACTTGGCTCCCTATATATATATTGTGACATTCTTAGGTCGTTTTTAAGAGTCCAAAAATCATATTTTTCCCTAAGAACACATTTCAAGAGAAAAAATCACAAGAACTCTCCTTTAAACATTCAAAACTTTTCCTTTGTTCATCAAAGTTCATATAGGATCATCCATGACCATATAGGATGCATCCATGCATGGTTTTGCATCATCACATCTTCCTTGGTATATTCTTCACTAACTTCATATAATTTTAGTGTTTTTCATATTAAGTTATCTCTTTATTTACTTGTATGTTTTTAGATTATATGCTAGATACAAGATAGAGATTGTTTGTGATGAATTGATTGAGTGTTGTATTGTGATAACTATCTAGGTTTTCATAATATATGTTTAGCTAAGCTTTTTGATATGTCATTTAGCTATTGATATTTAGGATTGCATTAATTATTATCTAATCATCCTAGATAAGCATCTAAGGCTCCCTAGCTTTGTTTGCTCTTTAAATATCATCATATATTCACATAGGCCATTTTATCTCTTTATTGAGAAGTAAGACTTGTGGCTAAGATTTCTTAGGCCACAAGCAAATTGGACTAGAACCACTTTTAAAGGCCTGCGGGTAGAAGTAAGGGGTTATTGACCGTAGTGTTTAACAAGATCAACATAAGTTGTAAACTCCATTTCAATTCAAGTGTGGCGCATTTACTAACTCGTGGTTTTTCCCGTGAGGGTTTCCACGTAAATATCAAATGTTATGTAATATTTCGCACATATTACACTTGCTATATTATATTGATTAGTTAAGGGTATTTTCGTAATCTTAACCATACACGAAAATTTGGTAAAATTGGTTAAAATCTATTCACCCTCCTTCTAGATTAATATCATACACACCGTTATTAGTTTCAGAATCCTTAACCACCTTGGTTCCTTCATGAGCCGTCTATAGAATCTCTCATGCCTCCTTTGCAATTCTAGTGGTTTGGATCAACTTGTATTGATTGTCATCCATGGCATAAAGGATGGCATGCATTACCTTGTTGTTCCACTTAAAGGTTTCTGAAAGTATACAAACGTAGTTAAATTGCTTAAGGCATACCTAGAGGGGGGGTGAATAGGTTCTTACGCCTTTTTCAATCCCTTGAACAAACTTTTGTTTGTACCTCAAAGTAGCCTTACACACAACAAATAAACCAAGAAAGACATACATAGACAATATGTGAATGTAATCATGTGAACATAGTCTATGTATATCACCTAGTTGTATGAGGTATAAGAACAAATAAACTCAACAATAAAGAATACTTGTATATCAAAATATGTTCAATGAGTTACAAGAGTAATCAAATATCACTATAGAAAATTACAATTTACAAAAGAATCATATATACAAAAATGATCAAAAGAATGAATCCACAAATCACACTTTACAAAATCTTGCTCCACTATACATCACAAGTGAATAATATGAAACAAGATAATAACATACACAAATAAAATATAAGAGATAGAGATAAGAAGAATTAACACAAAAGATTTTTTAACGTGGTAAAACCTCCAAGGAAGAAACATCCACGGGTTGAACTACAACCACTTGAGGTCAACCTAGGTTATAAACTTTCATTCAAGTAGTGGATTTGAGGACCGTGTGTGGCTAGCATAATAGCCCATGAGTTTTTCTCAGTTGTGGGTTTCTCACGTAAATCAATCAATGTGTAATTTATTGTTTTTCGCACTTAAATTTAGTTGATTATATTTGTTTATATTTGGGTGGTTTTTTGAATATTAACTAATCAAGAAAAATTGGTAATTAACTTGATTAAAACCTATTCACCTAGAGCTTATAAATTAACTCCTTTGAGAAGCTTAAGAGTGTCTTGCAAGAAAAGCAACCATGAACCCATTTTTATTCACCCAAACCCATTTCCATGTGCATCAAACATCGTTTAGCATCATCTAGCTTCGTTTAAGATGTGTTCTTGCATGAGTCTTCTTTAACACACATGACTTGGGTAAGTTAGAACACCATTTTCATCTATTCTAGTGTTCTTACTTAGCAAGATAGCTCATTTATGACTTGTTAGCATCTAGACTAAGTTTTTATCTACATATTGAGCTTTTGTGTTAATTGATTGGGTTGTTGTATTGTGATAGCTATTGCATCTAAGATTGTTTTTATTCTACATAGCTAAGTTGTTATATGACAAGTAGGAACATGATTTTTAGGATTATTTGACATATTCATTCATGAATAGTTAAGCTTAAATGTGTTGACCTAGCATTTATGCATATTATATTCACTTAGGTTGTGTTCTCTTCTTTAAGTGTTAAGTCTTGTGACTAAGTGGTTTAGTGCACAAGCAAGTAGGTCTAGAATCACTATTAAAGGCCCGTTGGGTAGAGTGGAATGGTTAGTGACCAAGTATGGTTTGACTTAAGGTCAACCTAGGTTGTAAACTTGAGGTCAACCTAAGTTGTAAACTTTCGTTCAAGTAGTGGATTTGAGAACCGTGTGTGGCTAGCACAATAGCCCGTGAGTTTTTCCCAGTTGTGGGTTTCTCATGTAAATCAATCAATGTGCAATTTATTGTTTTCTGCACTTAAATTTAATTGATTGTATTTGTTTATATTTGGGTGGTTTTTTTAATATTGACTAATCGAGAAAAATTGGTAATTAACTTGATTAAAACCTATTCACCCCCCTCTAGGTTATTTAGACACACGCCTTAATAGTTTCAATTGGTATTAGAGTGGGTTCTTAGACATATTTAGGAGATTCTTGCTTTTGGTGTGTCTTGCATTTTGTATGTTTTTGTTTGCTACGCACATTTACATTCATCTCATTTATTTATCTAAACACTATGAGTGGGAACGGTGGTGGGAACGAGGGTGCTTCAAGCACAAGACCTCCCTTGTTCATCAGGTTAAATTATGCCTCTTGAAAAGGCAAAATGGAGTCTTACATTTGCCAAATTCATGACCATGCTTAGATGGCAATAGAAGACGGCTACACTTCACCAACAATGACTCATACGGGAGGTGGAGAGGATGTTCCCAAGCCTAAGGCACAATGGAGTGCTCAAGAGTTTGAGTCCTTCAAGTGGAACAACAAAGCAATGCATGCCATCCTATGTGCTATGGACGACAATCAATACAAATTGATTCAAACCACTAGGATTTCAAAGGAAGATTGGGAGATCCTAGAGACGGCTCATGAAGGAACCGAGGTAGTAAAGGACTCCAAACTCCAAGTCCTCTAAACTCAATTTAAGACCTTTAGGATGGAGGAGAATGAGTGCTTCAATGACTTCGAAGTGAAGTTGATGGACATAGTGAACCAAAGTCATCAACTTGGTAACCCCTACTCGGATAGGAGGATCAAACAAAAAATTATAAAGTCTCTTCCAAAGAGATTTGAGTCCAAGGTGATGGTTTTAGAAGAAAATAGCAATTATAAGAATATGAAGCCAAGTGAGGTAATTGAAAGACTTCTAGCTTATGAGTCTAGGAAGGGTCCTACCTCCACACCTTCTAAAAAACTAAAGGGAATAACTTTGAAGGTGTCCAAGGTTGAGAAGGAGGATGAAGATTCGAATGAAGACATGGCCTTATTGGTGAAGAGATTCAAGAAGTTTGTGAAGTTTGAAAAGAAGGGCTTCGGATCCAAAGGCCAAGACTTGAAGAAAAAGACTCCCTTCAAGAAGTTTGAATCAACTCAAGAAAAATACAATGGAAAAGGCATCCAATGTTTTGAGTGTGGTGGCATAGGGCACATCTCTCTCGATTGTGGGAATTTGAAGAACAAGAAGAAGGGAAAGGCAATGGCCACCACTTGGATTGAAAGTGATAACTCGGAAGAGGAGAATGATCTTCAGATGATGAAGATCATATGGCAAACTTCATTGCCTTTGCATCCTCCCATAAAAGCAAAAAAGAAATTGATGAAGAAGAGGAAAAGAGTCAAGAGGAAGATAACTCAATTAATGATGGCTCCTCATCTCACTCCATAAATGGAAATGTGGAGAGCATGGATCTTGAAGGCTACATTGCTAAGTTTGAAAGCTCAAGGATGAAGAACAAAAGGAAATTCGAAGATTGAAAGAGGAAATCTAAAGCTTTCAACCCAAGTCACCCATTTAAATGAGGAAGTAGTGAGATCCAAGGAGATTGAAGACATGCTAAGAGAGGAGATAGCTATAGCTAAGAAGAATGAAGATAAAATGGAAAGGGAGCTTGAAGAAGCTAGAGAGTCAATGATCAAGATGGCCTCTAGCGCGAACAATCTTAGATGCAATAGCAATCACAATACAGCAACCCAATCAATCAACACAAAAGCTCAACATGTAGATAAAAACTTAGTCTAAATGCTAACAAGTCATAAATGAGCTATCTTGATAAGTAAGAACACTAGAATAGATGAAAATGGTGTTCTAATTTACCCAAGTCATGTGTGTTAAAGAAGACCCATGCAAGAACACATCATAAAAGAAGCTAAATGATGTTAGATGATGTTTGATGCACATGGAAATGGATTTGGGTGAATAAAAATGGGTTCTTGGTTGGTTTTCTTACAGAAACTCTTAAGCTTCTCAAAGGAGTTAATTTCTAAGCTCTAGGTGAATAGATTTTAATCAAGTTAATTACTAATTTTTCTTGATTAGTCAATATTCAAAAAACCACCCAAATTTAAACAAACACAATCAACTAAATTTAAATGCAGAAAACAATAAATTACACGTTGATTGATTTATGTGAGAAACCCACAACTAGGAAAAATTCACGGGTTATTGTGCTAGCCACACACGATCCTCAAATCTACTACTTGAATGAAAGTTTACAACCTAGGTTGACCTCAAGTCAAACCATACTTGGTCACTAATCCTTCCACTCTACCCAACGGACCTTTAATAGTGATTATAAACCTACTTGCTTGTGCACTAAACCACTTAATCACAAGACTTAACACTTAAAGAAGAGAACACAACTTAAGTGAATATAATATGCATAAATGCTAGGTCAACACATTTAAGCTTAACTATTCATGAATGAACATGTCAAATAATCCTAAAAATCATATTCCCACATGTCATATAACAAAGCTTAACATGTAGATAAAAACTTAGTCTAGATGCTAATAAGTCATAAATGAGTTATCTTGCTAATTACGAACACTAGAATAGATGAAAATGGTGTTCTAACTTACCAAGTCATGTGTGTTGAAGAAGACCAATGCAAGAACACATCCTAAATGAAGCTAGATGATGCTAGATGATGTTTGATGCACATGGAAATGGGTTTAGATGAATAAAAATGGGTTCTTAGTTGCTTTTCTTGCAAGACACTCTTAAGCTTCTCAAAGAAGTTAATTTCTAAGCTCTAGGTCTACCAAGAAGAGAAAGAACCATATATATAGAAGACCCAAAGTGAAGTGACGTCGTTTTGAGTTTGGAAAACTAAATCCCATCACTACCGTTGTGCGTGCTACAGTATGGACAAGGTGTCTACACTGCGGTACATACAACGTGTGGGCTCTAGAAAGTTTTGTGGTGGGGGGTCCAGAGGCAAGGTAAACCTATCGCGGTATGCACGGTGAAAATCACAGTGGCTGCACCTGACACGGACCGCGGCACATGCACGTGATCCGGCAGCGGTACCCACGGCGGTACCGATCGTGGTAAAGAGAAAAATTCTCTTTTCATAGCAACAAGTCACACATAAACTATATGCATGTTGTGCAAGTGTGAAGTGTGAAGAGAATGTATATCAAAGACAATGAACACACATGCATACAAGAGATGTGTGTGTGTAAGAGAATGTATATCAAAGACAATGAACACACATGCATACAAGAGATGTGTGTGTGTGTGTGTGTGTGTGTGTGTGTGTGTGGGTGTGTATGTCTGTGCAACTATTCTCTTCAATAGGTTTAAGCACAAGTGATATACCTTCAATGAGCTCTTGTGCTTGAAGGCTTGAAATCCAATAGCTTGATCACGAACAATGAAACCCTAAACTACCCTTACATATTAAACCCCAAAATGTGGTTTCTCAACGAAATAAGCCAATCAAAAATAAGGACCTTTCAGATTCCTTCCACTGATTTCTAATTCTAGGTCGAACTTACTATTAGAATAATGACTTAATTGGCCCACATTCAAAGTTAGGCCCAATTTTTTTATCATCATTAATGCTTCTTCCATCTTTAGTGGACCGCTGACTTTCAAATTTGAAGACTTTTACATTTTCAGAAACTCCAAGATTCTCTGAATTGACAACCCCTTTCCCCAGCCCCGTATCTCAGTGATTGTCAGAGATTCCCGAGGAATCCGGAGACTCAATTTCTCCAATTAAGTCTTGTTCTTTTTCAACACCTTCCATATATGTGTTCACTAGACAGTCTCCGGTGGATATTAACGTCGTCCTTATATCCTCCCCATTCACCACACCATTGCTCTGGCTCCTCAAGGCTGTTCTTTCTAAAAGGATTCGGAGGCACTGGTTCACCGGTTTATCTCGTTGTATGAGCTTGGAGAAAGGATTCTCTACTTTTAGCCATGCCTTAAAAAGTAATTCATGGTTATCCCTAGCCGATTGGCCATCATCATTATATGTGCATTACCTTGTCTTGTGGCCCAATCTTCCATAACGAAAACAATGGTCTGGTAAGTGCTCATATCTGAAGAGCATCACCGACTCCGTACCGTCACCAAGCACATCAACCCACAAAATCCTACGAAGAGGCTTCTCCACATCGATAATAACTCGGACTCTCAAGAGCTTCCCATCGTAGTGCCCAGAAGCACCTTCATCTATCTCTTCAACTTCCCCAATAATGCTCTCTAAGAAATGTCCGATCTTTTTTGTCGTGCAAAGCAATGGGACATTGTGTATCTAAATCCAAAATGCCACACGGTTAAATCTCATGCGCGCTATTTCCCCTTTCCCATACGGTTCAACCAGAACAATGAGATAATTATCAAAATTCCGCGGTCCCCCCGTCAATATTCTCCGTCGGTCTTCTTGATTGTGGAAGTGAAATATGAATATATTGTTAGTAACCACTTCAATAGTAATTCCCTCAGAAACTCTCCAGATTCGAAGTAGTACCCTTCAGAGAGCATCTTTATTGATGATTTTGTTCACCAAAACCTTGCCAACCAGGCTCAACGACATCTTTTTCAGGCCATCATCTTTTAACCCGCATTTTAAACTTCGCACCGGTCCCTCCTTTTCATTCAAAGTCATGGGCGCACAAAGAACAAAATGCTAAATTAAACTCTTAAATATGAAAAATCAACAAAGAAAAAAATTCATTAATATTAGTTGACTGTTAACTTTATTTAATGAAATATAACTATTTAAATCATTTTTTATATAACTTTTTTTTATGCAAAATCCAAAACTATATAAATAAAAAAGAAGAGAACAAAGAGTAGCATAGGCCAAACCAGTCACAAAATATCGGGAGTAAATCCCCAACCAGAAAAGTGGCGCGTAGGCCACACAAGAAAATAAAAACATCAAGAAAAATGAAAAGACTCCCGACCCATGCAGTCAACACAGATCTCTGAGAATCCGCCTCGTAGAACCATTCTCAATCCCACGACAATTCCAATACATTACACTAATCATCAGAAACCCTCGAAAAAGCCCGGGGACCCGGACTTATAAGAAGTCAGTCTGTGTACAATCCTAGTGGACCTTCGAGTAATAGTAGTATCATCTAACTCTTCTTCCTCAACCTGGTCAGCCCAGGAAGAATCAACAATGAGGCGACGTTCAGCTTGGGAATTAGACAGTGGACGCTCAAGACCCTGGACCCGAACATTATAGTCCACAGCCAAAATAGGGGAACATGAAGATGAAGGTCCTAATCCATTCCTCAAAACAACCCAATCAACCCTCTCAACCGAAGGAGAAACTGTACCTGCCCTATCGTCCAACTCATCAACTGAAACCACAGATTGAGCAAAAGAAACCAACGGAACAAAATCTCTACCAACAAAAATATAGAAACATAAAATAAACATAATATATATATATATTACTTCCTAAAAAAAATATAAAATATATTATAAACATAAAATAAAATCTATAAAATTAAAAATAAGAACCAAATAATATTTAATATAGAAACAAAAATTATATATATAAAATATATGAATGTTATCAGGATGGATACATGAGCATCTACACCATAATTTTTATATTTAAAATAATTTTATTTTATTTTAATGTTTTATGATTTTTTTCATTTAAATAATCTTATTTTATTAGATTTAATCGAACAGTAAACTAACATTAGATAGTTTTTTGTTAATTTTTCAAATCAGAGAGTATGATTTGTTATTTCATTAAATGTTAGGAAGTTATTTACACTTAGAAATAAATAAATCTCATTTTTTTTTATGAAATTTTTGAATAATCACATTATTTTTTTTTTACAGTATCTATTTATCCACCTATTTAGACCATGTATTTTTTTGAAGCTTTTTTACCATTAGTAGAATTCGAGCCACTAATTTAGGAATCATATACCCAAACTCCAAGCTTATTCATCTACCGGCTTGAGCTACGTCCCTAGGGCAAATAATCACATGTTGAGAGATGATA
The DNA here is from genome assembly GCA_030490815.1 of Acer saccharum. Lineage (NCBI taxonomy): Eukaryota > Viridiplantae > Streptophyta > Magnoliopsida > Sapindales > Sapindaceae > Acer > Acer saccharum. The sequence continues at coordinate 24,317,954 of CM059876.1, forward strand.
ATAATATAATATAATGGAAGTTAGGGTCGAGGATGATGTAACTGCCTGCATCACAGAATTTGGCTTATATCTTGCTTTAACTTTATTTAAAAACGACTTTGTCTTTATATTCGTCTTTCACTATTTCTTTTTTCTTTTGTATTTATGACTTTCCAAAATATAAATAATAGTCGACAAGTAACTAGGGATGGTAAAATTATCCGTGGGTACGGATATCCATAAGAATCCGTTCTATTTAAAATGAGGATGTATATTATTATTTCGAGGATTGAGCGGAGTAGGATGTCATTGTAATATCTATTTTATTTTCGGGTATGGGGATGGATATCGTCTATGGATATCTATCCCCATCAAAATCCATTATAAATATTAATATTTTAAAAATATAAAAAATTTATTATGTAATTATTAATTCTAATTATATAAATTATTATTAATTTTTTTCATTTGAACTTTATTGGATGTATTGCTTCTCCCTTTAAATAGGATAAAATGTACCATTACACATATTAATTACATTTTACTCTTATAAACTATAAAAATTTACATTTTTTTTTTTCATCGAATATAGATATAAACGGAGCGGGGATTGATAACTCTATCTCAATTTAGGGATTACCCGAATCCACCTCGCTCACTTAGAAATAGAGATGAATGCAGGGATAGAAATACATATCTCAAACGGATAGATCCATTGCCATTCCTACTGAAGTAACAAGTTGCGTGGTATATACCACGAAATATATTAACATGCTTAACTATTTTCTAAAAAAGCTAATTCAAGATTCTAAATATCTAAAGGGATATAAAAAGATTAAAGAATTATATTTTATTATGGAAATTTTAAAACATTGATAACTTTGGGTAATTTGGTGAGTTTACATTCATCATTGGTTTTCCTTTTGTAGTCAAGTGGTTGTCAGCTATCTTATGGACCAAAAGTCTTTTTATGTAAACGAAATTGTTACAACCGTCCAATGTGACTTAAAAGTTCATTATATCCGATAATATCCCAGATTCGAATCTATCGTATCATATTAAAAAAATAAAAATAAGCAGAAATTGTTAGGTCATGAGAATCTAAATGGGTTACATGTGTTGACTGAAGAAGAACCTGACTTGGATGCAACCCAAAAACTAAAACATTTTCCTGAGATAAAGAAAAAATAAATAATATAAGATATGATTAGGTATGGTGTGACGTTCCCAAATCCACATGACATCCAATCCAAAGCATATGCTCTCAGAGAGGGTCTCATAGCTTCAAAATCCTAGAAACCAACGACCCATTTTCTTACTCAAATACAAATTTCACGTGCAAACTTCTTCACTCTTTTTTTGGAACTAAAAAAGTCTGTTCTCTTCTGTAAAGGACCCAATAACCAGTTAATATCACTCACTGTTTTATTTTTTTTATTTTTATTTTATTTAATTTTTTGTATGGTTAAGAAGTGTAGTGATGATAACCATTGATGTACAGGTTTTCAGGGATGCATGGTCTTGGGGGCGAGAGAGCTCCTCTTTTAGATCGTGGAGTAAGCTTGTTGTTGTGTTTATGTTTAACATATTTATTTATATTCTTCGATTTTTAGTTTTTTGCTATTCATCTTCTTATTGCGATTGCAGTAACATGTTTTGTGAAGGTCAAATATCAATCTATAAATATTTACTGTTTCATTTGTCATGATTAAAAAGTGTTTGTATTCTGCAAATTACCATGATTAATTTGGAAGTTGGGCTAATCTTATACACTGTGTATGAAACTTGTTGAAAACTGGTTCTGGATTTAAATTCTCACTATTCTCAACAATGTTTGTCAGATTTTCTAATTATTCTTAATTTTTTTTAATTAAATAGGGAGGGAGAAAGAGAATTGATGCCTCAGCAAATGGTGCCTTGACAGACCTTGAACACGGGGACGCAATACCGGTAAATATGGTTTTTGTTATTACTGTCAATTTTGTTATCTGGTATGATATGCTTGAACTTATGATGACTCAAATTTTGAATTTTCAGGCTGCAAATGTGGGCTTCTCTAGAGTACTTGCACTTGTAAGTGGCTGAGCCCTGGTGTTTATCTTTCAAGTTAAAGTTGAAAATGTTTAAGTTGTTGACATCAATTTATATTCCAGGCAAAGCCTGATGCAGGGAAACTGATAATTGCTACTGTTGCTCTCTTGTTTGCATCCGTGTCAAGTATCTTGATCGTATGTATTCTCTTTATTGCTCTTCTCTCTCATAAGTTGAATTCAGAACAGTTTTCCTGGTTATTTAACATTTGGTTGCTAGCTTTTACTAAACTTTGAATCAATGATGCAGCCAAAATTTGGTGGGAAAATAATAGACATCGTGTCAGGAGACAAGGATACACCTGAACAGAGAGCCGAAGCTTTAAATGCAGTCAACAACACCATCCTTTACATCTTTTTGATTGTTGTAGTTGGGTATGATATTTTCTTTCTCACTTGTGATTATTTGCTTGAATTATCAATAACAAGTTTAGAGAGACTATTATTAGTAGGATACTTCTTCTGTTGTAAATTTGTCATGCCAGATGCTTGCAACACTCATGACCATCACTAGTACAGAAATTTATTGGAGAGTGCACCTTCATTACTTAAGTTATGTTTAATATTTTGAGGGTGATATAAAAAGTTTGTAATGAAACCTTTTACACACTTGCAAGCAAGCTTGAGAAGTATTTATGCACTTTTATTATTATTTAACAAAAAAAAAAAACCTAAGTAGCCAGAGAAGATTACTTAGGACCAACTTGAGAAGTATTTAATTTTTTGTAGTTGTACTATGAGCAAACAGAGACTTCTATAGACTATAGTTTAGAATTCATATCTAAAATTATAATATACAGATGCGCACATAACCATGGTCTTGTATCTACATTTTTGAGAATTTCATGTCTAGAACCCTGTGTCTATGTCAAAACACGACACTTTGCATTGCATCCATGTCAACAGGTCATGTTTAGTAGGCGATCGAACTACTTCTTCCTATTTGACTACAAAAAGCAGTTCTAAATCTTACTTTAATGAGCATCCAATGTGGTTTATTAATTTTGTGGGTTGTTGTTTTTTTCTTCTCTTCTATCCAGTTCAATTTCTACGGCCCTTCGGGCATGGTTGTTTTCTTCGACAAGTGAAATGGTTGTTGCCCGGTTGAGAAAGAACTTATTCACTCACCTTATTAACCAGGTAAAAATTTATTAACTTTGTAGGGTTTTGTTGTGATTTCTCTTACCACACTTGTTCCTTCTCGCTTCTGGGAAAGAATGCCTGTTTCTTTCCCATGTTCTCCAGGTCATATGAATTAATCATTAATGTTTACAATGGTTAATGAGTTTTCCAGGAAATAGCCTTCTATGATGTTACACGAACAGGGGAGCTTCTAAGCAGGCTATCTGAAGATACACAGATTATAAAAAATGCTGCAACTACCAATCTTTCAGAGGCACTTAGAAATCTGACAACTGCAATTGTTGGCCTTGGCTTCATGTTCACAACATCATGGAAGTTAACACGTAAGCATATAAAAATTGAACTGTAATACTTAAGCTTTCATTATTTCATCAAGAGTCTAAGGTGACTGTTATCTTGTGATATATATTACTCTTTAATCATTTGTTTGTAGTGTTGGCTTTGGCTGTTGTGCCGGTTATTTCTGTTGCCGTACGTAAATTTGGTAGATTTGTCCGTGAGCTTTCTCACAAGACTCAAGCGGCAGCTGCCCAAGCTGCTTCCATTGCCGAGGTATAACTGTGCTACTAGAAACTGTCTTTCACTTGTGTTATGTAAACAATATATTTTGGATAATCCTATGAACTCAAATTTCTGAACTATCTTAATAATGTGATTAAATCCTTATGTTTTGGAACTCAAATATTTCTGCTATGATGGTGCAAATATGTTTTAGGACCTGCTAAATGTTCACTAACTTAATATATTAGCATTTTTTATAGACATAACAAGCACCTTGGGTGGAGTTTTCAAAAGGAGGGATAGTTGTGTGATGATTTGGAGAAGTTTTTGCAAATGATGGCTAAAAGAATGTTAGAAGAGCTGTTAAATAATGAAAATAATAGCGTATATTGACTTCAAATTAGATATGCATATTCACATTTAAATATGTAAAATATCCAAAACGTTTTCTAATTGGTAATGCATAAAATGAGTATATGCTTAGAATGTGTAGAAAAATCAAGCCCGGTCATTGAAATAGAATAATTATCTGCTTGAAAGAAACCAAGGCATATTTATATCAAAATTGTCGTGCAAAGATTCCTCTTGTGTAATACTATGGCTGTGCTTGTAGCTACTGCCTACCAGTAGTGGATATTTAACCAATAAAGCCTGGGATCTATCAAATCGAGGAGGTTGATGAATCTTTTTTTTCCTAGAACTTTTCAGAAAACAACTGACGTGTATGATGACTTATTTAGTATTATTACAGCATATAGTTTTCAGTCATGCCCATGTTGTGTATTGCTCTATTCAGGAATCTTTTGGAGCTATACGCACGGTGAGAGCTTTTGCACAAGAAGGTTATGAGGTTTCACGCTACTCTGAGAAAGTTGATGAAACACTGAAGCTTGGACTTACACAAGCTGTAAGCTTCCTCCTGTTGTTTGGTTTCTCTTTCTTCTGTTGTTGCATCTTCTAATTCAGCTGTTTCTTGCTACAGAAAGTGGTCGGGCTCTTCTCTGGAGGTCTAAATGCTGCATCAACTCTATCAGTTATCGTAGTAGTGATATATGGAGCTAATTTGACAATCAAAGGTTCCATGACACCGGGTGCTCTTACATCCTTCATTCTTTATAGTCTCACAGGTAATCTCATCTTTTTCTAGTTCAAGAGAGTGACAGTAGTAGCCTAGTTTTACATGTAATTAGTTCATTTTCATGTTTGGGTGAACTTTGATGTTATCTTTATACAATGTTTCCAAACTCTAGTTTGACTATATGCATTCAACTATTTGTACTTTTGCAGTTGGATCCTCTGTATCTGGATTGTCAGGATTATATACAGTTGCAATGAAAGCTGCAGGAGCCAGCAGGCGGGTTTTTCAGCTCCTTGATCGTGTCTCATCCATGCCAAAGGCTGGAAATAAGTGTCCGTTGGGGTTAGTTAATTAGATTCTCTTGTCTAAAATTCTGTTTGTGTGATATATTTACTGCTATAGGACACAAAATTTTCAAGTCCAACCTCAGAGACTTTGATTCCCTGACTCAGGGCTAAGAAGGATCGACTGCATTTCAGCATCCATTCTCTTCCAGAAAAATTGTGTACCGAAATGTGCTTGTGGTTGCAAATATTGCCTAAATTTGGTAACCTTTTTCTTTTTATGTAGTGATCAAGATGGGGAAGTGGAGTTAGATGACGTCTGGTTTGCGTATCCGTCTCGCCCTAACCATATGATACTCAAGGTAATTGTAATGTTCAATTACTTGTAAAATGTTAGTAATTCATCTTATGAATGTCTGATAGAAGTATGGTTACATCTTGTTAATTTCAGGGAATAACATTAAAACTGCAGCCTGGCTCAAAAGTTGCTCTTGTTGGTCCAAGTGGTGGAGGAAAAGTAATATATATTTTATATTTTTTTTGCAGCATGGAAGTTTTGTTGGTTTGTTAAGATGACCCCTTATTAGAACTACATGCAGAAGGGGCAGCCAGAGTGTACTTATTGACTTCCTTCTCGTTTTCTTTGCTGCAGACCACTATTGCAAACTTGATAGAAAGGTTTTATGATCCGATCAAGGGAAAAATTCTTTTAAATGGGGTTCCTCTGTTAGAAATATCTCATGAACATCTGCACAAAAAGGTATTGCATTTACTGCACTGCACGTAGGAGAATTAAAAACATGTAACCATACCATACAGTTAATTCATCTTTTTTCATGTACAGATTAGTATAGTGAGTCAGGAGCCTGTTCTTTTCAATTGTTCCATAGAGGAGAACATAGCCTATGGATGTGAGGGTAAAGCAAGCACTTCTGATATAGAAAAAGCAGCAGTAAGATTTAACATCTTCTAAATTTACCATGTTAGAGTGTTGAACATATAAACTGATTATATGATTTTTGAGAATTGCAGAAAATGGCGAACGCACATGAATTCATATCAACATTCCCAGAGAAATATCAAACTTTTGTTGGAGAACGTGGGGTAAGGCTTTCTGGAGGACAAAAGCAGAGAGTAGCGATTGCCCGAGCTCTTTTGATGGACCCGAGAATTCTCCTTCTAGATGAAGCCACGAGTGCTCTAGATGCTGAAAGTGAATACCTAGTGCAGGTCAGCTTCTTCTTTTCTTTCGTGTTTTTTTTTTGGATCAGAAAAATCTGTTCTGCAAAACTAATATTTTCTTATTGAATTTATATATAGGATGCTATGGATTCTTTGATGAAGGGAAGGACCGTTCTTGTTATAGCTCATAGACTATCAACGGTCCAAAGTGCAGACACTGTAGCAGTTGTTTCTGATGGTGAGATTGTTGAAAGTGGCACTCATGAAGAGCTCCTTAGTAAAGTTGGTGTATATACTGCACTGGTGAGGAGACAACTACAAGGCTCCAAAACTGAAATTTAGTCTCAAATACTCAGATTTGTATAAGTTTTAACACAAAAGAGTCTCTCTTTTTTTCAATAATGAGATTTGTATCTCCTTCCTTCCTATAAACCACTTATTTCGTTTAAAACTGAGAACAGGCGGATGATGGAACCTTGTTCACCAATTTCCCTCATGAAATTTCACCAACTTTGCCTGATTATAACCAAACAAAACATGATTTACATCATTAAGAAATTGTACACATAGAACTAACAAGAACCAAGAAAATAGTCTACTTTCAGGATGTCAAAACAAATGGTTTCATCCCAACATAGTCTGTTATAAGTTCCATTGGCATAGCAGCCGTTCGTTCAACTGGCCTCCTGAAAAAACCATCTCCTTTCATCCTACAGTGATACAGCCTGGGAGGATATAAACCGATATCTGCAGTTTCCACGGCCACTCATTTCTCATCCAATCCCTCACCAGGCATTGCAAATAGCATTTGTCAAAATCAATTCGACTCACTTCAACAATGGGTACATTTCACCTTAGAAAGCACAAGCATGTTCTATCATGTTCAAACTTCCAAACTTAGACAATGAAGACTTATGGATAATTGGAAAGCACTAAACTAGTGATTCCATGAAAGACTTCATGTTATTTACATCATCTTCTGACTCTGGATAACTTGGTGGTTTAAAAAGCTTCCACAGTCCAGCAGGACGTTTGCTCTTCACTTGACCTCCCGAAAACCTCCCAAATATTTTTTCACACTCTGGATAAGGCTTTACATACAGATTATAGAATCTAAGCCTACTTGACTTTATCAAATCCTTCAATCCCACCTCAGAAGCAAGTCCACCTTTTCCTCTTAGATATTCAATAACATTGTATCGAGGAACGATCTGTTTGTGAAAATTTACACCCAAATACTCCGGTACCTCAACTAAGCAACCGACATTACATTTCATCCTATGCACCAAGAAATCAATCTTCTCTTCAATATTTTCTATCTCATATGTGATCACTCTCGGCTCCATCCACAGAACCTTAAAGGCTTCTCTACGAATCAACCCAAGTTTGCATAAGCAATCAACTCTCCGTTTCACTTCAAACCCAGCTCTGAATGCTCCCTCGCTAAAAATTTTATATTTTATTGCGTCACGACATTTTAAAGTCTTTAACAACTCTAAACACCGCAATAATTCCCCCAACTCCATGCTCAAAAATCTCGGCTCCTTAACAATCTCCTTCCTAATCACATCTTCAGTAAAACCCCAATCCCGAAACTCATCAAGCAACGGTTTTAGCCTATCTTCAACGCCAAAACCTAAAATCTCAGGAAAAAAATAAAGAATCCTATCGACCCCTTCTCTAGAAATTCCAATTCCAGATAAGAATTCAATTCTCATCAAAATTGTACCTTCATTCATCAATACCACCCTAGGAAACCCTTCTAAAACCCTCCTCACAGTACCCTCACTAAACCCTAAACCCTTCAAAACCTTCAAAGTTTCAAAAGCCCCATCTGGGTCTATATGGAACCGTTTAGAGAGTTCCAAGAAATTCCTAACAAACAATGAAGAAACACCTAAATCCCGAAACCTAGAAACACCCATCTGCCATTTCTTCAAGAATTCAAAATCTAAAACAGCAGGGCAATCATTTATTAATGAAACAAGTGACTTCTGTGTAATCTCGAATGACAAGAGGACACTTAAAGACCTTTCAAGATCATGCAAATTAGAATTCAATAAAAAGTGATTCTTGGAAATGAAACCGTGGAGTTGAGAGGGAGGGAAACCGTACCTCTGGAGGATATTTGCAAGAGAAATCTGCTTCCTGTACTGGGATCGGGATTTATTATTGTGGGAAAATGAAAGTGGAACCCGAGGGTTATTGGGTTTTGTGGAAAAGAAGAAACGAGCTTTTGTAGCTGTTGTGAGGCTATGGAGAGTAGTTCTGGTTAGAGATTGGAACGACATTGGACATGAGTCAGAGACCTTGTTTGATATCTCGATGTTGCAACCAACTGAGCTTCAAAACAATCAAAAGGAAGATTTTCTGGCCCAAAAAAAAAAAAAAGAGTAAAGCTATCTTAAAGAGTTCAAAAAAAAAAAAAGGGAGTTTTAAAGTATTGATCTATGGTTCTCCACTATCCGTGCAGAGATACACTGCGGAGATCCATTCTTTTTTTTTTTTTTTTTTTCCTATTTTTCTGCAGTTTTTTATTTTTCTTTTTATTTATTTTTTTGTAAAAAAAAATTAAGATTAAATATTAAATTAATTTATAACTGAATTTTTATTTTATTTTTAACGGTAAGAAATAAGCATGCGGGGATGATATTTGTATGCGCTTGGTGCGATCTTAGGTCTAGGTTTTGAGTCTCGAGTGAACATCACATGCCGCAAACTCTTCGGTGTTCTCTCTTGTTCTTTGCTTTTTTTTCCTTTAATTTTTGTTTGGGTATGGATAATTCGAGTGAGATATTCTTCTTTTCTGCTCAACACCCCCCTTCTAATGGTATGAATGTTGATTCGAGTAAGAATTTGGAGAGTGGTGCTTCCGCCAAACGAGCGAGAGTGGACCCTGATATTCCTAGGAGAGATGAGGTTGCAGGTGGTAATATGAGAAAAGAATCCATGGGAAGTTTCAAATCAAACTTATGAACATGTCGAATTCCAATTCTTGGTCTGGATTTGGAACCAGCTAGGAGAAAATCAAAATTGACCAGGATGACATCCTGATTTCGAAAGGACCTGATGGACCGAGGATGAAGCTATCACCCAAGTTGAAGGACCAACTACACCAACCTTAGGCTAATGCCTTGATTTTGAAGAATATGGGATGCACCCACACTTTGAACTTCATTCTCATGAAGTTATCTCAGAAGTAGTTGCTTATAGGTCGTTGGCAGCTCACAAACCTTGGGGATGGTTATTTTGTTGCCCACTTCCAAATGAAAGAAGACCTTGATCATGTTCTCACGAAAGGTCCCTAGGTCATTACAAATCAATATTTGGCAGTGCAGAGGTGGAAACCAAATTTTATACCAGGTGAAGATGTCATTCAGAGTATGCCTATATGGGTTAGACTATCCAAACTTCCAATGGAATTTATGGACTCTGATTTGCTATGGAGCATTGGAGGAATGTTAGGGAAGATGTGCAAAGTGGATCCAGTTACTGTGAATTAAGCCCGAGGCAGATTCACACGTATCTGTGTAGAAATTGACATTTCCAAATCTTTGTTAGGTGTTCTCTACATAGAAGACAGATCTATTAAGGTGGAATATGAAAGTCTAGGTTTGATATGCTTCAAATGTGGGAGGTATAGCCATAATAAGGAGAATTGCAGGCAAGGATTGGTGGAACCAACTCATGTTGATGCTGCTGGTAATGATAATATTGAGGTTGCTGGTAATGTTACTTCAAATGATGTTAGTAATGTTGACAAGAATGCGTCTCCTTATGGTCCGTGGCTTATGGTGTCATATGGAAGGCAGGGTAATCAAAACTATAAAGGTAATAATAGTAGAATTGGTATGGATAAGAATATTGGGAATGTTGGAAAGACTGTGGGCAACAGTAGTGTTAGGAGGTATGATCGTGTTTTTAATAAGGCTAGCTCTGGTTCGAAGAATGGCATGAAGGCCAAGCCTGTGAGTTTGGGTAAAGTTACTAATATGAGTAAGGTGAGTGGATCTAGGTTTAACATTCTAAGTGAGGATGCTGATGTGATGATTACTGAAGATGAGATGCAAGCTAAGTCTAAAGGTAGTGGTAGTATCAATAACAAAGGTAAAGTTATCCTCTCTGAGTTACTAATCTAAAAGACAATCAATATGAGAAAGTTAGCAGAAGTTCCTCTCAGGGAAGTAAGAAACTTACTATGAAAGGAGGTAAACTGACTACTAAATAGTGGTGCTCGAACTAAAGTGGCTGAGTTTAAAGGGGTTAATAATATTTCCAAGGGTAATCAGCTAGTTGCAAATTCAACTCCTAAAGCCATTGAGTCTGAGGAACATGACAATACGAAGGTGTTAAGACAATAACATATAGAAACTATGGATATTAATGCTTTGTCTGATGAGGGTCTGAATCAAAAGGACTTAAACAATTCTGCTTCTCAAATGGATAGTAGATTTGATGTAGTGGCCTCTGAATTACAAGAGGTTATGGTTGGGATCTCCGAATAGAGGGCCCATTTTCGTCTCTTCCATGATTTGTGTCTGGAACGTAAGGGGAGTTGGTAAGAAGTTGTTTTCTAGGAACATTATGGATCTTCGTATGAAGCATCATTTTGAGGTTTTAGCCATCTTTGAACCTAGAATTAGTGGTCCAAAGGCTATGAGTGTTATCAATAAATTAGGTTTTACTAGAAATTTTGTGGTGGATGTTGATGGCTTTTCAGAAGGCATTTGGCGAATGAAGATAAAGTCAAGCTTCATGTTATTGCTAGCTCTAGGCATAGTGTTACTGCCTTGATTGACAATAATAGCACGTTATGGGTGCTCACAGTGGTTTATGCCAATCCTTGTTCTACAACTAGAAGGCTTCGTTGGAATTATCTGGATTCTATTAGAAACTGTTTTAATTTACCTTGGATCATTGCAGGGGATTTTAACAAAATTGCCATTAGTTCGGAGAAGAGAGAAGGCAGACTTAGGCATTCCAATAGTGGTTTTGCCAACCGGATTGATAGGAATGAGCTTGTGGACCTAGGCTTCATTGGCCCTAAATTCACCTGGATGACTAAGCGGGGCATTATAGAGGATATTTGGGAGAGACTAGATAGAGCTCTTTGCTCGATGGATTAGTGGATCCACTTTCCGGAGTGTTTCGTGAGACATCTCCCTAGAGTCATGTCCGACTATTGTCCAGTCATCATCCAACTTCATAGCAGCCATGTTCCCAATAATAATTGCAAACCCTTCAGATTCAAAGTAATGTGGTTGAATCACAAAGATTTTGATGAGCTGATTATGAGTAGTTGGCGGTCTTATAGGACTTCTATGAGTGAGAAAATTCACAAGCTGACTAGTGTTCTTAAGAGCTGGAATAAGAACAAGTTTGGGAATATTTTTCACAACAAAAGAAGACTTCTTGCCAGGGGATTCAGGGAATTCAATACTGTCTTAGCAAGAGACCATCTCAATTTCTATCCACTCTTGAGGAGACTTTAGTGAAAGAGTACCAGGTTATTCTTAAGCAAGAAGAAACTTTTTGGCAACAAAAATCTAGGAATTGTTGGCTCAAAGAAGGGGACAGAAATACCAACTTTTTCCACCTCTCTACTATTATTAGAAGAAGAAGAAACAAGATTGAGGGTTTCAAGAAAAAAGATGGTAGTTGGATTGTAGATATTAGGGATTTGAAGTCAAAAGCTGTGAGATACTTTCTTAAGCTCTTTGAAGAGAAGCAGAGCTATGGTAGATATTTCCATCTACCACCGATGTTTCCCAATCTGAATGAGAGGGATCTCGCATGCCTTTTTTCTGAGGTTAGTGAGTATGAAATCAAACTTAGTTTATTCAATATTGGTGGGACTAAAACTCTTGGTCCTAATGGATTCCCAACCATTTTCTTTTAAAAATTCTGGAATTCTTGCAGATTAGACTTGATGAATCTGATCTCTGAGTGTTTCAAGAATGGTAGTGTGCCTAAGGACATCAACCACACCCTCATTACCCTTATCCCTAAAGTCTTTAATCTTACCAACATGACCATATTTCGATATATTAGTCTTTGTAACACTAGCTACAAAATTCTGAGTAAAATCCTGGTGCAAAGACTTAGAAAGTTGCTTCCTGACCTTGTTAGTTGTAACCAGGTGGCCTTTGTCCCGGGTAGGCATATCCAAGAAAATATATTTATTGCCCAAGAAGTTTTACATAAGTTCAAGATTATGAAGGGGAAGATATGGTATATTGCTTGGAAAATCGACTTAGGCAAGGCTTATGATAAGTTGCAATGGGGTTTCATCAAGCAAGTCCTGGAGGAAGTTGGTATTACTGGTAAAATGAACAATCTTATCATGAGCTGTATCACCAATGTCCAATATAGAGTGATTGTGAATGGTGAAGTGTCTGAGAGCTTCATTCCTAAGTGTGGGATTAGATAGGGTGATCCGTTATCACCCTATATCTTTATGTTATGTATGGAGAAGCTCTCATATATAATTATGTAGAAACTCTCAAAGGGTTCCTGGAAACCTGTGAATATTTCTAAAGGAGGGTCTACTATCTCCCACCTCTTTTTTGCGGATGACCTTATTCTTTTTGGTCAAGCTTCTCCTTTACAAGTTGAAACCATAAGGGAATGTATGGATATCTTTTGTGATATTTCGAGTCAACAAGTTAGTTTTCCTAAGTCCATAATTTATTGCTCTAGTAGCATAAGTAGCTATAATGCTAGAGCCTTAGCTGACTTGTGTGGGTCTCCTGTCACAAAGAATTTGGGTTCCTATCTTGAAGTGCCTCTCATTCATGGTCGAATTACGAAGGATACTTATAAAGAGGTTCTTGAGAAGACTCAAAAGAGGCTGGCTACTTAGAAGAGTGCCTCTCTCTCTTTTGCTGGTAAATGTACCTTAATCAAGACTGTCACTTTTGCCCTGCCTATTTATGCCATGCAATCTATCGAACTTCCTTCAAACATTTATAAAAATTTTGATAAGATCAATAGAGACTTTTTGTGGGGAAGTTCTACTGTTAAGAGAAAAATTCATCTTATTAAATGGGATATTGTGTGTTTGCCAAAGAAGTTAGGTGTTTAGGTATCAAAAAGACCAAATTGATAAATCAAGCCTTGCTTGCTAAAGTTGGGTGGTGGTTGGATCAAAAGGATGTTGGCCTATGGGGTAGATTGTTCAAGAGCAAATATCTCAAAGGAGGTGAGATGGTCTCCTATGAGAATCTGAATGCAAAGGTCTGCTCCAGTACTGTTTGGTGTTAATCTCTTATTGGATAGGTTGATATGGAGAGTTAGTGATGGCTCTCGAATCAATTTCTAATCAGATGTATGGGTTCATGATATTGGGAAACTTCATAATCAAGCTCTCTTTCCTCTCTCTGATAATCAAACTAAAGAAAAAGTATGTAATTACCTTATTGCTAATGAGTGGAATTTGTGGAAGTTATCTACTGTTCTTCCTTGGCACATAGTGCATTGCATTTTTAGTATTCATGTTGCTAGCAATTATGGTGCTGAGGATATAGCTGTGTGGAGTTTATCTAAGAATGGTGAATTTTCTATGAATAGTGCTTATGAGGGACTTTTTAAACATGCTGATTTTGTCTCTTGGAAGTGGAATTTTATCTGGAAGCTCAAGCTCCCACCTAGAGTCCTTTATTTCCTTTGGATGCTTCTTCATGGCAAACTCTTGACTAATAGTTATATGGTTAAAGGGGATGAGTTCAGATGTCACCTGTATAAGATGCAAAGAGGGTTGTGAAGATATTGATCATGTCTTTAGAGGTTGCCCTATGTCTTATGGCATGTGGGAGAGTATTTGAAAAGGTGTTTCTAGGGATGGTTCCTTCCAAAGTGATTGGAATGATTGGATGTGCAACAATCTTGGCTGCAACAATTTGATTATGGGAAGAATCCCAAGTTATCTTCTCTTTGCAGTTAGTCTCTGGTGCATTTGGAAGTGGAGGTGTGATAGCATTTTCAATCCTACTGTTAAGCAACCGCCGCCCCCCCCCCCCCCCACTGCCCTAGTAAGTTCATTTGGAACTACGTTGATGATTGGTTGAAAGCTAATATTGATGTTGATAAAACTGTGGGGTTGAAGAATTGCTTTGTTGCTTAGAGCCCCCCTCCTCTTGACTGGGTTAAACTTAATGTGGATGGTAGCATGACCCCTGATATGGGTTCTATATCTACTGGAGGTATTGTTATGGATCATAGGAAGAATTGGCTATTTGGATTTGCTGTGAACAAGGGCATGAGAAGTGTGATTGAAGCAGAACTATGGGGCCTTTTGGAGGGTTTAAATTTGGCTTGGAAGGCTAGGTTTAGAAGGATCATTGTGAAGTCTGATTCCCAATCTGCTGTGGCTCTTCTCAACAATATTACTCATCTGAATCATCCTCTTCTCAACATCATTCTTGCTTGCAAGTCTATTATGAATAATGATTGGAGCTGTAATGTTCAGCATGTCTACAGGGAGAGTAACAAGGTGGCGAATTGCCTTGCTAATCTAGGTCACTCACTCGAGTTGGGGATTATTACTTTTGAAGACTCGCTTGCTCAGATTTCTGCTAGTCTGGAACATGATTTCAGAGGTGTTGTTCTTGCTAGACTAGTGCATAGTCTTTAGTTTCTGTTGTTTTTCGAGCTATTAGCCCTCCTTTTCACAAAAAAATAAAAATAAAATAATAATAATAATATTTTTTTAATATTATATTTCTCTCTATTTTTTCATTCTTTTTTAATAAAAATTCAGATTTTCATTACTATTTTAACCTTTTTAATTTTTAAATTTCGATAGCACTTGTCATATGTTAATGGGTAAAAATCATTATAGTCCCCCTAATTTGACAGTTTCAGGATTGTCAGTGCAAGTCCCCATAGTTTAGGTTTATAGTTGGTTAGGTCTCTACCGTTCAATTCCTTTAGGGTTTTCAAAAATTCCGTCAATGATTGGTGGGTAAAATGGTAAAGATGCCTTTTGTGTTTCTAGAAGGTTTTTGACTAAAGGCAAATTGGTAACTTAGGTAATTAATTTTATATTAATAATTGAAAAATTAAAAAACAATTAATAATAATTTATTTAATAAAAAAATAATATTCAATAATAAATTAATAAATAATATTAAATTAAATAATAAATTTTTTTAAGGAATTAAACAATAAATAAATATTAAAAATAATATTATTATTGTTAAAAAAAAAATTCATATTCTGATTTCTAAATAATCTTACTGTTTCAAAAAAAAAAAAAAAAAAAAAAAAAAAAAAAAAAAAAAAAAAAAAAACTTAAAAAAAAAACCAATTTACACCAAACCCTTGCTCATTCTATCAAACCGAGATCTTTCATCTTCATTCTGCTAACTTTACAAACCCAAATCTTTCATCTTCAATTAAAGTTAAAAAAATAAAAATAAATAAAAACTGAAAAATCAACTTCAATTATCTTCATTCTCACACAAACAAATACCTAGAAACCCAAACCAAAACTCTTCCACTCTCTCTCTCTCTCTCTCTTACTGCTAAAAATCTAGAAATAAACTTAACATTAAAATAGCAAAAGAATCAAATTTGCGTCGACGATCTATAGGATTTTCCGGCAACGATCTCGGGCGACGCCTTTGTTCCTTTCTATGGATCTGCGTCTGCCTTCAAGTTCCACTGCCACCATCACCACCAACCCAAATCGGAGGAAGGTGGGGCATGTGGCCAGAGGAAAAGGAAGGTGGAGGTGAGTTAGTGACAGCAAAGAAGGTGGTGGTGAGGGTGAATCCAACCCAACCACGGTGAGGAAGGAAGGTTGTTTGGTTGGTGATGGTGAATCCAACCCATATCTGGGTTATGGTGGTGACGAAAATAGTGGTGGGTGGTTCTAGGTGATGGTGATTGTGGTGGTGGTGGGTGGTGGGTTGTTTGAATCTGTATTGTTGCTGATGGGATCTAGGTTTAGTTGTTGTTGGGTTGGGTTTGGATTTGATAATCTGGGTTTGGTTTTCTAGTGATGTTAAATTTGTTGTTACTGATGGGATCTGGGTTTAGTTGTTGTTGGCTTTGGGTTTGGATTTGGATTTGATGATTTGAGTATGGTGTTCTTGATGTTTAATTTTTTTTTTTTTAATTTTTTTTTTTTTTTTTTTTTGTTAATTGGATTTGGTGGAGATCCGGTCTAGATCTCCACCAAATCCAATTTTTAAAATCCAGATCCAATTTTTAAATTTTAAATTTTGTTTAATTTAAATATTTATAAGAAGGGTAAAATAGTCAATTCGCCAAAAGTCACACTTTAAGGGGCATTAATGTCATTTTGCCCTCTAGACATGGCAGATGGTCTGGTTTTAACGGAAATTGTAACAGAAGGATCAAATGGGCCAATACTGAAACTAGGGGGACCAGAACGTATAATAGGGCAAACTAGAGGGACTAAAAACATTTTTACCCTATTTTAATTGGATTACAAGTTATGTTAAATCGTAAAAATTAACAAGGTTAGAAGGTAAATTCGTACTTTTAAATCATTTGCATTTTTTGAAATATAAATCATTTGCTTTAAGTTATGGCACCCCTTTAACGAACTATTTATACCTTAAATTTTGATTCAGCCCAATAAGGCTCATTTTGATCATAACTCAGGCTCTGGGTTAGGGGGTTAGGGTAGCCCATTAAGTCCCAACCAAAGGTCATCAAATTAAGTAACAACTAAGAGACTCACCCA
Source organism: Acer saccharum (assembly GCA_030490815.1). Lineage (NCBI taxonomy): Eukaryota > Viridiplantae > Streptophyta > Magnoliopsida > Sapindales > Sapindaceae > Acer > Acer saccharum. The sequence goes on from CM059876.1 coordinate 24,334,925, forward strand.
ATCAAGCTAGCCAACTGCCAAGATATCAAAGATATCCACTCCCCAAATATTAAGGATGATCTCCCAAAGATCATGGAGAAGCTTAACCACGTATGGTAGCTCCTTTCAAAGCCTATAAATACCAAACCCTTCATTCAAGAAAGGGGTGGGCTTTTCTCTACGGAAACTCTACTCAAGTACTCTCTCTCTCTCTCTCTCTCTCTCTCTGTGAAAGCTTACATTGTCCAGTCTAGTTAACTACTTAACTCAAATCTTTTCTAGATCAAGCCTCGTCTCAATTAAACAAGCTCGGGGACTCTCACTTCTCTTAGCTCAGTCGACCCAACACGAACGAGGCGCCACCCAACTAGCTTAGGGACTCTCACTTCCGGCTCTACTTTTCAATATTTTATTTCCCAGCCTTATGATTCATTTTTAATCAAACATTACTGACACGATTCAATGGAAGACCATTGGCTACCAACGGCCAACGGTCAGTCTTGACATTTACTTGTACAGGTCGATTCCAGATGAACATCTGGCTCTTAAGGATCGTAGGCAATGGCAATGTGCAAGTCAATACCTAACGTCTATTGGCGTGATCGATTCTGTCGTTTGAAATGCGGTCCATTAAAAATATTTATATTTTAAAATCAACCTCACGAAAGCATGAGTCAAAAGACATGTATAGCAATAAACTAATACAACGTGCAAGCAAGGGTATCGTTCACAGGGAGATGTCATCTGTCGACCGTCTCACGTTTTAGAGTTTATTGAAAGCAATGTAAATAAGAACATGGCAAAGATGAGAGTGGTGTGTGTGAAAGAACATGCAAAATAAAGATAAGAAAATAAGAGAATATGAAGGGGTGAGAATGGTGATTAAATGAGATAAATGTAACCGAGTGCTTGCCTTTCTAAATTAAGCTACTCCTAATTAAATTAATCTACTCCTAAAGGCAAGCACCCTAAGTCACGAAAATGATGTAGATAGGAGAGATGCAAGATAATGTAGATACAAGGTACTCATGACCACCAAAATATTCATGCCACATAGAATAACTAATCGCATCAACAATATTTAAGGGTTAATATACCATTAGGTGGTCGTGATGGCTTGGATTGGGGTGCTCGCAATCCACCCCTTTCACTTTAGCCAGGATGTATCAGATTGGGGTGCTCGCAATACATCCCTTTCACTCTAGCATAGATAGATTTAGGTAGTTGGGATGACTTGGATTGGTGTATTCTCAATCCACCCATTCCATTATGGTCGAGATGTATCGGATTGGTATATTCACAACACATCCCTTCCATTCAAGATAGCTTGGTGAATCACCTTCAAGTGTGTATCTAAACATGAATTAAGAGTTGGTATATCTACTCAATTCAAGAAGATATTTAATCCTTTTTTAAAAACTCAAATCAATTTAACACCTAAACATAAATTAAGAGTTGGTATATCTACTCAATCCAAGAAGGAATCAAATGCTTTAAAAACAATGAATGGAACTATACTTGAAGAAATTAAATGAAAGTCAATCAAATAAATGGTACTAGTGTTAGATTTACATATTTCCCTAATAAAGATACACATCAAAGAAGAAAAAAACAAGAGAAGAGAAAAAAAGAAGACTTAAGTGTTGAATTCCGAATCTCCATGCTTCCATTGAAGTTCCTCTTCCTCATAGACAAGGAAAGATGGCTTTTTCCTCTTGAATCTCCTTCAAGGTTGGGTGGTTGAAGGTAGAAAGTGGTGGTGGTGAGGCATTCATGGAGGAAAACCTCCATGGATGCCTTTGAAGCTTCTCTCTCTCTTTTGTTATGAAGAAGATGAAGTGTAGAGAGGTTGTGGTCTAGGTTCTCTCTTTTATTTAGTGGGGAAAGAGGTGTATTTATAGGCTTGGGAGGCTAGGGCACGATCTAGGCATGAAAGGACAACATTGCCCCTCTAAAAATGGCCTAAAAATCGTCATTGGGCTGATATGGCACTGAACCGCAGCCCGACATTCGCGGGTAGGGACCAGGGACCAGTGAAGTGGATTTGGAGACATTCTAACTCTTGGTCCACGGGTCACTTCATGGGTATAGACCCGTGCACTACCAGCGAACTGGGCACTCTCGGTTCTGCTTCGCGGTTGTGGACTAGCGAACTGTTGTCTCGAGATCTTCTGGAGATGACTTCGCGGGTGCATTGCGCTGGTGTGGACCAGCGAACTTTGGTTGATTTCTATTTGTGCAATATTTGCTCATTTTGGCCTCCCCATATCTGTACCGTTTATTTTATATATATATATATATATATATATATATATATGAAGTATTACATTATTACATAAATTTGGGGTTTTTCTGGGGGAGAGTGATGACTCAAACTCGCAATCTCATGGTGTAGGTATGAGGCGTTTTACCATCGTACAGTTTATTATAAAGCGGGTATTCACCGAATGGTATTTCTCGTACAAATTGGGATCGGGGATGGTAATGGAAACCCCATCTCTCACCCTTACCATTGACAACATCCCTAGGCATACCTAATGGTGGCAATATGGACCGGACCGGCCCAGCCTAGTCTGGCCTGGTAAGAGCGTGTTGGGCCCTTAACAAGCCTGGAGGGAGAAACAAGCTGGCCCCGGCTCGGCCTGCTAATAAATGGGGTGGCCTGGCCTGGGTCAAAGGCACGGCCTGGTAGGTCGAGGTAGGCCAGCCTACGGACCTTAAACAGGCCAACCTGCCACATTTTTTTTTTCATTTAAATTAAATAATTAATCTAATATATAATATTATAATTTATATTAAATAATGATTTTTTTTAAAAAAAAAGTTAAAACTGAAAACAGCTGTTGAGCACTTGGCTTTCTAGTTTCTAGAAAAAAAAAAAAAAAAGGTCAAAACAACCGTTGGGATTTAGGAATGGGATAAGGCCATAGTGCAATAAAGTGGCCATTGCCCCTCAGGGATTTGGGCTTTCTAGAAGAAAAAAAAATATTAAGTGGCAGGTCACAGGCTGACTTGTGAGACTTGCGGTCCTCACTATTGAGGCCGGGCCTGGGCCTATTTGGCATTAGGCCTTAGCTTGGCCTGATTCTTGGTCGAACCGTACTAGACCCAGTTTGATCGTTGGCCGGGCCAGCCAGGTCTGGTCCGATAGACCCAGCCTATTTTGCCACCATTAGGCATACCACTATACAAACTAGGGATGGCAATGGGTCGGGTTCTGACGGGTTTTGCAAAATCCAAACCCGCACTTGTGAAAATTTTCCTCACCCACGCTCGCCCGCGAACCCGTGAAAATAAACAGGTTTGGGTTTCACCTATGGGTTTGTTTTCCCAACCCACACTTGCACCTGAACTCGTTGGATTTTTATTTATACGGATTTACGGGTTCACAAGTCATAAAATTACCACCCAAACTTGACCCTACAAGGTCGAGTTCGGGCGAGTGCCCACGGGTGCGGTTTAAATTGCCATGTATAAACTTCATTTCGTCACAGCCATACTCACTATCGTTAAATCATTTGATCCCAGTTTCCAGGAGGTACCCTCGGTCACAAGGAAGGAACTCTCAGTCTCTGACCCTAATTTTATCTCTCAATTCCCCAACTCACACCACTGCACTGACTATCTCCGCCCCTTCATTCAAAAATGCAGAGACTTCTCTCTCTCAAACAATTTGCTTCAAATTTCCCTAAAAACACTTCAAACAACATTTTCAGACACCAATTTCAGAACACCATTTCTCATACCAATCAAACCACTCAAAACCAGCTTTTCTCAAGACACCCTTTTCACACTACTCTTCCATGGAGGTCACAGCACAGTCGTCCCTTGAATACTCACGCGATTCTCCCAAACCCATTACTTGTGAAGCGCCATTTGTTTTCTCTGTCAAATACCCAGTTGAGGAAAACTTTTGTAGATTGCGGTATTTTGTTCCAGGCGAGAGCTCAGTTTTCCAAAAGAATTTTTCAGTCCTTCCCGAATTATGCTTCTCATAGGCGTGGCTGGTAATGTGTTTCTTTCTTTCTCGTGGGTTTTAGTCTTTTTGGCTGCTAAGAACATTTCAAGGAAAACGAAAGAAAACTTGGGATTCTCTACCGTCTGTTTGGCTGAAAGTACATGTTAATATTAGTGTTACTTATTCGTTTTGTGATATGAACATGGAGAATTGCTGTGAAAGTATGGTTGTTGTGTTTATTTCTTCAATTTCTATTGTGATTTGGAGGAATAGTTTTGTTCGTTTGGTTTGATCATTGAGAATAAAGAAGTTTAAACAATAGAAGAGAAGGATAATTCGTGTCATTTGGTGATTTGATTATCGTAATGTAGTTTCCTGTTAGGTGTCATTGCTGTTTCATCTGCTTTCTTGACCAAAAAAACTGTCTTGCTCTGAGTTTGTTTTTGTTTTTGTTTCTCTTTCCCATTTCACATATTGATGTTAAGTTCTTTTTGTGAAATTATGAAAACTAGCCACCGAAGACTAGGATCATCCTGAGAATAAGTTTATTGGTTCCACTGTTACTGCATTAGAAACTTATGTGTCTGTAACGAAAATCCCCTGTTGGAAAGTGTAGCTCACTAGCTCTCCTTAAATTAACTTGCAGCCTTAGATTGTATGTATAACTTCTTGTATGCCTTTAATTTATCTTCTCCTGTTTGCAGGAAATCATGGTTTCAACGGCTATCAGTGGATGACTGTGTCTTGGGCTTAATTATAGCTAACACTGCCGTATTTATATTATGGCGAATTGCAGATCAGAAATTTATGATGAATAATTTTACAGTGAGTCGTCAGTTTTTCGTTTAGATTTTTTAATGCTTCCTGTCAATTAGATATAGATTGATTCAATTAGGCTATCAATTGACTCAATTAGATGGTTTTCTTACTTCCTTTTTCTTCTTTAGGTCTAGTATTATATATTTTTGTACTATTGGATGAATGAATGACAACTCAATTCTCTCTTCCTCCTATCTTTTTAGTGTATATGATTCTTATGCTCCGTGTTAACAAGATTCAGCCAAATATTGCAAAATATGGATTTTGTTTACAGGACCCATCTCGTCTTGATGGGATGCAATCTCTCTAGGGTGCTGGGGGTGCAGAAATCAAATCTGAGAGACTCCCTGATAGGACTTTTGTTATACATTGACAATTGAGCACCCTGTGTGGATTACTATATCCCATTATGCAGAAATGTGTATGAACTTTTTTGTTGTATATAACCCAACACCTAGGGTTCAGAACTGTTGAACAAGCAGACCTTGTAGATGGGCTTGGCATCTAGTTTAAAGTAGTCCAATTTATCAATTCTATTTTATCCTAACTTATTGTTGTTCTGTGAGCAGATTTCGTTAGACAATTTTGTACATGGACGTCTGCACACGCTGATAACTTCTGCATTCAGCCATGTTGATATGGAGCACATTTTATCGAACATGATTGGACTTTACTTCTTTGGGATGAGTGTATGATAACAAGCCTTGTAATCTTCTGTTTGGATAATATTTATGCAGCTTTCTTTCTTCTTCTTTTTTTTTTTTTTTTTTCACATCTGACTACCAGTTTCCATATACTTGGTTATTCATGGCTGAAACCCCCATTATATAGTTGGATAATGGTGGGATGGATAGTGAAACTTTTCATGAAAAAGCAAGCTTATGAAATCATTTCTTCTTCTTATGGCCTTTTTTGTTAAAATCCTGGGATTATGTGTTTTAGTCTCCAGCAGTAGTACTTTTGAATAATTAGGTGTCTTATTCATACAAAATAATAGATTCCAATGGTCAATGCATCCTGGTGTCTACTCCTAGTCTGTAACTCATTGGTTACAAAAATTTTGTTTATTGAAATAATCAAAATGGATATAATTTTCCTTTCGATGATAATGCTTGTTGGGAGCGATATGTGTCTTATGACTTGTAGCTTTCATTTATGCTTGTATATATATTTCGGACACAAATTGCCCAAATTTGTTGTCTGCTAACTTGTAATACTTCTTTATACATGAAAAGGGACATAATCTTTGTAGAAACTAGGCAAATGCTGAAGTTTGTTTCAGAATTTTGAGAAAGAACACCTTGTGAATGTTAAGGAGTTATGGTTGTGGTGATCCGCTTAGGTTTCTAATATGGATCCTGTTTATAATGCCATTTAAATAAGTTTATACTCTTTCCAATGAAAAAAAAAAATAGAAGAGGTTTAATTTATACTTTTAATTATGAAAATGTAGAATAAGTCTGCTGTGCTTCTGGTATGTCCAAATATGTTATCCTTTTATAAATTGCTTGAACTGAAATTTTCAGTCACTGATGCTGTTTCTTTTTTATATTAGGGAGTACATTTATGTCAATTTTGTCATGTAAAACACAATAAACTGAAAGTCTGAAATGATTTCCATCAGATTTAAAAGGATTTTGGTCTAATAGAGACAGTAGGACTGACAATATGACATTTAAAAAATGGTGGCTGTAAATTTACTTTCACTTCTTTTGTATGGAAAATTAGTACTCATTACATCTTAGTGCAGTTTCAGGTCTTTATTTCTGGGAGTCAATTAAGTAATCTATTTTCTTGCCTGATGTGATATTTTTTCTTTCTTATTTCTAATACAAATTTTCTGCTTTGAGCAGATCGGAAAAACTTTTGGACCTGAATATTTACTTAAGTTGTATCTAGCTGGAGCAATTGGTGGTTCAGTGTTCTATTTGGTGCACCATGCCTTTTTGACTTTGTCATCTAAGGTACAATAGTGCTCCAGAAACTAGTGAATACCCTCTAAGCTATTTGGAAGTGTTGAAATATGGGATGAATAGATGGCATAAATTAATATTCGATTAAATGCTGGGTAGATTTTTTATCTGATAGATAAACGCTTATCGTAATTTGCTCAGTTGGTTCTGATTCAACTGTAATACATGGTTTTGTTGATGATGACATCAAATTTTCATTCAATGTATTACAATGGGAAAATGTGTATATTTTCATTGGCACATAGTTTTGCCTCTGGTAACATGCAAATTTTCTTTGATCTGTTGCGACTTGGGATATTTTTTAGTCTGCCCTCATTTTTTTGCCTTCTGCAGAATCAAGGTACATGGACGATGGACCCTTCTAGAGCTCCAGCATTGGTATGCTTTAGATCTTCTTAAACTCAAAGCTCTATTTTGTATTCAGACTATGAATGTGATGTCCTTGTCCTGATCTTCTGTTTATACTGCAGCTGAATGCAATTCGGAAGGATTTTCATCCTCTAATTTTTTAATTCTCCTTTTTGTTAGGGGGCAAGTGGGGCTGTGAATGCCATCATGCTGCTTAATATACTCCTGAATCCAAAGGCTACTCTCTATCTTGATTTTATTATACCTGTTCCTGCTGCTTTACTGGTAACCTCTTTTCCAGTTTATGCCAACTAAAACCTGTTTCAGGCTACTCTCCTGAATCCTTACAAATATTGTTTTACTTTTTTTTTTTTTTTTTCTTTTCTAGGGAATATTTCTAATTGGGAAAGATATGTTGAGGATAATAGAGGTATGTTGGTTATCTTCCTGTACCGTGGTACCATCTATTTATAAAGCATCTCCATAAAACAAAATAATCTTATGTGATCTTAAAGATTATAAATAATGAGTTGTGCTATGCAAAAAGAAATACATATTGAGATTTTCCATATGTAAACCAAGATGTGTATGTTTTCTTGAGCTGCAACCTGCAAAGTTTGAATATGCTCGTGCATTTGGTTATTCTTGAAAAAAGAAATGAATCAATACCAAAACATTTTATATTAATTTTGTAGATGATAGACATACTATGTGCTATCCAACAAATATGAGCGTTAGCAATTGTGATTACTTGTTATTGTCATTATTGAGACCCTGAATCACACCCTAGATTTATAATACGAGTAAGATGCCACTAATACCTGGAGATTTGGTTTTTAGCACATACGTCCTATTATCAAACTGAAAACGAGATAGATGTGAATTTTGATTAGTATTATTTTGATACTGCAGGGTAATAGTAATATCTCAGGATCAGCTCATCTGGGCGGTGCTGCAGTTGCAGCAATTGCATGGGCTCGACATAGAAGGGGAAGATTCTGAGTTTCTTTCTTGTTGATCTGCTAACTCTTGATTTAGACATTTGTAACCTAATTGGTATTGCCTTGTAGGAAGTTTGTGTATTCATATTCAATGGTTAACTTTAGGACAAGTAAAAAGTTGCTTGTGAAAGTAGTCATATCCAAGATGCAATGCAGTGAAAGCAGCAGGAGCTCCTTTAAACAATAGTGTCAGTATATACATAGGGAAAGTAGAGCATGACAAAAACAACTTTTCCCAACATCTTTGTTTAATGTGTTTCAAAACCAGACTTGTCAAAGCACTTTTGCCACTCTAGGAACTAGGAAGTGCTTTTAAATGATAGGTTGTTGGCAGGTACAAAAACCCTCCAATTAAAAGGATGACAGTAGTTGATCACCTTTAATCAGTCTGGTTTTATGCTTCCTATGATCAATAAATTCAAGCTTGTTAGGTTGTGTCTTCAATTCTCATTCTTTTGTCTCATTTATTCCCTTTACCAAATACATGTCAAGATTTTTTTATTCACTTTCTTTTGACTCCTGTAATCTTGATTTTGTAGGGTCTTCTCTCTCTCTCTCTCTCTCTCTCCCACTCTCCCATGTAATCTTGATTTTGTAGGGCCTTTTCTCTCTCTCTCTAGCATGTCTGAATGTCTGATTTGATTTTGTTCTGTACAAAAGAATACCAATTAGAAAACACACAAACTTATTTCAGTCAATGTTTATCAAACTATTGAAATAGAGTAATACAAAAAAATAAAAATAAATAAATAAATAAAATAATAATAATAATAATAATAATAAAAAGTGGATAAAATAGTCCAAAAAGCAAACACAAATGATCTTATTATCATATGCACTAGCACCGAACTTTTGTTACATAATAACACTCCGGCTTTGTGTTTATGTTGAGAGTATCGTTAGATTGCTTAAATTTATGCCTAAATGATGTGAAATATAAGTTGTAACTAACACATTATGCATCACATCATATTTTGATTAACATGATAGTTAAAACTTAAATGTCACGTTATTTGGGTATGAATTTGAACAAATAATACGACTAACATGGCAGTTACAACTCGCACCTCATATCATTGAGGTAAATAATATGATTAGTGTTCTAAAAGGCATTAGATGCTAGTCAAGTGGTGGCCTGGTGCCCAGGAAATTGCAACGACGAGACGAGGGGTTGGTAGGCTTCTGGTTGGAGGAGTTGTGGAGAATGTCGATCGAACTAGGAGGAGAAGAGAAGAAAAAAAAAAAAGTGTTTTGTTTAATGAATCCTAAAACAATGTTGCTTTGGGTCTTTTTTTTTTTTTGAAAAAAAAAAAAAAAACAACTCGTCTAGGGTGCCCAAACAGCACCCGGTGCCGATTAGGTGCCCAGCTGCTACACTTACCAATTAGGGCCTAATTGGCACGGTTGGAGAACTGTCTATACCATTTTTTTTAGAACACCGAATATGATTAACATGGTAACTACAACTCATGTACAACATCATTTTAGACAAATAATATGATTAATATGGTATTTACAACTCACATGAATTTAGTCAAATAATTTGGGTATTCTTATTTTAAATACAAAAACTAAATATTAGATATAAAGTTTTTGAATTTTAAAAAGGGCAAATTACACAATTTTACCCTGATTATACGTATAATAACACAGAAAACCATGAAAAAATCATAATAACACTCACTCCTCTTGACCCGTTGACTAACAGTCGATCAATGTTAGTCCATAACTAATTAAGGGTAATTTGGTCTTTTGCAATATTCTTAAATAAATGAAAAAAATTAACACTAAGTTATCTAATCAAACTTCGCCACATTAGCCCTAAAACCTATTATTAATTAACTATAATATTAATTAAAAATTAAACAAATTTTTTTTTTAATTTTAAAAAAGACAATGTTCTTCTTTGCCTAGTGCCTAGAAGCTAGAAACCCACTGATTCTCTCAATCTCATCGACATCTTTTTCTCATTGCAATCTTCTTCTCTAATATCACTGTCATGCCCTAGCTATTTTTTAATTGAAAATTTGATGTGTTTAAGCTTGATTTTGGAGGTCTATGGAGTTTCTAGAAGATGAATCGTGAATTCCAAGAACATATAAGAGAAAAAGATAGGATCTAGATGAGAGATTGAGAGAATGTAGAGAGAAATTGGTTAAATTCTTGTCTGCAAACACAATCAATAATTTTTTTTTTTTTCTTTTCTTAAAGATTGGTGATCTCCATTGGATCTACATTAATGGATATCACCAATTTCCATGGAGGAGGAGATGTGAACGAGATTCAGCCTTTGAGAAAGAAGATTAATTGTTTGATTAATGGTTGATTGAAAATGGTTAAGGTTGAGGTTGAAAATTTGGGTTTTTTTCTTCCTCTGTAATATATATATATTGAATGTGGCCTTTTGTTCATGATTATTTCCCATCATCATTTTGGTTGAAATTGAAGTTTTGTTATGGATAAATTTTGCAAGTGAAATAGAAATATGGATCATTTTATTTATTTATTTATTTTAATATATATTTTTTAATGTTTTGTGGAAATTTTTTAGGTAAATGGGAGAAGACTCAAGATGGTGAAGTAAATCTCCATTAATGGAGATTCCATTGGAGATGTAGTTCTCCATTGATGGAGAGCCAAATTTCTCCATGGATATCAGATGATCTCCTTGGAGAGATCAATGTTTATTATTATTATTATTATTTTAATATAATTATGTCAAAAAAAAGTTATTTAGTATAATATTTAAAATTTTCCAAATATAGATGTAAGGGCAAAACTGACAATACGTAGTTTCCGTGATTGACTAATGGTAGTCAACCGTTAGTCAACAGGTCAAGGGAAGTGAGTGTTATTATGATTTTTCTGTGGGGTCCTGTGTTATTATGTATATAATTAAGGTAAGTTTGTGTAGTTTACCCTTTTAAAAATGACATAAATATGATCTGATACAAATAATTTATAAAAATTAAAATTATATTAAAAATTACTTTTATCTAGACGCCAACAGCTACATGAATCATATAACCAATCTGGACCGTTGAAAATCAAATTTTCATTTGTCAATAATCAGGATGGATCCATATCAAGCCACTATAAATTTGACACCTATCTTATCTGGGTCCTCATTGAGATCCACGTTAGCCTAGCATTACAAGCTCTTTCTATGGCCCTGATGACATGGGACCAACGACAAGCCACTCACCATATGACACGTGCCCATCTCAACCCATAAGGTTTCAAGCTCTCTCTCTCTCCTTCCACTATTCCTCTTCAGTTTTTAACTTTTTATACAATATATATTAAAAAATAAATAAATGAAAATATAGTTTTCAAAGCCTTCATTTAAAATTTATCTCTAGCTGTGACACTTGTTTAGCGTTATTTTTGGTGTTATTTTAATTATTAGTAACGATCTAATGCGGCATTCCGTACCAATTTTTTGTACGGAATCACTAATTATAAGAGTAGGAAGTGTAAAAAAAAATTTACATCGATTATCACCAATGGAAATCAGTGACCACACACGAAAGTTTCGTGCGATATCTAGCACTTATAATTTTTTGTATGAGATTCTGCACCAATCTTTTATACCGATCACTAATTATCAAGGGTGGGAAATAATGTAAAAAAATTTACATCGATTATCAATTGTAGGAATTAATGATCCCGATACGAATCTTTCTTATAGGGTTGAATATTTATAATTTTTCGTACGTAATCATGGATTACGCATTATATAATTTTTGGTTTATTCTTTTTATTATTTTGTTTTGCATGAACTCAAATTTCACTCGATCCCCCAAAAAGTGAAAAACCCCATCTCTCATCTTTCTCTTCAACCATTTTCCCATTTGCCCAGAGGCAGCGGAGAGAGAGATTTTCACAGAGAAGCAAAAAATTGAAAAAAAAGAAGAAAAAAATGAGGTGGGAAAAGGTCCAGGTGCAGAGCCAACAAGCATTGGTGTCGAGAGAGATATCAACTTCAGGGCCAGGCAAGAGATGGGGCCACACTTGCAACGCCATAAAAGGAGGCAGATTTCTCTATATCTTTGGTGGTTATGGCAAAGACAACTGCCAAACTAATCAAGTTCACGTTTTTGATACTGGTAACCCTCCAAGATTCTTCCTTTTCTCTTTTCTTTTCTTTTTTTCTTTTTTATTGGGTATTTGTATGCGTAATGGGTGTAAGTTTTTCAAGTTTGCATTTTTGGGTTGTATATTGTTTGTGTCGTGATAAAGATTCGATTTTTTTTGTTGGTTGATTGAATTGGAGTGGTTGTTAGGGTTTTTGTTGGGTTTATTTGGTGTAAGTTTTGGGTTTTTGTTGTCGTGTATAAATGTTCTTCGTTTGCATTAATTGTTAGCATTAATGTGTTTGTGAGTTTGCTTTGGAGGGATTTGTTGGGTGCTCTTTATAGCTGTATTTGTGGGGTTTGGTTGATTAGCACAAAACTTTGCTTCATTTTTTTTTTTTTTTTTTTTTTTTTTTTTGTCTTTTGATTCAAGTGAAGTTGCTATCAGTTCTATATTTGGATTCAATTTCACATGAGTTATTTACAGGTATATCCCAAGTCCCAGCAGATTAATTTTGATGCAGTTGCAGTCATTGTATTGCTATACTCTCCTGCTGCGATCTTCATTTTGTTTCTCCTTTCAAAAAATTCACATTTTCCATTTGTTAGTTTTTGTGTTGTTGCATGTTCTCATATTATAGATAGCTGTTTTGCAGTAAATCAGACATGGAGCCAGCCAACGATAAAAGGCATGCCGCCCACTCCGCGGGACAGCCACAGTTGTACTGCTGTTGGCGATAATCTCTATGTTTTTGGTGGTACAGATGGAATGAATCCTCTCAAAGACTTGCATATATTAGACACATGTGAGTTATTTCTATCCTTTACTTTTATACCTTTGATTTGTCTTTTATTTTACACCCTTATCTTTTTACATGCTTTTATGTTGATTTATAAATTGGCAATTTGCTAGAGTAATATAATTTTCCTGAAGTAGAATGAACAGAGAAGACTGTTTATCTTCTCTTTCAGTTCTGTTAGTGAGCGCAGGAGATGAAACTGGAAGGCCTTGTTTATCATTTTTTAGATGCTGGCAAACTTGAGGAGTTGCAAAATCATATTCTCCTAATCTCTTTATTGTAGACTTTATAAGTATTGATGCTATCTTTTGTATCTGTCATAATTGTAGCTTCACATACATGGATATCCCCAAGTGTAAGAGGTGAAGGACCAGAGGCACGAGAGGGTCATAGTGCCGCCCTTGTTAATAAACGGCTCTTCATATTCGGTGGTTGTGGGAAATCTTTGGATACTAATGATGAAGTTTATTACAATGATCTTTACATATTGAATACAGGTGAATTTCTGTACTGTTGTGGGTTCTTGTATGATTTGGCTGTTAATTCTGATCTCTAGTTTATGACCATTGCAAGTTCTTACTTTTAGAAGAGAACCATTCAATATACTTGTGTAGAATTTCTTATTTTGTGTTAGTATTGTCTGAGAGAACATGTGGAAGCGCATAAGGTGTTGGACACGTATTTATATGTAATTTTGTTATTATTTTGGGTTGTACATTTACATGGGTTCAGATAGTATCAATGTAAAAAAATGTTTTGGTTCATCCTTTTTCAACTTTTCTTGCAGAGACCTTTGTGTGGAAACGCGCTGCAACATCAGGCATCCCACCATCTGCACGTGATAGCCATACTTGCTCATCTTGGAAGAACAAAATCATCGTGATCGGTGGTGAAGATGGACATGATTATTATCTATCTGATGTCCATATCCTTGATGCAGGTTTAAGATTCTTTTCAAATATATGGTTGATTGATAATTTGTTTAACTCATGTATAAAATGCCATGTCGAGTTTTTATTACTCAATTACACATTATCTGTGCTGCTTTTAATATTTATTTTGGTATTATTTTCTATTTTGTTAGATACTCTGACTTGGAAGGAGCTGAATACTTCAGGCCAGGTGTTGTCACCTCGAGCTGGTCATGCCACAGCTGCTTTTGGAAAGAACTTATTTGTGTTTGGTGGATTTACGGATACCCAAAATCTTTATGATGACCTGTATATGCTTGATGTTGGTATGTATGATGTAGTTATCTATGATGATTGATGATTAAAATCTATCAAACTATCCACCTCGTGTCTGTTTCAAAAAAATTCTAGCATTATGGGATAATCTGTCTAAGAAATCTAAGGTGCATGAGGGGGAAGTTCACAGATGTATACTACTATACTGCCATTAGGTCACGCCCCATACTGTGCATTGGTGAATTTGATTATTTATTTGCTTTAAATTATGTTCTTAATTACATTGACCATTCGATCTTATGGAAACTTAGTTAGAATTTGTTATTTAGTTGATGCAAGCTGGTAACTGTATATGGTAATGCAGTATTTGTCATTTTTTAACTCCTTATTTTCTTTATGGTGGATTATTTAGGATATGAATTGATTATATGATGCAATTATAGTCTTAATAACCTTTTCTTTTCTTTTAGCATTCATATCTTCTATCTGTAAATGCAGATACTGGCTTATGGACAAAGGTGATGACTACAGGAGAAGGGCCGTCTGCTAGATTTTCTGTTGTTGGGGACTGTTTGGATCCCTTGAAGGGTGGTGTTCTTGTGTTCGTAGGTGGTTGCAATAAGAGTCTTGAGGCATTGGATGACATGTATTACTTATACACAGGTTTAGCATAATCTTTTTGCTTTTCCCTGAATTAAAACATTTTGCTGTTTCTGCTTCTGATAATGGTTGGGTTCTGGAAATAATTCCTCCAGAAAGTTATCATATATATATATATATATATATTGTCTAATTAAAGTTTTAGCTGCTTCTGAGATATCATATATTACATATTCTAAGTTGTAATGTGTTAATAGTTGTAGATAATGTTTAATGTCAGGGCTTGCAAGTGAGCAGAAGTTGGAGAAGTTGTCCCTGAAGAAACAATTGAAGCTGAAGTGCCAAGAACAAAATCTTATTTCTGCACCTGACAGAGCTATGGTTAGAATTGAGACAATTCCTGATGTGCACCAGCCTATGCCACTCTCAAGTTATGGCCAACCAAGTAAGAACTATTTTACCATCTTCTATAGGTGCTCCTTAGTTTCCCATTAAAACTTGCACATTGGTAGTTCATATTTATCTAAATTGGGGATCTTAATAATTGGTCTTACACAAAGTTTTAAAACTTGGAAGGCAGTGCGAGGTGAGAAGGCCTTTGCGAGGCGAGGTGGGTGCCTCTAGGCGGTCGAGGCGGCCACCTCAGCCGGAAAATGGAAAAAAAAATAAACATAAAATTATAAAAAATTAATAAAGTAAAAAAAATTCCATAATATTTAATAAATAAGTCATATTCAGCAATTTTAAATATCAAGTATTTTATAATCATTAACAATCACATTAATAATCATTATCAATCTATTTTATCCTATAAATATCAAGTTACAAAGCTAAATGTAAGGTTTAGAACTTTACAAACAATCAATAACACGGCATAATTCATAAAATAATTAACATGCAATCATCATACTAACAACAAAGATGTTCAAATTAGGTTTTAGGCTATAGTTATTCCCAACTCAAACATAACCAACTTCATAACATTATCATTGTGTCTTTATGTTGGATTTTGAAGATTGGATTAGTTTAGTTGTGCTACGCGGGGGTTTTGCTGTTTCTTTATAAAAAAAAAAAAAGCCGAATGACACGAGGCGGCCGAGTGAGAACTGTTCGGCGAATATGCGGCAGCCTCGTGTGGCGGAGGTAGGTGTCTAAACAAAAGCAACCGGTGCGGCCGCACCAGTGTGGTTTGGCCGAGAGGTGGTCTCAGGGTGACCGCCTCAATCCGAATTTTAAAACTATGGTTTTACATATATACTGTAATGTAAATCCGCTGAACTGCATTTGTAATCCATTTATTATGCTAATTGTTAATTGATTGTATGACTCCAAATTTATTAATGT
Source organism: Acer saccharum (assembly GCA_030490815.1). NCBI lineage: Eukaryota > Viridiplantae > Streptophyta > Magnoliopsida > Sapindales > Sapindaceae > Acer > Acer saccharum. Next base: position 24,351,010 of record CM059876.1, read on the forward strand.
TTACATGTCAAATTGGATTTGAAATGATGGATTGGAGGCTAGGCTTCAAAATTTACATGTTTCTTTCTGCCATTAAGATGGGACTGCAAATCGTTAGGTTTAGTATAACATATCTCCACTCTATAAATAGATGGACTCTCTCTGTTGGTGAATTATGGACAGTTTTCTTTAGCAGACATCATTTATTTGAAAGTTGTTGGAAATAATTTGAAGGTAGAAGCAAAGAGCAAAACGTGGTATGTTTTTGAGGTGGCCTGTCCTTATGATACTTTTGCATGAGATGGTACAGTTCATGAAAATTACCAACATTGTTGGAGATTAATGCTTAAGGTTATAATGGGGATAAAATCACAAATTATGGAGATAAGATGATCAGCCATGAAGATGTTATTAGAAGCTATGACTATGCAAAGAAAGACTCAAATTAGAGTAGAAATCTCTAGAAACACTCTAGGAACATTTTAATTTTGAAGAGGATCAAACTTTTGTAATTCTTGATATGTTTTCCAATTCCAATTAATTTGTCCTCCTCTTTCTAGTTATTTCCCTTATAAGTTGTACTTTACCTAGGAACCAATAATTGTGTGCTACAAACTGACTAAATTTGCTCCTTTTACCCAACATTTGGATCTCCAAGGTGGTTTCAATAATCCGACTAAATTTGCTCCTTTAAGGTTGATGTCTTGCTCAGAAGTTATATTTTGGAAAAGTGCAATAAAGGTGTTAGTAATAGCTAGACCTAAAGTTTAAGCTATTGGGAAAATGCCTAACAATATTATTTAAATACTCTAGCACGCCCCCTCACGTGCAAGACCAAAGAGCTTGCCATGTGGCTCAAGCCCAAACACAAACACATAACATATTCAAATAATAGATAACAATAATCAAGTGGGGTGATTCGAACCTATGCACTTTTGACAAAAGAAGGCAATGATACCAAGTTAGTAATCACTAGATCCAGAAGCTTAAGTTATTAGGAAAGGGGCATTTAAGCACTCTAACAAGCAAAAATTTGAATGAAAGTTTGTAGGAAAGCAATTTCAACTTTTCTATGACGTATTTTCATAAGAAAAATTTAGGGTATATGAGGGAATCACATTATTCTTTTGATTATATTATGTATGAAGATAGATAATGCTTGTTTTTACAATGACACTTGTAAAGTGAGTGAATTAGTTATTTATTTATTTGTCTATTAGGACCATAATTTAAATTTCCGTCAGCTTTAGGGCTTAAAACTTCCAAAGGGAAAATCAAATGTTTCTAAGTGGGTCAAAGTTTGCAATGCTATTGATTTTAAACTTTTAAGTAATCAATAGTCCCAAAACATTAAGCTTGTAGCTAAGGGGACATACGGCACACCCTTGTACGTGCAAAACCAATAAGCGTTATGCGATGAGCCACGACACAGCATGGCTAGCAGAGCTTGTTTAGTCTGTGCCCAGAAGTTCCAACTATCCAGACACCCTTTAATATCCCTTTCTTGGCCTTTGATACAAAGTAGACTTCTCTAGAACTTGGTCGTCTGGTATTAACTGGGCCAGCCTATGCAAACATTTGTGGAAACTCCTCTTGGATCAACATCACCTTGAACAATAATGGAATAAGATGTCTTTTGGTTCCTATTATTGCCCCTCTTATTGAAATAATGAGGAAACACTAATCCTGGATGCTATAACTGGCACATGAGATGTATACATCATTACATCAAGTCACCAACATTTAATATCCTAGACTTGAATCCGTCTTTGATTTGCCTCATTTTTTGCTCATCACACCACTGTAATAATTTTTGGGATTTTGGGTTTTTGTTTCAGCTTCTGAGAGCTTTTTTGGATTGTTTTTGTATAGTGACTATAATCTTCTGACTGTCCTCAGAAGGCCCCCCCCCCCCCCCCCCCCCCCCCCATTTTTTTTTAATTGCCTTTGTGGACTGTGCTTGTTCACATGCATTCACAAAAATATTTTTGTTTCCTATAAAAGAAAATTACAATTTTTATTGCTGAACAATCTTCCAAATTTAGCTTGTGGCAAGTGGATTCGAACCATTTTGACATCATCTAAAGTGGTTCAACGGTGGCCAACCTCCAAATATAGACATTGACAGACCAGTATAATGTCACAAAGCTTCATGTTCTTTTTTACGGCTGTGGTTTCTACCTCCTCGCAAATCATGTCAAAAGTGCTCTTACTCATCCAAGAATCATATTGAGACTGTTCATCATGAAAATTTGGGTGGTTCCCAACTTCCCACATTCCTTTGATTGGTCTTTCGCCCAAACTGTTTGTGCTGACTTCATCCACCTGAAGACCTTTCTGGGTTGATTTATTAAGATTGGCTTGCTCAAATGTTGCAGCCATGGTGGCAACCACCGAAGCAACACAGCAAGTTCCTTTGGTTTTCAATTGATCCATTACATCCAATTCACTGTAGTGGTCTTACAATTGATTGTAATATTCGTTTATCGCTTGAGTGTTTCACTTCTGATTCTCTTCAAATAGAGCTTTATCTTGTTGAGACTCAATCAATCACTGTTCTTGTTCTAGTTTCTCTTCTTCGTCAACAAAATCAATGAAACATGGAGCGCTTCTTCAATTCTTGTGTCTCCTCGTTTTTGCTGGTCACCACCTTCGTTGTCCTTTCTTTGTTGCTTTTTTAAATTCATGTTCCCACTGAAACTATCATTATTGGTTTTATTTTCCATTTTAAGAAACAAACAAAAGATTGAAAGAAATGAGAATAAGAAATGCTTAAATGAAGAAAAATGAAAACGACCGAGTTCAAATTGGAGAAGGAATTGGTAAGGTATGGAGAGTGAATGCTGGTAAAATAAATAGAGAGAAAGGGACGAGTATAAGGAAGTGTGAACGCTGGTGCAGGGGGCTTTGCTGGTGACGTACTGGATTATTGTGTTAATTTTTATGCAGTTGGGGAGTTTTTGTATTTTATTTCTTTTGGTTTGATGGTATTATAATTGTGGGGTTTGAGAAATGTTGGGAAATGAAGCTTCTTAAAACTTAGGGCTAAAAGGATTAAAAGGAAGGCTGAAAGGAAACAGATGAAACAAGGGAATTTTATATAAAAGGGGTTTTTCAGTAGTACTCAAGTGCAAACAACTTTTATTAAGAAAATTATCTAGAAAGTTACTCTGAAGATAAAGTTATTATGCAACAGCGCCTCAAGTTTACCTAATGTCATTCAGCTATAGTATAACTAGAAGTGTAAATTGGGTTAGGCCAACACGGGCATGACACGACCTAGCATGATGATATACGATTATAGTTGTATGTTTTTCCCTCACAGTGTGGATTTTCATGCTCTGATTGAATTTTGAAGGGAGGGTATGCTCTCCAGGCATGGGTTTCTTGATCAAACCTTTTTATATCTAATTGATCAAACCTTTTTATATCTAATTGATCAACTTGGAGTAAAACTAATTTTCGTGGTCCTAAGTATTCTTGGCAAACCCTGATATGTTGACTTTCATTGGTTTTTTTATTACTAGACTCAGAACCAAGAGCTCAGTGGTAATGTTGATTTTTTAATTTCAAAAGTTCTCTTTCTGTTTACTTGATTTTTTATTTTATTTTATTTTATTTTGTTGGAAGTACTTGATTTCCTAGTTTCTGATTGCAGGAAGAGATAATTTTTCATTAAATAAAGTGGCCATACAAGGAAAGAAGTCATTTCAAGCTACGCTTACCGAAAGCTTTCCTCATGGATATACTATTGAAACTACTATTGATGGAAAGCCTCTACGTGGAATATTATTTGCAAACAAGCCGAGCTCTGCCTACGCAACCAATCATAATTCCAGTAGGTGAGAATATGGTCAATTTGGGATGTCATTTTCTTTATGCATCTAATTTTTTAGTAGTTTTGGTTTATGTTGTTTTACCTTATTCTGTCAGGAAAAGGGCTGCTGGGGAAATCGGTGGTGTTATGTTGAATGGTGATTGCAACAGCAATCCAAAAGCTTCTAAAACCATCAGGCGGGAAGCAATAGATCAGAGACAAACTGATGGTTTTCAAAGAAAGGAATTCACGTCACTTGAGACAGCAGCAGCTGCTGCTCCTGACATGAAGAGTCCAGCAGATTCTAATGCTTTTCCACCTGTTAAGGTCATACACACTTTTTTTTTTTCCTTCTATAAAGGCTCTGAAAGCTTTCTTAAACTACGTAGTTGACAACATGGATCAACTTAAACTCTGTTTTATGTTTTGGATACTGTGAGACTGTTGTATACAAGAACTGCAAATTTCCTGATTTGATTTATCTATAGGCTTCATATGTATTTTGTGGTGGTTTACCATTTTATGTGAACTCTTCTGGATCATACATTGCAGTCTCTCATGAATTATTATTATGTGACTATCAGAATGCATCTCTTAAATCAAGTGTGAAAACACTTGTGCCATTGAAGTAAGTCTATGTAGTTTGCTTTTGAGGTCCCTTAAAATGGTTCATCAATATATATGGCATGCTTTTCTGTGTTTGCTGATGAAACTCATGTACATATATCCATGCGCTCTTAAGATACCCGTTAATTGTCATTGTTCATCATGATGTTTACAAGATTACGTTGTTAGCTGTTTGGCTTCTGATCATGAAAAGTCTGCAAATAATCCTTTTATGTTGACTTTCTGCAGGATCCTGTAGATCCTGAACCCTCAGTTACACCTTTGAACCTAAATGATGATAGGACAAACAATGCACTAAACTCCACCGCTGAAGTTTCTAAAGAGTCGATATGCTCCATAGAAAAGGACTCTGCAACTTTGTCTACAAACCAAGGTATGAATGTGTAGTACACTCCAAAACTTGCGCAGTTGTGTGGTTTTGATCTGATGAATGCTCTATTTTCTTTGGATCGGTTGTCTGCTAGTCTACAATTTGAAGCACCGGACTAGGCTTATTACTTGTGCTTGACAAACACTCCTTTAAATCTGACTTTCCAAAATGTTTAAACTTGATAGGGTCTTAGATTTAGTTCATCTCTTGTCTTATCAATTAAAGTGCGACAAGAAGCAAAAGAGAATCTTCTGTTAAGGTTTGATGTGTTTGCAGATGACAAGACAGTGAGCACTGAAGGAAACAGCAATCCAGCAAAATCGATTTGATAGTCAAACTATGTTTAACCGTTTGGAATGAGAATTTTGAAGAGGACCATACAAAATGACAAGCCATCTTGTACATTTCAACATTTCGGGGTGATATACAGAATCTTCTAACCGGTGTGGTCTGCCACCTGCTAACACTCTCTACTACCAACTGATCTGATCTTTATTTGAATGTCAACTAGTTGTATGCAGTAGGTTTTCTTCAACTGATGATATTTTGATTAGTTATAGCTTCAGACTGAACTGCTTCATATGCCGAAGAAGGGAAAAGAAGTTGCTTTGGTGCAGAAAAAAGGACTGTTGCTTTCCGGTCGGTCCAGCTAGTATTTATCTCATCTGATATGTTTCCACCTATCCAATGCAATTCTGTTCCCAGGGAATGTTCTGTAAAAGAATTTTGTTACTTAGAAGGCACATTTTTTTGAATGTGTAACCTTTCAGCTTAAAAAATGCTAGTCATATTCTTTTTTTTTATTTTTTTATTCTCTAAATTATTACTTGACGGTTTGGGATCCTGCACGGTTTTATTTCTAATGTTATGCATGGGGCCGGGGCCCTGATTCTCTACATTAGAAAATCACTCATTACTCATCTAATGTTAAAGAACCGTGTGGAATCTCGAACTTGATAATGCTATATACCATTGAGAAGTTGAAGGACCAAAACGCATTTCCATTGACATAGCCATTTGAAATTTGTTTGGACCATCTAGCCAAATTTACAAAATGCTGGTCATAGTCACGTGTTTTATGATTAACCAAGATCGAAAGCTAATCAGTCCAAACCTTTTGTTAACAAAATAAAAATAATAAATTAGTGTTCAAATGATGTGATTGTAATTGCCATGTAAAAAGTGAGATGATTTGGATTTTGGAGAGGAGTTTTTAAATAAAAATAAGAGTAATTGGCACAAATCCCCTTTAGACTATACCAGCTTTTACGTGTTGCCCCCTAAATTATTTTATTAGGCACTAAACCCCCTGAACTAATGTTTATTGGCAGAACAAGACTAAAAATGCCCCCTCTCAGGGGGGAAAAAAACCCAAGGATTGCCAATAAGCGATAGTTCAAGGGGTTTAGTGCCTAACAAAATAGTTTAGGGGGCAACATGCAAAAACTGGTTTAGTCTAGGGGGGGATTTGTACCAATTACTCTAAAAATAAAATTAAAAGAAAAGTTAAGCTTAAGTAGAGTCAATTAGTAGTAAAAATGTCTTCATGGTCGCAAAACTTAAAGATTAGTAATTTAGTAGTTGAAATTTATATAAGATTAGTAGCACAAGTTTCATACCATTATTGCCCATGTACTGTTTAATGCATATGAGAATTAGCACAAAATATTATTTTTCAATACCAATTGGAATTGCATCAATCCAATGGTCACAAGTCACAAAATGAGCCTATTAAACTTGACCTAGAAATAGGAAGGCAATGAAACACAAAAAACTAATCCGATCCAATTGACAGAAATCAACTGCACACGTGGAACCCATACACACACATATTTTAGGTTTCAAAGGTCACTTAACCCAATAATATTACACACCTCAACTATCTAACAAATTTAAATATTTGCTTCACTCCAACTTTATAATGCCGCTGAAACATCATCAGTAACCCAAGGTTTCTACCTCGGCCTCATTTTCCGCCACCACCGAATAGGTAATCCAAGGAAGATCCACCACCAGGGGCTGCATGGACCTTAGTTGTAGGCCGATCCTGTTAACAAAGAGTTTTCAAACATCATGAATCGGTGGAACATGCCTGTAACCCAATGATATGCTTTTAAAAGATCTAGAGGAATTATATCCCAGACTAAAATTCCAGCAAGTCAATTTACACTTCAGCTAATTGGCCTTGATTACCAAATTCATATCATCAGCTAAAAAGCAGTCCACATTACTTATTCGAAAAATGGTATAGCAAACAACTGCTAATTCTGAACCCAAGTTGTACCAGCTAAAAACAACCCTACAAGGATAGATAGCCAGGCAGTTGTTGGTGCTTAAAACCAGTATAGGTCAAATATATAAATCTTATGGAAACGTGCAGGACATAGACCATGGAACGGTCCTCACAACAAACCACGATTTAAAGCTTAGACCTATATTTACTTTTTCCACTAGCTATATATGCCAATCTATAGATACTTAAAAAGGACAGCATTGCTAATTGTAAATTGACCATCTCAGCATGTTTTTGGTTAGATCTCTCAATACCAACCAATAAATTACTGTGTACTCTAAATTGAAGTTAAACTATTTGTTTTTGTACCAAGCAAATAAACAAAAGAGGCAACCATGAGTTTGCAAACAAAACCAGAATGAACAATGAAAAACAATTCCTTATTTCTTTGTCAAAAATACTAATCTTATTGTAAGGCTTTTGGTAGCATCAGTTTGTTTATTGCTATAAAATGATAAAATGATTCCTATTTCATCTCCAGTTAACCAAATGATGGATGATTCTGTATTGGTAACAATTTCACATATAAAGAAGCATCTAGCATTAATAATGCATAACAAACAAGTGGTACAATTGTAAGATGCACTCACCAAACAAGAAATTGATGAGGAAGAAACCACAAATTAGTTATTAAACATTGTTTTGTGTTGTTCGGAAATCTACTGTAAGGCCCCTATCTCATTAAACTTATTGAAGATAGGAATTTTCCTGGTGGTGGCTCCCAAGCAGATCAATCATGAAAAAGTTACTTAGGATATTAAGAAATTGAAGAGGAAGAAACCACAAATCAGTTATTAAACATTGTTTCATGTTGTATAGAAATCTACCGAGCTAAGGCCTCTATCTCATCACGCTTATTGAAGATTGGAATTTTCCTGAAGGTGGCTCCCAAGCAGATCACTCATAAAAAAGTTACTTTTCAGAATATTTGCAAGTAACACTATTTTACATGCTATTATGACAATTTATTCTTGATAATAGAAAGTTCATGAAACAAACCCCACAATATGTATAAATTATAAGCATAAAGAATGAAAAAAGTGTGACATCCAGTAAAATCCCAAAAAACTTAAACCTAACAATACTTTAGCTTCACATAAACCTCTTCTATTCTAAATCCAAGCTTCAAGGGCGCATTTGTCAAGCAGGATATGAGAGTGGGATGGGACACAATGCTTCCCATACCACGTTTTTTAATTGCAGCGAGGATTGGTTGCCAAACCTGGCTGCTGGTCAAATTGCCCTACAGCAGGATTTGACAATCGTCCCACCACCCCCCACAGGATGTAGGTGAACAAGAATGAATTATTCATTTAAAAAAACTATTTCATTTTATTTAAATGACATTTAAAATTTGTTTTTTTTAGATAGTGTAATAAAATTATTATAATTCAATTTTAATAATTTTATTCTATACAAAAATATTAAAATAATTTTATAAAACTGATTTAATCAAAATCCCACATTACAGCAAACAAAGGATTTAATATTTTCAATGTAATCTCACATGCCAAGGGCAGCCTAATGATCATCTATAAACAGGATACTGTACATTATTTTTATATTCTTATCCGGTCTTTATTACCATTTCTAAGCTTCTGTGTTGTTGAAGAATATAAGCCCTTTGCAGCTTAAAAAGATGATGTCTTTTTATAAAAGTGAGGAGTGTAATAAGTCATTTGTCAGCATATTAAAGATTACTGCAAACACTAACTACCAATATTTAACACAAAACATGTTCAACTTGCAAAAAATACAGTCATGGATAAGAACATACTGTGAGGAAGTTGCCACAGTTCTGGCCATCAGCACGGAAGTAGTTATTTGCATTGTTCCCTGGAACCCCAGCTGGCTTGTTGGGATCCACTGGTGGTGAAGCTGGGGCAGATTTCTGAGGAGTTTCATTGCTAGCACTCACTGCCTGGTTCTTAGGAACTTCACTAGCGGTTGCGGTGGGCTTAGGAGCTTCAGTAGTGATTGGGGCAGGCTTAGGAGCCTCTCCACTTCCAAAAAGGTACCCCAAAGAACTTTGGCCCCCGCCGCTGCTCACTCCACGACCCATGATCTTTTATGTTAGAAACCCTAGAAAACTGCCAAAATTTTCCAACAGATGAAAAAAAAAAAAGCACAATAGTATTAGCTCAACGTTGTAAACATAAACCAACATTCTAAAGTTGAAAATTCCAGTTATGCAAGCAATCAGCATGGAGTATAAACAATTCTCATACGAACCCAACCTTAATAAAGCTCTTATGCACAATGCGCTTGTGTTCCGAAAAGCAATATGATTTGTATTACAGTAAAACCTCAAAATATGTTTTTCTGTATCATTTATTTCCATTAGCCTTATGTTAATTTTACCTATATTGGACTGGAAAAGGTTAAGAAAGATAACAAAAACATAAAAAAGTGACCATGAATCCATGCAAAATGCAAACTAAAATCCAAAATTTTATTAGGGTGATGAATCAATATATATATATAGAAATTCATGACAATTAGAAAGAGAATATACATTTTCAAAAAAAGGTAAAGGAAACCTAAAATGATCATAAAAACTAATGGAACGATGTCATTTTCAGCTAATCTAATCTGAGCCTCAAAGACATCTAAAATAAGATGAGATCTGATCTGATAATAAGATGTAAAAAATAAATAAATAATAATAAATCATGTTTGGTAGCCGAGAAAGAAAGAGAAAATAGCAAACCTAGTGCTGCCGTTGAGTTGTTGTTTGGATCACAGATCTGAAAGCAAAATTATGAATATGATGGAGAGAGCAATAGCATCGGCACTCTATTCAACTTTTTAAAATTTACGTGGGAGTGGGACCCTCATTCTAATTTAAGATTCTTGTTATTTTTTAAAATTCAAATTCAAATAATTGTTTGACGGTGATACCGGATATCGGATATTGGATCACGTCACGTGGCCGGTTTTGTTCCAATAGCACATGCTAATGCCTATGCTACCATGGCTAACCAAACCAAAGTATGTCAGACGATGTGCGATGTGCAATGTGCTTGTGTGCAACATTCACGTTGGGTGAATAAGTTCGCGTTTGATGACTGAACAATGCTAAATTATATTTAAAACTGAATAATGACTGAAAACTGAAACTGAAAAACAGTTTGTTTTTTTCACTGAAAATTTAATATAAGTGATAAGTTGTTTGTTTTTTTTAAGTTACAAATATCTTAAAATAAATACTTTTACATCAATGTCCTTTCAACTATTATTTGTTATATATTTATATTTTAATATATTAAAGACACCTAAAACAGTAATTTAATAATATAATAACAAATTTATATATATATAAAAAATGCCATATAAAATATAACCCTTAAAGTATAGAAATTGAACAAGTTAATTAAAGTTTAGTTTAAGAAATAACATTATAATTGGATCAAAGTCGGCCACTAATAATCTGTACAATATTTATACTATATATGTGGTATAATAATATAATAACAAATTTATAATGAAATCTATCTCTATCAATTTTTATTTTGTTTTTGAAAGTGGCTGCTAAAGTTTTTTAAATAGTGAGAAGAAAAAATAATATTAATATGGTTAAGGGATGTGAGAGAAGAGGAAATTTGAAATAAATAAGATTTGTAAGGATAAATTTGGAAGTAATAAATTGATATTTATTTCAGTTATTTTTCATTAAGTGAAAAGTTAAAATTTTTCACTTTTTATAAAAAGTGGTTTTAGGAGCTCATTCAGTGGTTTTATAACTTAACAAATCAAATGAAATAACTTAATGATACACATTAAATGCCATTAAGTGTTCAGTGAAAAAAATCAAACAGGCCTAAGTACCGTGAGAGATTTCAAAACACTAAAAACGTCACACTTGTTGTGTGAGAGTGTGAGTGAGTGATTAGCCGGCTAAAAAGCGCCAACACAAAGTAAAAATTCATAGGCAATTTTAATTCGTGTGACATTGGTTTTAGTGCTGCGGTTTGAAGCAGATTCTTCTTAATTTCTGTAGCAAGGATGACGCTTGTGGATACAAAGGAACGAGTTACTTGGTTGGAGAGATTGCCTGGCAAACCACCTATTGAAGGTACACTACAAGAAATATGATCTTTTTCGAGCGCTAAATATGGTCGAAAAATGTTAAAAAGTTGTCGAAAATGTGTATTTCGGACAGGAAAATGTCGTCAGTCTCCATCGAAAATAATATAATGGGAAATAATCATTTTTTGACGAACCGTAGGAAATACAACATTTTTTAGGGGTATAAATGGTTGGAGATAAATGAACTATATCATCGCAAAAGGTTTTGGAAACAAAGGTAGGAGATCATTTACTACAGTATTTGAAAGACATAACTTGTTACCGAGGGAGATGGTGGTTGTATTACTAAGGAGCATTGTGGTCAAAAATAATGATTTTTCAACAAAACATGTGGTTGGGAATAATGTATTTTTGATGAGTGTAGCAGTCAGAATTAATGTATTTTTGAGGAGTGAAGTTGTCGGAAATAACGTATTTCAAATGAGTGCCACAGTTTAAAATAATGTATTTCCAAGGACCATATTAGTCGGAAATAATGTATTTCCAAGGATCACATCAATAATTAATTATTTTTTATTACAATCTCCCTTGGTAATACATTATTTCTGATAGTGTTATTAGTTGATAATAAATATATGGGCTTTAGGTCAGCACTCAACCCAAGAACACGATCATGCCTAGGCTTTCTAGTAACCTTCCTATATATCTCACACCAAACTTGGAATGGGCTTAAATTGACAAGGAAAAAAACGACTTGCAGTAAATGTAAACCAACAGCCCACTTCTAAAAATACATATCTTTTTAATAAGTAGAACAACATATATATGATATATTTAACGTTAGAACATAAAATACTAAAAAATTAACATATACTGCAGGAATGTTATAAATACAATATAATCCAACATTTAGAAGTCTCGACACAAACACAACGAAGAAGCTTCAATTGACTTTTCATAAGTTACAATGTACAACGTGATAGATAAAAGACTTGAATAGCTAGCTAGGTAGCTAACTAGTTTACCAATCATTCCATCACTTTGAGAAATGAACTTCTTGTAGGAACTTCCACATCATTCTAGGGTTCATTCATACCATGAATTATATTTCATATACTAATCTGGACATCAATACTATAAATTATGAAATTTCACCTGATATCACACCACAAACAACTATATTGGAAACACTAAACAGAAAAAGAAAGAATTTGAACAACTTGTAAGTTCCTCAAGTTTGATTGACTTATTTCGGTGACAAACCACAATTGGGATTTGAAATGTAAAACCTCAAGTTGATAAGCACTCCAAAGGTATATCTTGTGGTTAGTTTTCATTGAAGAGATCTAGTTGCATACACACACTTCTCATGCTTGCATATATGCTCATTGCTCTTGTGTGCATTCTCTTCACATTTCACAACTGCACTTCTTTGTCGTATCTTGTTAGTGTGTCTAGTAATTCGTTTCCCAAAGAATGTTCGGAAACATCCGCGCTGCACGGTGGTGTGCTTGATTTAGCGCGAGGATCATCTTCAGATGATGCTCTTGGCTTCTCCTTTGGTTTCACCACAATTGGTGAAATAGCGGTTTGATCGGCGACCATGACCGTCGAATGAAATTGTCGTTTGAGTCTAGAAGGTTCTGGAGTATATCTGTGGTTATGATCGGTGGCCCCGACTGCCGATCGAAACCGTCGATGAAACCTGATTGATTTAAATATCTCGGTCTTAAATCGGCGGCCATGAAATCACCGATTGAAACCGCCGTTGATCCCCTGTTCTCTCGGGTTCAATTCAGCGGTTGGTGGCTGCCGAATGAAACCAACAATTGGCGCGTTTCAGGGGTAAACTTGTCTTTTCACCAAGCTTTTTGTTGCTCTCCATAAATACACCATTATGTCACTCTTTTTCGCTTAGCTCTTTGATCATCAAGAACCCTAAAATAGAAAGAGAGATTTTTAAGAGAAAAGGCATCAAGATTGCTCCTTTGATTCTCTAAACTCATTTCTATGTGCATGAAACTTCATCTAAGCATCATCTAGGATGCATCTAAGCATGGGTCTTCTTCAAGACACATAGTTTGGTAAGTTGAACACTATCTTCATACATTTTAGTGTTTTTACTTAGCAATTAATCTCTTTTATAACTTGTATGTTTTTAGACCATATTCTAAATACAAGATTGAGATTATGGTGCTGTTTGATTGTGAGTTGTATTTTGATAGCTATAACATCTAGGATTATTTTATCTTTGATAGCTATGTTGTATGCCATGTCATATAGCAATATTGATATTTAGGATTGTGATTATTATCATCTTTCATCCTAGATAATCATTTAGTGTAACCTAGCATTAATTGCATAATTGAATATCATGATACTCACTTAGGTTATTGATCTCTTTAGTGAGAATTAAGTCTTGTGGCTAAGGTTGCATAGGCCGCAAGCAGATTAATTTAGGTTCGCTATTAAAGGCCCGTTGGGTAGTAGTGGTGGGTTAGTGACTGTGTAGGGTTTGATGTGGTCAACCTAGGTTGTGTTAGGATTATGCTCAATAGCAAGAGTGTAATATTGTAATTAACAATCTTTTTCATATTAATAAAGTGATTTCTGGTTTAACAAATCGTATAGCATTTATAGTTTATATTATAATTGTCAAAGTAAATAATCATAAGGTCTAAAGACTATGGGAAAAGAAGAATTGTTCGTACATCTGGATATGTATGTGGTAGACACAATTCTTTAGTTAGTCTTGAATAATTTTCACAACTTCAGTTAAAGGTTGGGCACCTTTATCTTATTAAAGTTGTAGAATTCTTTTGCTAGCATTTGAGTGGGATCAAATGAGATATGATGAGTCTAAAATCATCGGAGTGTCTTCGAGCAAAAGGATCTAGTGCACTGGGTGCATTGAACTAGATCACAATGAAAAGCTTTATCTAGAACCGTCAGTAGATAATAGTCTTTTCATTATCAGGACAATCGGAGAGTCTATCTTAATCCTGAGATAAATGATGGACTTATGGTTGCAAGTGATATCATTTGAGTTATCAATGAGTAGGATTATATCGCATAGTCTATCCTCGATAGTTTGGTGATATTCATTTGTTAATCGATAGAGGACTTCATTTATAGATATGGACATCGTGGCTCCATTTAATTAAATGAGAGTATAATATCATCATATGGATGTTTTGAGGTAATTGGATATTAAATCTCAATGTTGAGTTTTCGATAGTGTCTATTGAAAACATGGCTTCTGGACAAGTCAAAATATCCAAGTTCAAAACGTGGTCATATGAGTAAATATGGTAACTTGGAGAGTTATAGGCGGTCTATGAACTCTTGGCGATTACTGATATTAATCACGAGGATACACTATCTCCAATATGATTGTCTAGGGTATGAACGAGGAGCATCTTCCTTTTCTATCTTTATTTAAGAGTTCAGTTTTAGCTCTTTAGTGGAATGAGTTAAAATTAATGGATCGGACCTAAGTGAATCATTTGTTGATTGTGATTAGGTTATGTCTATTGAAGCTTAAATTTAGATGGCCCGCCAAGATCCCCAATCCACACGGACTTGCATGGATCACTTGATATATTCTACCGGACCAATTTAAGGGTCCATCTAGAATTGCATTTAATATATTAAGAATATAATTTGCACATTATTTAAGTAATGGGCTGCTCAATTATATTAATATATTAATGAAAGACATGTGGGCTTGTTTCTTTTAGTAAGAATGGGTCTGGTTCACATGTGGGCTTTTTTATTTAAAGTCCAATGGATTAAATGAAATAAGAAAATAATATTAGGCCCAATTTTATTCAAGTGGGGCGGCAAGGTTAATGATTTAACCTAATATATTATTTTGTTTCATTTGTTTTAATTAAATAAGAATTAATTAATTTATTGATTAATTGTTTAATTAAAGAAACAAATCTTTCCTAAAAGTAAAAGACTTGTTTGATAAGGAAATAAATAAATTAATTTTATTTATTTAATCAAATAAGGAGTCTTTTTATTTAGTCAAAATAAAAGAATAAAAATCAATGAGTTGGATTAGGGTTTGAAGTCTATAAAGTTGAAAAGAATTAGGGTTGAATTTCGGTCACCCTATATAAGTGACATGATGAAATTTGGCCAACCCTAATCTAAAACTACATAGAATTCGGCAACCCTAAAGGAAAAAGAAAGAAAAATTCGGCCAACCTATATAAGTGCTCTTATAGGGTTCGGCCACCACATACATGTGTGCTTGAGATTTTATTTTTCTTCTTCTTCTTCATTCATAGAGAGTTTTTATTCTACTAAGACAAAAAGGAGTGTTAGATTATTCTTTGATAGTATACTATTGCTTAATCATCAATAAGCTTGTGTATACGATATCGATCTAGGTTCACGCGAGTTTCGATCATTAGATTGAGAACTCAAAAGTGACCGGAATAATCTTAGACATTCTTTTGATTGTTTTGTGACTAACAAAGAAAAGAAAAGTTTTGTTTTGTCCATTCACAGGTTTGCAATTCAAAGAAAAGGGAGACCACGCTCCTAGGTGATCCACGTTCGTGCTCGGATTGAAGGTCTTGCGGATTACCATCGATGTAAGTCAATCGGATCACGCGACAAAAGGTAATCTACTTTTTGTTAATGTATATGCATGTTTATTGATTAAAAGGGTTTAAGGTTCATAAAGGAAAATTTTTTAAAAGTCACTAAATCTAATTTTAGTATCGCTTTCGCTGCGTGTACTTCTTTGGTATTTTTCCCTACAGGTTGTGGATACCATTACAAATAGTGATTTCGAGGATCGTGTGTGGCGCACATAACAACCCGTGATTTTTCATTATTGAAGGTTTCCACGTAAAAGATCTTGTGGTTTTCAAAATTTTCGCTTACGTTGCGTGTTTTTCCCTACAAGAAAGTGTTTCACCTAGGTGGATTAAAAGAGATGCTTATTTTTGCCATGTTGCACAAATTGCCTTAAAGGCAAATTCTTCTAATTTTTGGTACTTAGATAGTGGGTGCTCTAGGCACATGACGGAAAATAAGAGTTTCTTCGAGATTCTTGTCATGGAGGAAGGAGGATTTGTCACCTTTGGTGATGGATCTAAAAAGAGAGTTGTAGGGAAATGAACCATCTCCATTCCCGGATTACCTTCCTTGTCCAATGTTTTATATGTAGATGGCTTGAAAGCCAATCTAATAAGCATTTCTCATCTTAGTGATGAAGGATTCTCCGTCTTGTTTAGCAAAGATGATTGCTCAATCCTAAAGCCTGATGGACAAACCTTGTTGAAAGGTAAGAGATCTAGTGATAACTGCTATTGTCTTGAAGCAAGAGTTGTCTCTTGCAATTTGTCCAAGGATGAGCAAATTGAGTTGTGGCATGAAAGACTTGGCCACGTGAACTATCGGGATTTAAGGATCTTAGATAAGTTCAATGTTGTGCGTGGCCTTCCCAAGCTTGGGAAGAAAGTCAATGGTGTTTGTGGACCTTACCAACAAAGGAAACAAACCAAGAGCATGCACAATAAGAGCAAGTATCTCTCCACTAAGGAGCCCCTAGAGCTTCTCTATATGGATCTTATGGGTCCCATGCAAACTGAGAGTTTAGGTTGAAAGAGATACATTTTTGTTTGTGTTGATATTTTCTCTAGGTACACATGAACATATTTTCTTAGAGAAAAATCTGAAACTTTTGATAAGTTTAAAATGCTTTGCACTAAAATTCAAAATGAAAAAGACTCAAATATTAAAATTATTAAATAGATTAGAAGTGACCATGTGAGAGAGTATGAGAATGTCTACTTTGAAAGCTATTGTAATAGCTTACACATCTCCCATGAGTTTTCGGCTCCTAGGACACCTTAACAAAATGGAGTTGTTGAGAGGAAGAGTAGGGTCCTTCAAGAGATAGCCCGTGTAATGTTGTTTAACAATAATGTCCCTAGGAACCTGTGGGATGAAGCCGTCAACACGACTTGCTATATAGGAAATAGAGTCTTCCTAAGTCCCGGTACTAGGCAAACCTCCTATGAGTTATGAAGAGGTAGAAAGCCAAATGTTAGCTACTTCCACTCCTTTTGGAAGCAAATGCTACATTTTAAATGACCGTGATCAACTTGGCAAGTTTGATGCTAAGAGCGATGAGGGTATCTTTATTGGCTATGCCTTGAATAGTAGAGCCTATATAGTTTTCAACTTGAAGACTCAAAGTGTCATGGAATCATTTAATGTTGTCATTGATGATAATAGGCTCAAGTCTAGTGACCATGAGGAGGAGGTTGTTGTAGTAGATGATTCTCCATTGGAGAAGGTTGTGGAGACTCCTATTGGTGGGAGGTCTAACCTAGATGAAGAGGACACACAACCTCTTGATAGAATTCCTCTCTTGAACTCTAAAGAACCTACTCCATGGGTTAGACATCTCCATAACAAAGATGATGTTATTGGAGATGTGAATGAGGGTGTTAGGATTATGCGTCTAATAACTAATCTTATTAGCTACACTTGCTACACCTCTCAAATTGAACCTAAAAAGGTTGATGAGGCCTTAAATGTTAAATTTTGGGTTCTTGCCATGCAAGAAGAGCTAAACCAATTCGAAAGGAATGAGGTTTGTACTTTAGTTTCTAGGCCTAAGAGCACTAATGTCATAGGCACCAAATGGATATATAGGAACAAATCCGATGATGATGGCAATATTGTGCGTAACAAGGCAAGGCTTATTGCACAAGGGTACTCTCAAATTGAGGGTATCGACTTTGAGGAGACATTTGCTCTCGTTGCCTATTTAGAGTCCATTAGGCTTCTCTTGTCCATATCTTGTGTGCACAAGTTCACATTGCACCAAATGGATGTGAATAGTGCCTTCCTCAATGGCTTCTTGCAAGAGGAAGTGTTTGTTGAACAACCTAAGGGGTTTGTGGATGCACACCACCTCAACCATGTCTATCATCTCAAGAAGGCTTTATATGGGTTGAAACAATCACTGAAGGCTTGGTATGAGTGCCTCTCTCAATTTCTTTTTGATAATGACTACACAAGAGGTAGTGTTCACAAGACTCTATTCATCAAGAAAAACAATGATGAGCTTTTCATAGCTCAAATATATATTGATGATATAGTGTTTTGCTCCACCAACAACACCAAAGTCCAACAATTTGTTGATTTCATGTCTCATGAATTTGAGATGAGTCTTGTTGGTGAGCTAAGTTACTTCCTAGGTTTGCAAATTAAGCAATTAAATGATGGGATTTTTATAACCCAAGCTAAATATGCTAAGAACCTAGTGAAGAAGTTCGGTCTTGAAAATGCCAAACATTGTGATACACCCATGAGTACCACTTTAAAGCTAAGCAAGGTTGCTAGTGGAAAAAGTGTGGAACAAACTCTATCGGGGCATGATTGGTAGCTTGCTTTATTTGACCGTAAGTAGGCCCGATATAACTTTTAGTGTGGATGTGTGTGCTAGGTACCAAGTGGATCCTAAGGAGTCCCATCTCTCTTCCTTTAAGAGAATCATTTGCTATGTGAATGGGACATCTAACTATAGAATTTGGTACTTTTTTGACACTAATACTAGCTTAGTTGTCTTTAGTGATGAGGATTGGGTGGGAAATTACGATGATAGGAAGAGCACATCGGGGCAGTTGCGTCTTCCTAGGGAACAACTTGGTTTCTTGGTTTTGCAAGAAGCAAAATTCTATTTCCTTGTCCACGACCGAAGCCGAGTACATTGTCATGGGAAGTGGATGCACACAACTCCTATGGATGAAGCAAATGCTAGTTGACTACAGATTCAATCAAGGTACTCTAACCCTTTTTTGTGATAATATGAGTGCCATTAACATTTCTAAGAATTTGGTACAACATTATAGGACTAAGCATATTGACGTCCGATATCATTTCATAAGAGAACTAGTTGAGAATAAATGTATAGTACTTGAACATGTAGGTACTAATGATAAACTAACGGACTTATTTACTAAACCCTTAAATGCAACTAGGTTTCATGCACTTAGTAGATCTATTGGGATTTGTCTCGTGGATTGATGTGGTTTGGAAATTGACCCCATAAGGGGAACTCAAGCAAAGAGAGCAATATTGCATACTTGTCACATGCAAATATTTGATATACATTATGCTTCTTTATTAATTGCTTGAGTATCTTGGTTGCACATATGTTTATATGATATTTTCTTCAATAAGTGTGAACCTTCCTTTGATTGCAATCCGTGTCATATTTATGTTCAAACATGCATTTTTGGACTAGGAGATATACTTAGGAAGTACTCTTTGAATGACCTATGATTATTCTTAAATGACTTGCTTAAATGAAAAGCATGAATTCAAATGACATGCTCAAAAAATGAAAAGTACGATTGTTGATTGCAAATTTCAAAATTCAAAATTAGGTGTGAAAAGAAAATTATGAGACTCAAATGAATAAAGGATTTTGTATGCGTTCTAAGGATTATAAAATCCAATGTCTCTCTTTCTTTATTTGTTGCACATGGCTACTATCATATGGGTTTCATACCCGGAAAAATCAAATAGGGTGCAAAAAGTCTCTCATGCCATGTTTTGCTTATAAAGTTGGATATAGTTGCTCTTTAAATTGAATGATTGTTAACTTTATATCCTTGCTTTATTCATGACAAATGGTAAAAGTCAGTTTGAAATCTTTAGGAAACCTTTGTCATTTGCTTTGCCAAATACCATTGATTTTTGGACTTGAATGCAACGTGTCTTGCATGCAAAGCATCTTAATCACACATTTTTCATAAAATAAATTTCTTTGTTTCTCTCCAATTAATTAAGTTACATAAAGTGGCTTGTATGATTATGCAAATGTCTCGTATGCTACTATTTCTCTTTGCTAAACTGACCCGGTTGGGGGATACTCCTTTGCCTATCTCATGACAAAAAGGGGGAGTAGTATGAGTAAGGGAGTTATAGTAGCTAATTCGCATTTTGGGGAGATTACAAATTAAGGGGGAGTAATCCGTTGAGAGGGAGCATTGCATTGCACATTCATTGCATGATGTTGCTTAATTTCATTAAAATGCAAATGCTTATTTTGATTTCACTTGATCATCTCACATACACTTGCTTTGGAAAGTGTAATTTTTTTTTGAAGGATTGATTGTTCTATAAGAGATTGAAGACTTCAAGTTTTAGCTTTTAATTATCTCTTTGTAATGTAGAAAATCATTGTTGACCTTTAGTTTCAATTTTGTTGTAAGGATCAATATGAGTGGCGGTTTTGTCTCGAAATAGCCAAATGGGGAGATTGTAAGTTCCTTAAGTTTGATTAGCTTATTTCGGTGACAAACCACAATTGAGGTTTGAAATGTAAAAGGTAGCTTAGGTGTTAGTGATCATGCTTGAAAATACAAATATAAGCTCGCGTGCGTGTCTAAACAACCTAGAGGGGGGGGTGAATGGGTTGTTAATCGATTATTACCAACTTTTCGATTAGTCAAAATTAATCACAATTAACCCAAAACACACATATAATAAAATCAAGTATAAAATGCGGAAATTAAAGAACACTTGATTTTTACGTGGAAACCCACACGGGGAAAAACCACGGGCTGATATGTGCGCCACACACGGTCAACGAAATCCACTATATGAAAAGGAATCTACACCCTCAAGTGATTCTCGGACACTCACCCTAGATAACCTCAGGCTATGGACACTACCACTCGCCACTCTTGGTTCAATCCCTAGTGATATCCCCTGATACACTACTCTTGGCATGAGCAACCCCTAATCTACCCAACGGGCCTTTTACAGTGGTACTCGACCAATTGCTTGAGCACTACACATGGGTAGCCACAAGACTTTCCTTGCTTGTGAAACTTCACCAAGAAGTCACAAGACTTTGACTCAAGAAGAGAATAAAAAAGTCTAAGTGTATCACAATGATGCACAAATGCAATGAGTGCTAGACTAAACACTATATGCTTAACTAGATGTTATAATGCAAGTGAACATCCTAGTTATCAACAAAGCCTACATGTACATACATGTAAACTCAATTAGATGCAAAGAGATTCTAGCAACCTAATTGTCAACAAAGAAAGCCAAATCAACTCAAGTTGTCAATAAACATGGCAATGACTATGAATATGCAACCAACAAATGCAATCAATGAATAGTCAATCAAAATGCCAATCAACAAGAGTTGTCAACAAACATGGCAAGGACAATAAATGCAATTAACAAATGCAATCAATAAATTGTCAATCAATCAAGGCCAATCAACACAAGTTGTCAATTAATAATGGCAAGGCCTAATAGCATGCAATCAACTAATGCAATTAACCAAACAAAATGCCAATCAACTTAAGTTGTCAAAATCATGGCAATGATACTAAATGCAACTAACAAGTGCAATTAATCAAACAAAATGCCAATCAACATAAGTTGTCAATGATCATGGCATAGATTCTAAATGCAATTAACAAATGCAATTAATCAAACAAAATGCCAATCAACATAAGTTGTCAATGATCATGGCATAGACTCTAAATGCAATTAACAAATGCAATTAATCAAACAAAATGCCAATCAACATAAGTTGTCAATGAACATGGCATAGACTCTAAATGCAATAAGAGTGACGATTTGCTAAACTAAGCAATTAAAGACATGTCTTGACTAAGATAGAACAATAAATGAAGATGTGGTGTTTGTTCTACTTACCAAGTCAAGAATGATGAAGACCCATGGAAGGATGATGCATGAAACATGTTAGATGCACATGGGTTTGGGTTTGGAGAGTTCAAGGAGCAAGATTGAAGCTTTCTCTCTCTAGGGTTTACTTTCTCTCTCTTGGATCTGATTTTTGGCTCCTTGACCCGAGCAAGGAAGAAGAAAATGTATATATATAGTCCAAAAATGAAATGACATCGTTTTGGAAAAGTATCAGAAAAAGGTAAATTTGCGCCCTTGATTCTGCGGCCGGTGTCCGCAGAATGAGGGCGCCGAATACCAACAGTCGCGTGATGACTTTGGATTATGCGGCCTAAATCTGCGCCCTTGGCCGTCAAACAAGGGCGCCGAAAAGAGACTTGACTTTCTGGTCCCTTTCGGCGGCCTGGTTTTTACGGCCCCTTAACGCCGAACCAAGGGCACCGAAAAACGGTGACCTATTCTGCGCCCTAGGGCGCCGAATCAAGGGCGCCGAATGCCCCTTGGAAAGGCCAATGCACCTAATGCCTAAAACATGACATGGCATTCAAAAAAAAAAAAGGTGCAATCAATTTAGCATGCATGGGAATGTATAATCATCATGAAAAACTCACCAAGCATGTGAGACACAAAAGATATGCAATTATGAAAATGCATAAGTGTGAAAAAGCATGTACGCACACAATCAATAAAAAAAAAACACAAGTGCAATCATATAAATGCAATGAGAGTGTGTGTGTGCAAACATATAAAAGCAATCATAGAAATGCAATAGAAATGTGTGTAAAATGACATAGAAGCACAAATCAATGAAACACAAATGCAAGGTAACACATACAAGATATATAACAATGCATGCAAGTGTGTGTGTGCTAAAAGACATAGATGCACAAACTAAGGAAACACACATGCAAAGAAACTAATACACAATATATAAAGATGCATGCAAGTGTGTGTGTGCACCTAATCTCTTCAAGAATCAAGGTCAAGTGATATACCTTTAGAAGCTCTTGAAGTCACCTTGGGAAGTCCGGAAGCTTGCCAACCACGAAGTCCTAAGCTACCTGTTACATACCAATCCCAATGTGGTGTGTCATGAAATAAGCCAATCAGAAGTGAGGCACTTACAATGCTCAAAAGCCCTTCTCAAGACCTCAAGTTGATAAGCACTCCAAAGGTATATCTTGTGCTTAGTTTTCATTGAAGAGATCTAGTTGCACACATACACTTCTCATGCTTGCATATATGCTCATTGCTCTTGTGTGCATTTTCTTCACATTTCACACTTGCACTTCTTTGTTGTATCTTATTAGTGTGTCTAGTAATTCTTTTCCTGAAGAATGTTCGGAAACATCTGCGCTGCACAGTGGTGTGCTTGATTTAGTGCGAGGATCGCCTTCGGAGAATGCTCTTGGCTTCTCCTTTGGTTTCACCACAATTGGTGAAACAGCGGTTTGATTGGTGGCCATGACCGCCGAATGAAACCGCCGTTTAAGTCTAGAAGGTTTTGGAGTAGATATGTGGTTATGATCGGTGGCCACGACCGCCGATCGAAACCGCCGATGAGACCTGATTGATTTAAATATCTCGGTCTTAAATCGGCGGCCATGAAATCGTCGATTGAAACCGCCGTTGATCCCCTGTTCTCTCGGGTTCAATTCAGCGGTTGTGATCGGCGGTTGGTGGCCGCCGAATGAAACCACCAATTGGCGCGTTTCAGGGGCAAACTTGTCTTTTCACGAAGCTTTTTGTTGCTCTCTATAAATACACCATTATGTCACTCTCTTTTGCTTAGCTCTTTGATCATCAAGAACCTTAAAATAGAAAGAGAGATTTTTAAGAGAAAAGGCATCAAGATTGCTCATTTGATTCTCTAAACTCATTTCCATGTGCATGAAACTTCGTCTAAGTATCATCTAGGATGCATCTAAGCATGGGTCTTCTTCAAGCCACATAGTTTGGTAAGTTGAACACTATCTTCATACATTTTAGTGTTTTTACTTAGCAATTAATCTCTTTTATAACTTGTATGTTTTTAGACCATATTCTAAATACAAGATTGAGATTATTGTGTTGTTTGATTGTGAGTTGTATTTTGATAGCTATAACATCTAGGATTATTTTATCTTTGATAGCTATGTTGTATGCCATGTCATATAGCAATATTGATATCTAAGATTGTGATTATTGACATCTTTCATCCTAGATAAGCATTTAGTGTAACCTAGCATTAATTGCATAATTGAATATCATGATATTCACTTAGGTTGTTGATCTCTTTAGTGAGAATTAAGTCTTGTGGCTAAGGTTGCATAGGCTGCAAGCAGATTAATCTAGGTTCGCTATTAAAGGTCCGTTGGGTAGTAATGGTGGGTTAGTGATTGTGTAGGGTTTGACGTGGTCAACCTAGATTGTGGACACCATTACAAATAGTGATTTCGAGGATCGTGTGTGGCACACATAACAGCCCGTGGTTTTTCCTTATTGAAGGTTTCCATGTAAAAATCAAGTGTCATTTAAATTCCGTATTTTACACTTGATTTTATATTATGACTAGTTTGGGGATTAAAATTGAATAATGACTAATCAAGAAAAATTGGTAATATGACTTGATTAAAATCTATTCCCCCCCTAGATTATATTAGACACGCCATAATTGTTTCACAACCCTCCCCACTTGTGCCAAAACCTAGAGAGAATCTCAATAAATACAACTAAAATGGTTAGGGATCCTGAACTTCTCTTGAAACCAAAGCCCACAAAGAATTTTTACTAAGTTGGTCTGAGTACGGTGAGTGGAGTGAATTCCTTTTCTCGGGTTGTTCCTCTCGCATCTGGTGGGATGTGTTCTTTGGTTGGTGGGCCGATTCCTCCTCAGCCTATGGGGGGTGTTTCAATGATTGTTCCAGATTCAGTTACAGGTCTTATTCAAAGTTCAGTGCCTATGGTTCAGAGGGTAAGTCTTTTGCAGGCTTCAAATCTTCTCCTGTTGAGACTTTACCGGTGCCATTAGTTCCCTCTAAGAAAGAGGGGTATGTTTCTGTTCGGGTGGATCCAATTGCTTATCAGGCCCTGATCGCGCTCCAAATGTTTACATTTAGCGCTCCCTTACTTGGCTTTTGTAACTGTTTTCCGAGCCCTTTTTGGTATTTAATATTGTAAATAAGTGTTTTTCAGGCATTTCAACTCATTAGGGGTATTTTGGACCAAACTGGAGAAAAGTGGCGAAATCAGGGCAAAAGAGGGCAAATTCGTAATTATGGAGAATTAGGGGTCAAAGTGCAATTCTGGAGGAATTATTGCATATTTGGTAATTAAGGAAGAATACAGGGGTGCATTGTGATATTTGCCAGTCAAAGCACAGCAGTCAGCACCACTTTAGCCCCTGGACGACATCGTTTAGGCCTTCTTGCATGTCAGCATGACATCATCGATGACGTCATCATCTTCAGTAGCCAGATGACGTCGTTTTGGCCATCTCTTGCGTCAGCGTGACGTCACTTCATCTTCAACATGCAGCCGGGTCGACCCGACCCGCATCTGACCCGGTTCAGACCCGATCAACCCGGCGACAACCCGACGTGATTCCGGCCCGTTTTTGACGCCGTTTCCGATAGCCATCCGCCCAGAACGATGGCTGAAACTTCCCCGGTCCATTTGCCACCATTTTCGGCCTCCCATGCACGTGATTCTCTCTCCACCAACTCTCCTCCAAGTCTTTAAACCACCATGGCCAACCAAGCTTGGAAGCTTCCTTCCAGCGGCCTCTTTCCCGCTCCAAAGGCGTCCAAACTCGCGAGAAGTCAGCGGTTTCATGCGGCAAGAGTAAGCCCGCAGTCTCGAAGGTTAGAAGTCGTCGAAAACCTTCCGTTTTCATGGCGACTTCACGCCGGGGGGAATAAGGTCGCCGGCCAGAGTGCATGAGGTCGCCGGAATGCCTGGAAGAAATTCAGCTTGTCCCACTTGCTCTCCAATCACATGAGCTTGCCCAAAAACTCTTCCCACTTAGATATTTTGAGATATTTTTCCATTTAATTATCTTAGATAAAATATCTATTCTATCTATCTTAGTTTGTAAGTTACCACATCACATATACTACACACTACACTTAGTCATTAGTTACCAATTTAGTGATGATGAGATATTATTAGTTTTGTAACTTACTTTAGTGTAGTTTTAAGAGAGAGAATAACTCTCTCAACCTTAGTGTAGTTTTCTTCATCATTTTCCCATCACTTTCTAGGTAGCCAAACACCACCTTGAGTTACCTAGACTTGATCTCTTGAAGTTGCTCTAGAAGGATATTTTGCTCGGATTGCTAAGAGGAGCCTTCTTGCGCAAGAAACGAATCCGGATGGGTTTGTTTAGCTCTTCTTTTGTATTTTCATGCTTATATAATTCTATGTGTAACTAAACTCTTTTGTTAAGGGATTGATGTAATTCTTGTAATTATACTATTGACTTAATCAATCAATTTGTTATTTCACTCTTTAAGGCTTGTATGTGTGTATTATGAACTCTAATGATTATGATATGTGGATGATATGTTTGCATGTACATCTATGTATACACACTTGGTAGTTGATTTCATGCATAAAGTGCCTCACAATATGTATGGATGTTTAACTAACTATTTCATAGAGATATATCTAAGTAATTCTTGATTGAGTTAATTAGAAAATCTCTACATCACTATTCCTAAATCCTCTCTTAATCACTTATTTATGATATTAGATTATGCGTAAGATGATGGATTTTGTGCTTAACATTATTGATAAATGAAATACATGCCTTAGAATGTTGTGAATGTGCTTAATGAATGATTGATTAATGATATGGTAGTTACTTGAATGAGTCAATCCCCTAACATCTTTAGTCTAGCTTAATCATCTTAATCTAGCTTTAATCATTAGTTAATTGCAAGCTTAGAATAAGTGCTTTAGAAAACATTAACTAGTTAACTTGTTAGACTTTAGAAGTAGATAATTAATGATAACCTAGACTCACGTAGCTAATCATTCCTCGTGGGAATGACAACCCTTACTCGTTACCATTTACTACTCACACGACTTGTACGCTTGCGAAGGGTGAACCACCCATGCGCCCCTTAGAATAACTGTAGTAGAATAGTGTAATTTAGTATAGTTAATTTAGAACCGGTTTGGCGCGGTCAGGCCCGTCTTGAGTTGTGCAGGAATGCTCTTATTGGTCATGTGGTGCTTTCCAGAGGTGAGCGGCCTTGGAAGCTTATAGATCTTAAGGTAAGACTTAGCAAGCATTGGATGCTAAATTCTGATTAGCGTCTTATATCTCTGGGGAGAGGCTATTATCAGATTCTTTTAAAGTCTCCTGCTGATAAGAATCATGTCTGGGGGTTAGGTTCAGTTCATCTAAAGCCAGGTATTCTTCGCCTACAGCCTTGGGTCCCGAATTTTAACCCATCGCTACAGAAGTCCACCAATGCTCAGGTTTGGGTTAGGCTCTTTGATCTATCGTGGGAATACTGGCATCCAAAAATTATTTCTGACTTGGCTAGAGGGATTGGGGTTCCATTATGGTTGGACAAGGCTACTAGTGATTGGGATTTTGGTCATTATGCTAGAGTTCTAGTTGATGTGGATGTGTCATCTGTGCTGCCTACTTCAGTGTTGCTGGAGAGGGATGAATTTCATAGTTCTTTTATAGCTATTGAGTATGAGAATCTCTTAGCTTTTTGCTCCACTTGCTCTTCTATAGGTCATTTGCCTAGTTTTTGTCGTTGGAACAAGTCTTCTAAGGTTCCTTTGACTAGTTCTGCAAAATCAACCCAGGACATGGCGGAGGATTCTAAAGTTTTTAGGGTTGATGGTTTCAGCCTGTTTGGACCCAATCTTCTAAATTAGTTTATCGCCCTGTTATTACACCTCAGGAGGAGGTCCCGTTATCCAATGTTTTTTCAGCTATTCACCAGGATGTAGGTGGTCAAGATTCAATGGTTGTCCATACTTTAGTAGGGTCTAATTTGATCTCAGGATCCACTTCATCCGCTGGTTTGGTTCACTCTTCGGATCCGTCTTCGTCTATTGTCTCAGCTATTTTGAAAGTGGTTTCAAGTTCGGTTCCTCCAATGATTTCCCGGGCATTGCAGATTAGCAAGGGTTCAAGATTTGATGACGGGGTCATTGATTCAGTTCTGGTTTCTAGTTCTTCGGTTGTTGATCCTTCTATTAGTTCTGTTAGTTCAGTTGTAGGGGTGGTGCACGATTCGAGGACTATTGTTCAGGGTTCTTCGGTGGTCAATCAGGTTCGCCCTATGGTCTCTACCATTTTATCTAGGTCATCTTCTCGTCCGGGTTAGACGGCTCGTCGGTAAGTTAGGGTTCATGAGGTTTAAGGCAATCAGCCATCTGAGGAGGCAATTCTTCAGCTCCGAATGTCAATGTGGATCAGAGTAGTTTACAAGATGGATCCGATTTTTCTTGTTCTTCGATTGTGGATCCTAAAGTGCAGATTCAGAACTCGGGTCCGTTATCAGAATCTTAGGCTGAGTTTCGCCTCATTGCAGATTCTTCATGGGCTTCCCAGATGGAGGAGAGTGAGTTAGCCGATGCTAAGGTTGCTTAGAGAGCTTTGAGGGTTGAGCGTAGGCTGGCTTCTTTAAAGTCCGGATGCCGGGCTCCTCTGACGGTTTCTGATTGCTTTAGTTCTACACATAGTGTAGCCCCAATTTCTTATCATTTTTGTGTTTGTTTCTCGAGTAAAAGCCGTGGTTCTAACGCTTTAAATTAGTTGTGCAGGGGCAAAATGTTCTATTAGTCTTTCGCTGGAAAAGGAGCTCAAAAGAAGCAAGAAGCAGAAGTTCCTACTTTCAGGCGACCTCAGGAAGCTTGCCTCGAGGTCGCTATGCTCTCAGGCTGGGATCAGGTTGTCACCAATTCAGGCGAGCTCGAGCAGCTCGCCCTGAGCTTGCTAAGCTCTCGGGATTTTTTGTCACAAGTCAAGCAAGCCCAAAGCGAGCCCAAACAGATTGCCCCGAGCTCGTTATCCTCTCGGGTCCAGAAGTGTTCACCTTCTAAGCGACCCTAGGGCGAGCTCACCAAGCTCGCCCCGAGCTCGCCCTTCGCCCAGAATTTGCTTTTCTTCGTGGATTTTACTCTCTTGCCCTTGCCCTAATTAGCTCCCCTATATATTCTACAGTCTTTTCTCTGAAGACTTACCAACTCTTTCTCCCAAAATTGAACCAAGAACACATCTTTATCCATTTCCTATCATCACCATCTCCATCCTTTGTAATCCACAAAGATCCCTTCTTTCTTACCATCCAAACACAACTTCACCCTCACTTTTCCCACATCCACCATCAATCCACCTTTTTGGGCACGAGATAGTTGAAGAAAGATAAAAGGAGAAGAAGATCCAAGGAAGAAGAGAAGCTCTCTATTAGTTTTCTCTAAACCCTTTCTCTTTTACTCTTTTTCATAGCCATGTCTTTATTTGAACTAATCTATTATATGGCTATTATGTGTAATATGATGAACAAAACATCTAGTGCTAGGATTTGATTGAAACCCCACCCATAAATTGTATTATGTATTGACTCTTATTTATCTATTATATGCAACTGCGATTTGTATGGGTGTTTTTGTATGCTTAAAAGCTTTCAAGTGATTGATCTCCATTTTGAATGATTTATTGTGGTGTGTCACGTACCGACCAGAGACGCACACCACGTGTTCGATAAAATGCCCTCTATGCATGTCTA
Organism: Acer saccharum; assembly: GCA_030490815.1. Classification (NCBI taxonomy): domain Eukaryota; kingdom Viridiplantae; phylum Streptophyta; class Magnoliopsida; order Sapindales; family Sapindaceae; genus Acer; species Acer saccharum. The sequence goes on from CM059876.1 coordinate 24,380,577, forward strand.
GAAAAGTAGACCTACTTAGGCTAGCGTATAGGATTCATTTAGTGCACCAATAAACTTAATGAACCCATTCATATATTCCGGGTAATCGAAAGATAGGCTTGGGTATGATTTTGGGTGTAACTTACTTTGCTTTACCAAGATTGTAGGTTAATAATAGGGTGCATGAATCTACAAATTGCATGAGTATGTTTTGGAGGAGTAATTGAGTCTTAAATGGGCTTTAAATGTTGGGTGGGGTGGATTCAAATCATATCTCTCTATATCATCACATTCGAGTTTAATTTCTTGCTAGTTCATTCTTGCATTAGAATTAATCAATTAGTTTAATTTAGTTAATCTACTTAGTTTGAAAAATCTCATAATCGATTGTTTGAATAGCACTTAAGCTAATCAATTTCGGTAATCGATTACTCGATCCCTGTGGAACGAACTTCATTTCATCATTACACTACTCTCCGACCTCGTTCTATTGCGAGAGTCATAAAGAGACTAGCCAGTTTCCGATGATTAATGTTCTCTTTTAGAACTGTCGTGGGATCCGGGGCGAGTCCACGAGGTGGGTTCTTAGAGAGTTGTATCATTTACATAGACCTGCTTTGATTTGTATTGCAGAGCCTATGGTTGATTTTTCCTCTATCTCTCAGGTTTCTGGTCTTCGCTCGGTTTTCGTCTGGTGGGAATGAATGATAGGGGTGGGTTGATTCTGACTATTTGGGTTTTCACTTGTGCTTCGTTTCCTAAGGCTCAGATGGTTCACTGTCATGATCAACAACTTACTGTTTCGCTCTCGATCGGTTCTCGGGTCCACTGGTACACTTTTGTTTATGCGAGCACTTCTACAGTGGTTCGTAGGTCTCTTTGGCAGTCTCTTCGAGATATGGTTAGTTTGGTTTCTTCTTCTTGGTTGGTTGTTGGGGATTTTAATGCGGTTTTAGGTGCTCATGAGGCTTTGGGTTCTCATTCTCCTGCCCGTGGTTCTTTAAAGGATTTCAAGTCAATGATTGAGGATTGTGATTTGGTTGGCATTCGTTCTCAGGGCGCCCGATTCACTTGGGTTAGAGGTCGTAGTAACCACACTAGAGTTGAGAGATGATTAGATAGAGTTTTGGTTTCAGATGGTTGCATTTCTTGTTGGTGGGAAATTTCATGTGTGGCTTTTCCCCGTATATGTTCAGATCACTGTCCGTTGTTGGTTCGGTTGTCAGATTTTGAGGTTTCTAGTCAAAGGCCGTTTCGGTTTCAAAGCATGTGGTTAGAGCATCCTGATTTTATAGCTATTGTTCGCAGGATTTGGAGCTCTCCTGTTATGGGTAGGCTTGCTCAGGTTGTTATCTACAAGCTGAGAAGATTGAAGAAGGCTCTCAAGTCTTGGAATTGGGAGGTTTTTAGGGATCTTAACTCTGCCATTGCTGGGAAGTGTGCAGAGCTTCATTCTATTCAGCAGGATTTGTCTAACTGGGGTTTTTTAGATGATCTTTTTATGGCCGAGGCGAGTGTTCATTCTGAGCTAGATGTGTTGTTACGTAGACATGAGTGCTTTCTTTGGGATCGGTCTAGAGTTAGGTGGCTTCGTGATAGGGATCGTAACACATCTTTCTTTCATGCCTATATCAAATGTAGGCAGTATCGTAACGCTATATCAACCCTTTCGATTAATGGGGTTCTCTCGGAGGATCAGCCTACCATTAGGGATCATATCATTAGTTATTATTTTGACCTCTTTTCCTCTGATGTTTCTCGAGTTGGGAGAGATTTATCTATTGTAGATGATGTGGTTCCTTCCTTGGTAACTGCCATAGAGAACGCTTTCTTGACTAGCATTCCATCTGCTGATGATATTCAAGATGCGGTCTTTGTTATGGATGTTACTTCTACCCCTGGGCCAGATGGGTTTTCTGGTAGATTTTATCAAAGAAGTTGGGATGTTGTAGGTAGTGATGTGGTCCTCGCTGTTCAGGATTTTTCATCACTGGAGTTATTTTCCCGGGTCTCAATTCCAGCTTCATTGTTCTTTTTCCAAAGCTGAGGGATTCGATTTCGGTTGATCAGTTTCGCCCGATTGTACTTAATAACTTTCTATTTAAAATTTCTTCAAAGATTTTGGTTGATCGTTTAGCTTGGGTTCTCGCCAGGATTATTTCTCCTTAGTAGTTCGGATTCATTCGAGACCGGCATATCTAGGATTGTATTGCTTTGGCTTCCGACTGTGTAAATGTGTTGCAGAAGAAGTGCTATGGGGGTAACTTGGCCATGGAGATTGATATCCGAAAGGCTTTTGATACCCTGGATTGGTCTTTCCTTTACAGAGTGCTTCAGGCTTTTGGGTTTTCTTCTATTTTTGTGGATTGGATAGATGGTATTCTTCGTTCTTCTAGGCTTTCAGTTCTTTTGAATGGGGTCCCAGAGGGATATTTTTATTGCTCTAGAGGGGTTCGTCAGGGAGATCCGCTCTCTCCGCTTTTGTTTGGTATTGTAGAGGACTTCCTTAGTAGATTATTGACGAGGTTGGTGGATTCTTCTCAGATTCTGCTGATTTCTTCCTTAAGGGGTTTTTTTGGCTCCAACTCATTTGCTCTATGCAGATGATGTTCTGATCTTTTGCAGAGGCACTCAAAAGAATTTGAAGCATATCATGGGTGCTATTTTGGGATTATGGTGATATTTCAGGCCAGTTGGTTAACTGGGGTAAGTCTTTAATTTATTTCGGATCTTCTATCTCCCCCTCTCGGATTGGTAGTTTGCACTATTTGGTTGGTATGTAGATTGGGCAGCTTCTGTTTTCTTATTTGGGAGTCCCTTTGTTTCGGGGTAAGCTTTGAAAAGCGGTGTTACGATCTATTGCGGATAAGATATTGTCTAAATTCGCTTGAAACAAATACTAGGTGTGTTGAATATTAATCTGGGGGGGTGGGTGGTTTATAGATTTTAACTATTATTACCCAATTTTCGCATGCAAGTCAATTTTATGAAAATGCCCCTACTAGTAAAAAATACAAGCAAGTGTAATATAGTGCGGAATTTAAATAACACTTGATGTATACGTGGAAGCCCAACTACTGGGAAAAACCACGGGCTGTTTAGTGTGCCACACTCGAACCTCGAAATCCACTAATTGAAATGGAGTTTACAACCTATGTAGACCTCGTCTAACACTCCGGTCAATAACCCCCCACTTTTACCACGCGGGCCTTTAAAAGTGGCTCTAGTCCAATTGCTTGAGGCCTAAGCAATCTTAGCCTCAAGACTTAATTCTCAATGAAGAGATTATACAACCTATGTGAATATATATGAATATTCAAATAACAAACAAGGCTAGGTAACCTTAGATGCTTATCTAGGATGATGATATAATCAATTAAATCAACCCTAGATATCAATTGTTAAATGACATGTCAAATAGCTTAGCTAATCAAGATTAATCAAAAACCTAATTAGATATCACAAAACAACACTCAAATCAATTCATCACAATTAATTCTCTATTATTGTATTTATCATATGATCAAAAACATACAAGTAAATTAAAAGAGAATAGTTTGATAGTAAAAATACTAAAATAAGATGAACTTAATCAAAATCTTACCAAGCAAGTTGTGATGATGCAAACCCAATCATGGATGCATTCTATATAGTCATAGAAGATGCAATATGAAATTTGATGCAAAAAGGATTTGATTTGAGTGGTTAAAGGTGAGTTCTTGATTTGATATTTCTCAAAAATCTCTCTTTTAAGTTTAGGGTTCTAAAGAGTCAAGGAACTTGTTCAGATAATGAGAAAGTAAGATATTTATAGACATCAAGAAATGGGCATGTGAAAAGACAAGTTTGCCCCTGAAACGCACCGATTGGCGGTTTCAAACGGCGGCCAGGCCGCTGTTCTTAACCGCCGAATTGAACCCGAGAAGACCAAGGGAACAACGGCGGTTTCATTCGGCGGTTTCGTGACCGCCGATCCAATCGTCGAATCAAACCCGAGAGAAAAATCAATCAGGTCAAAACGGTGGTTTCGTTCGGCGGCCAGGCCGCCGATCATAACCGCCGATCACCAACGAGGTGAAAACCAAGGAGAAGCCAAGGGCATTCTCCTTAGGCGGTCTTCGCGTGAAACCAAGCACTCATTAGTGCAAGCGCGGACGTTTCCGAATTATATCGGGAAACGAATTACTAAGCACATATACACACAACAAGATATCAATCAAAGTGCTAGTGTGTAAAGTGACATGTGAAGAGTATGCACACAAGAACAAGTATGCTAAGTGTGTGTGTGCTAACTAAATCTCTTCAAAGAAAACCAAGCACTAGAAATTATACCTTTGGCGTGCTTGTCCCTTGAGGTCTTGGAAGGGCCTTCGAGCTTGAAGATCAATCACCTAAACTACCCTTACACAATCAACCCCATCATGTGGTTTGTCCACGAAATAAGCCAATCAAGATATGGGAATCCTTACAATCTCCCCATTTGGCTATTTCGTGATAAAACCACCACTCACATTGATTCCTCACAACATAATAGAAACTACGGGTCTACTATGATTTTCTACTTTACAAAGAGATATAATAGCGAAAAAAAAATCTTGAAGTCTTCGATCTCTTGTAGAACAATCAATCCCTGAAAGCAAAGTTTCTATACTTTCCAATACAAGTAAAATGTGAGATGAATTAAGTGAGAACATAAACAAGCATTTGCATTCTAAGAATTTAAGTATAACTACAACATCATGCAATAATTGTGAATGCAATGCTCCCCCTCAATGGGTTACTCCCCCTCAATGTATTGTCTCCCCAACTTGTATAATTGCTACCACAATTTGCAACTCCCCTTACCACCATTCTACTCCCCCTTTTTGTCATGATATAGGCAAAGGAGTAGTCCCCAACCGGGTCACTTAGCAAAGAGAGATGATAGCATTCAAGTCATTTGCATAATCATAAAATGCACTTTATGCAACTCTATCAATAGGAGAGAAACAAGGAGATTTATTTTGATAAAATGTGTGAATCAAAAATGCTTTGCATACAAGACATGTAGCATTTAAGTCCAAAATACAATGGTATTTGGCAAAGCAAATGACAAAGGTTTCTAATAGGAATTCAAACCAATTTCACCAATGTCATAAGAGAAGTAAGGATATAGAGTTTTCATTGATTTTAATTTATGAGTAACTATATCCAACTTTATAAGCGAAACATGGCATGAGCGACTTTGCACCCTATTCGATTTTTCCGGATGGTATCCGTATGATAGTAGCCATGTTCAACCAATAAAGAAAGAGAGACATTTGGATTTTAAAATCCTTTGAACGGATACAAGATCCTTTATTCATTTTGAGTCTCATAAGCTTTTTCACACAAGTTTTGCATTTAAAAATTGCAATCATCAATTCATGCTTTTTCATTTGAGCATGTCATTTGAATTTCATGCTTTTCAATATTCATTAGCATGTCATTAAGAATCATCATGTCATGGAGATAACTATAGATCATTCAAACATATTTCCTAAGTAAATCTCCTAGTCCAAAAATGCATGTTTAAACATAAATATGACATGGATTGTAAACAAGCAAGGCTCACACTTATTGAATTGAAAACATATATACATATGTGCAACCAAGCTTACTTAAGCAATCAACAAAGAAGCATAAGATTTTTCAAATATTTGCATGCAACAAGTATGCAATTAGCTCTCTTTACTTGAGTTCCCCATATGGGGTCATCACCATCCTTCATCAATGAAGGTCATGAGGTCCTATGGACCTTCCAAGTCCATTGGACTTAGTTGAACCTATTTGAGACTTGTTAGTCTCGTAGCAGGCGGGTTCATCTTTCCTTATCCACATAGATATGACATTTTTCTTCCTAGTGGACAATGGTTCAAGAGTTGTAGAAATAATAGGATCATGAATATGAATATTTTCCTTCCTATTAGCATGCATTCTAGCTCTTGTCATTCTCTTTTCAATCATGCTTTTGATTCTATATAATTTAATGAAATGAAAGCAATTTGGTCTAATGTGACCATCAATACCACAAAAGTGACATGTAGGGATAAATTTAGAATTCATACCATGTCCTTGTGCATGCATAGGAGCCTTCCCATGACTTTGTGGTTGAGCGGGTTCAAACTTTCTTTGTTGTTGAACCGGTCTAGCTTGCTTCCTTGATCCATTTTGCATGATTGGCCTCTTCCCTTGATGAATATGAGCTTGAGGGAAGTTAGGTTGAGGAATTTTTGAGCTTGAGGTTGTCTCCTTGGAGCTTCCTTCACTTGTGCACTTCTTGAGCATTGTCCTAGATCGATTTTCTTCCTAGGTGTGTGCACCGGTGAGGCTTCTATCTTGCCCAAACTCTTGACAAAGACTGTCTTGGTTTGAGTAGTGATCTCCTTGCTTTCTTTATTCCCAATACCTCTCTTGTCACAAGGGTTCTTTCCACTACCAAGAATGTGGTCAAGTTTCTTAGTGCTAGTAGTCATCCTAGTCAATGACTCTATAGCTTCATCAAGCTCTCTCTTCAACTCTTCTTCATTCCTCTTAGACATAGCTAGCTCATCCCTTAGCTTGTCTTCAATCATCTTGGATGCCTCCACTTGTTTACTTAAGTGGTCATTGTGTGTTGAAAGTTCTAGATTTTCATCCTCTAAAATCTTCAACTTTCTATTGTTCTTCTTCAATGAACTTTCACACTTGACTATAAAGTCATTAACATCCATTTTCTCTACACTTCTATTTGTAGAGTTAGATGAGGAGTCATCTTCACCTGAGTTATCTCCTCCACTCTCCTTCTCACTAATGGAGTCATTTCCCTCATTAAGACCTTCACCTTGGTCTCTTGAGTCAATGAGAGTCATATCCCAATGAGTAGCTACACTTATCTCCTCTAGAGCTACTTCTTCATCTTTTTCTTCTATGGGATCACTAGTTAAGGCTTTCTTACCAACAACTTTATCTTCTACACAAGTGGCCCCAAATGCCGTGTAGTCGATGGTAAGCTCATCATCACTTGATGACTTGTCTCCCTTTCCGGAGTCATCACTTTCACTCCACGTGGCGGTCATCACTTTTGCCATCTTATTCTTCAAGTTCCCACAATCGGGTGAGATATGACCTATACCACCACACTCATAGCATTTGTTAGGATTCCCATATCTTGATTGGCTTATTTCGTGGACAAACCACATGATGGGGTTGATTGTGTAAGGGTAGTTTAGGTGGTTGATCTTCAAGCTCGAAGGCCCTTCCAAGACCTCAAGGGAGAAGCACGCCAAAGGTATAATTTCTAGTGCTTGATTTTCGTTGAAGAGATTTAGTTAGCACACACACACTTAGCATACTTGCTCTTGTGTGCATACTCTTCACATGTCACTTTACACACTAGCACTTTGATTGATATCTTGTTGTGTGTATATGTGTGGTATAATTCGTTTCCCGAAGGATGTTCGGAAACGTCCGTGCTTGCACGATGGTGTGAATGTCTTAGCACGATGGTTAACCACTTGAGAAGGTCTCATTCTTCTCTTGGATAAGTGGTAGTTTTGGTTTGGTTGTTTGGAGTAAGTGTCTAGTTTCAAAAGATTGGATTTCAATGTTTTAAATGTTTTTCAAAACTGACATTTGTATGGTCTTGTGACCATAACTTTTTATAAAAAGATTGAAATTGAGTTTTGTAAAATTTTAGGAAAACTAGACACCCATACCTTTCCAACGGTATATTATTCGTAATATTTCATGACCGTTTGGATTGGTTTTGAAAATTTCAAAGTGACCACTAAAACAGGGCATCACAGCTGTGATCCGAATCTGACCATTGGTCACTCAATTGATCATAACGTTTTCTACAGATATCAAAATGTCATTCCATAAATTGGAGTAGAAAGTAGACTTCCATACCTTTCCAATGATATATCATATGAAAGGTTTCGATGTCGTTTGGTTATGTTTCGGTGGGCTCAAATATTGAGCTTTGCTGTGGCGGTTTTCTGCGGGCCGTGGCCGCAAAACAAGGGCGCAGAAAAGGGACCAGAACGTCAGGTCAATTCTGCTGGAACGGGCAGCAGAATAGGCCGCCGATTTGACCCGTAAAGTTGGGACAAAATTGTCTTTTCACCCAACCTTTTCACTCTCTATAAATACATCCTTATCTCTGGTTCAAAACACAAGTTCTTCAATGCTTAAGAACCCTAAACTTAAAAAGAACTCATTTTTAACCACTCATATCAAATCACTTTTGCATCAAATTTCATATTTGATCTTCTATGCCTTCATAGAATTGATCCATGCATGGTTTTGAATCATCACATCTTATTTGGTATGTTCTTCACTAATTTCATATTACTTTAGTGTTTTTCATATTAATACATCTCTTTAATTACTTGTATGCTTTTGATTATATGCTAGATACAAGTTAGAGATTATTTGTGATGAAAATGATTAGGTGTTGTATTGTGATAGCTAATTAGGTTTTTGATTAATCTTGATTAGCTAAGCTATTTGACATGTCATCTAGCCATTTATATCTAGGATTGTTTTAATTGCAAAATCATTATCCTAGATAAGCATATAGAGTAACCTAGCTCTAATTTGCATTTTGAATATTCATACATATTCACTTAGGTTGTTTCTCTTCATTGAGAAGTAAGTCTTGGGGCTAAGAGTGCTTAGGCCTCAAGCAAATTGGAATAGGGTTGCTAATAAAGGCCCGCTGAGTAGAAGTGAGGGGTTACAGACCGGAGTGTTAGACGAGGTCTACATAGGTTGTAAACTTCATTTCAATTAGTGATTTCGAGTTACGAGTGTGGCGCACTATACAGCCCGTGGTTTTTTCCCAATGGTTGGGTTTCCACATATATATCTTGTGTTATTTAAATTCCGCACATATTACACTTGGTATATTATTTTGACTAGTTAGGGGCTTTTTCATAAAATTGACTTGCTTGCGAAAATTGGGTAATATTTGATATAATCTATTCACCCCCCCTCTAGCTTTATATTAGAACACACCGTGTATTAGTTTCAGCATTGGACCCCTTTCTTCTCACTATGCTCTTGCCTAGGCTCAAAACTCTTGAAGGGAGCTTTTTTCTTCAAGTCTTGGCCTTTGGATCCAAGGCCTTTCTTCTCGAACTTGACGAATTTCTTGAATCTTCTAAGCAACAATGCCGTGTCTTCGTTCGAGTCACCTTTTTCCTCCTTCTCAACCTCGAAAGCTTTCAAAGCAATCCCTTTTTGCTTTTTAGGAGGTGAAATACTAGGAGCTTTCCTAGATTCATAGGCGAGGAGTCTTCTAATTACCTCGCTTGGCTTCATGTCCTTATAAGTGCTATTCTCCTCTAAAGCCGTCACTTTTGATTCGAACCTAGCGGGGAGAGACCTCATAATTTTCTGCTTAACTCTCCTATCCGAATAAGGATCACCGAGTTGATGGCTTTGATTCACAATATCCATCAACTTGACTTCAAAGTCATTGAAGCACTTGTCCTCCTCCATCTTAAGCAACTCAAATTGCGTTTGAAGGACTTGTAGCTTGGAATCCTTAACAACATCGGTTTCTTCGTGTGCAACCTCTAGGATATTCCATGCCTCCTTGGCTATCCTAGTGTTCTGAATCAGTTTGTACTGATTTTCATCCACTGCACATAGAAGAGCATGCCATGCCTTCCTATTCCATTTTGAAGTCTCAAACTCTTCAGGTGACCACTGAGCCTTAGGCTTGAGTACTTCTTTTCCACCACCCGTGGGAGTCATCATAGGAGGTGCATACCCATCTTCAATAGCCATCCATGCCCTATCATAGATTTGGCACACTTATGCTTCCATCTTGCCTTTCCATGAGGCATAATTCACACCGGTGAGGAGAGGAGGTCGTGTACTTGACGCACCCTCATGGTTGCCACCGTATCCATTCATTGTGTATAATGAATGAATTCAAATGAATGCAAAATGTATGAATGAGCAAGAATCACACAAATGCAAAACACACCAAAAATGAGCTTGGATCTCCTAAGTATATCTAGGAACCCGCTCTGATACCGATTGAAACAAATACTAGGTGTGTTGAATATTAATCTAGAGGGGGGGGGGGGGGGGGGGGGGGGGGGGTTGAATAGATTTTAGCTATTATTACCCAATTTTCGCATACAAGTCAATTTTACGAAAATACCCATACTAGTCAAAAATACAAGCAAGTGTAATATAGTGCGGAATTTAAATAACACTTGATGTATACGTGGAAACCCAACTACTGGGAAAAACCACGGGCTATTTAGTGCGCCACACTCGAACCTCGAAATCCACTAATTGAAATGGAGTTTACAACCTATGTAGACCTCGTCTAACACTCCGGTCAATAACCCCCCACTTCTACCACGCGGGCCTCTAAAAGTGGCTATAGTCTAATTGCTTGAGGCCTAAGCAATCTTAGCCTCAAGACTTAATTCTCAATGAAGAGATTATACAACCTATGTGAATATATATGAATATTCAAATAACAAACAAGGCTAGGTAACCTTAGATGCTTATCTAGGATGATGATATAATCAATTAAATCAACCCTAGATATCAATTGCTAAATGACATGTCAAATAGCTTAGCTAATCAAGTTTAATCAAAAACCTAATTAGCTATCACAAAACAACACTCAATCAATTCATCACAATTAATTCTCTATTCTTGTATTTATCATATGATCAAAAACATACAAGTAAATTAAAAGAGAATAGCTTGATAGTAAAAATACTAAAATAAGATGAACTTAATCAAAATCTTACCAAGCAAGTTGTGATGATGCAAACCTAATCATGGATGCATTCTATATAGTCATAGAAGATGCAATATGAAATTTGATGCAAAAAGGATTTGATTTGAGTGGTTAAAGGTGAGTTCTTGATTTGATATTTCAAAAAAATCTCTCTTTTAAGTTTAGGGTTCTAAGGAGTCAAAGAACTTGTTCAGATAATGAGAAAGTAAGATATTTATAGACATCAAGAAATGGGTATGTGAAAAGACAAGTTTGCCCCTGAAAAGCACCGATCGACGGTTTCAAACGGCGGCCAGGCCGCTGTTCTTAACCGCCGAATTGAACCCGAGAAGACCAAGGGAACAACGGCGGTTTCATTCGGCGGTTTCGTGACCGCCGATCCAACAGCCGAATCAAACTGGAGAGAAAAATCAATCAGGTCAAAACGACAGTTTTGTTCGGCGGCCAGGCCGTCGATCATAACCACCGATTACCAACAGAGGTGAAAACCAAGGAGAAGCCAAGGGCATTCTCCTTAGGCAATCTTCGCGTAAAACCAAGCACTCATTAGTGCAAGTGCGGACGTTTCTGAATTATATCGGGAAACGAATTACTAAGCACATATACACACAACAAGATATCAATCAAAGTGCTAGTGTGTAAAGTGACATGTGAAGAGTATGCATACAAGAACAAGTATGCTAAGTGTGTGTGTGCTAACTAAATCTCTTCAAAGAAAACCAAGCACTAGAAATTATACCTTTGGCGTGCTTGTCCCTTGAGGTCTTGGAAGGGCCTTCGAGCTTGAAGATCAATCACCTAAACTACCCTTACACAATCAACCCCATCATGTGGTTTGTCCACGAAATAAGCCAATCAAGATATGGGAATCCTTACATCGCTAAATGGAAGGGCAAGTCCCTCTCTCTAGCTGGTCGTGCTACTCTGATTAGGTCGGTCATCACTGGTTCATTTGTGCACTCTTTCATGATTTACAAGTGGCCTTCTTCTTTACTGTCTCTGATTAACCGCAAGTTGAGAAACTTTTTGTGGACTAGTTCCTGTGAGGAGACTAAGTTGGTTCGGATCGCTTGGTATCGTTATTGTAGGCCTTACTCTCAGGGTGGTCTTAGTCTGAATGATCTTGGGTTGCCGAATGACTCACTGTTGCGGAAATTCACTTGGAAGTTTATGACCTCTAATAGTTTTGCTTTCACTTTTCTTCGGGAGAGGTATCTCAGGCATTTACAGAAGCCTCGTGGAGGGTATGTCACCTCTTCGATTTGGTCTTCTCTTCGGACAAATTATAGTTCCCTTCTTAAAGAAGGTATCTAGCTGATTGGAGAGAATTCTCAGAGGGACTTTAGGTGGGATAATTGGTTAGGGGTTCCCATTTTGGAGCTTTTAGGGATTCCAGATTATTTAGCTAATCTGTTCCAGGCGAAGGTCTCGGATTTTATTCATGAGGGTAGATGTGTGTTGGACGATTGTTTTCGAGTGCGCTTCCCAGATCTATGTTTTCTAATTGATCAGATTACAATTTCTCCTGTTGTGGATTCTCTAGCTTGGGCTAATTCTCGGGATGGTCGTGTTTCTTACAAGGCTTCTTATTCCCAGCTTCTCCGTGATATTCCTCTGGTTGTTTGGTGGAGAGATGTTTGGTCCCGTTTTATTCCCCTTTCTCGTTCAGCTTTGACTTGGCGTCTGATGTTGAACAGGCTTCCTACTGAGGATCGCCTTTGCAAGTCTAAGTTCCAGTTGGCTTCTCGTTGTAGTATTTGTGGGGTTAGTAGTGAATCTGCAGATCATCTTTTTCTTCATTGTCCCTTGGCGGTTGCTCTTTGGGAGGCGGTTTTCTCGAATTTCCAGCGACGTGTCTCTACCGATACTTGGCAATCCTTCTTCTTGCAGGCCATGTCGGTTTCCTTTAGTGAGCAGGTCAGGATTTTATGGAAAGCGGCTATCCATGCAGTGATATGGGGGGTGTGGACTACCCGTAATCAGTAGATCTTTGAAGGGAAGTTGATGGACTTTAGATCCGTCATTTCTTTGGTTTGGCGGGCGGTTTCAGAGGCTAATCGCTTGGAGATTGGTTGTATGCATAATTGTATGGATGACCTTTTGATTCTTTGTCGATTTGGTCTTTAGGGTCGCCCTTCTAAAGGCTCGATGATCAAGAGTGTGGTTTGGTCGCCTCCGGCCCCTGGTTGGATCAAAGTGAATACAAATGGCGCTGCCATGGGCTCTCCGGGTGTTGGTGGTTGTAGTGGTATCTTTCGGAACTATAGAGCCTTTATGAAGGGTTGCTTTGCTATTCCTCTTGGTCAGATTTTCGCGTTTGAGGCCGAGCTTCTGGCGGCCTCATTGGCTATTAATTTTGCTTGGAAGTATGGGTGGCATCGTATCTGGCTTGAGAGCGATTCTTCTTATGTGGTTCAGCTTCTTTCTTCTCATTCTGAAATGGTTCCTTGGAGGGTTCGTCAAGCGTGGCAGCGCTGCATCTTCCAGATCTCGCATATGGATTTTCAGATTTCCTATATTTTCAAGGAGGAGAATTAGGTTGCAGATATGCTTTCTAAGCATCCTTTAGAGCTTCATGCTGATTCTGTAGGGAAAAATACCGTAGTACACGCAGCGGAAGCGAGACTAAAAATAGATTTAGTATGTTTTAAAAATTTTCCTTTTTATGAACCTTAAACCCTTTAATTAATTAAGCATACATATAATCAACAAAAGAGGAATACCTTTTGTCGCGTGATCCGATTGACTTACGTCGATGGTAATCCGCAAGATCTTCAATCCTAGCACGAATGTGGATCACCTAGGAGCGTGGTCTCCCTTTTCTTTGAATTGCAAACCTGTGAATGGACAAACAAACTTTTCTTTTCTTTGTTAGTCACAAAAACAATCAAAAGAAGACTAAGATTATTCCGGTCACTTTTGAGTTCTCAATCTAATGATCGAAACTCGCGTGAACCTAAATCGATGTTGTACACACAAGCTTATTGATGAACAAGCAATTAGTGTACCATCAAAGAATAATCTATTCACTCTTTTATGTTTTAGTCGAAATCAACACACACTAATCACTAGAGTTGGATTCTATTTTTTAAGCAAAAGAAAAAACTCTCAAGCCTTGCCAATCGGGTTAGCCAAATTCAACCTATATATAATATCTATATATATTAAAATATATATAGTGCATAAAATCTGCACACCTCTCAAAGTGCACTAATGCTGCACGCCACCACAAATATATATTTTGCAAGCATAATATATCTTGCGGCACCCACATGTATGTTTGCTAGAATCATATGTCTTGCGGCACTTAATACTACATGCTATACATATATATTTTCGGCCTTATATATTTAATATATATTTATATATTGTGGCCAAAATCATTTACCATGTAGGATTTGTCTTTTGACTTAAATCCTAACTCTAGGTAGATTTCCTTAGAATTCCAAACCCTAATCCAACTCTTTAGTGTATTTGTGACTATCTCAAAGACTTCCTTATTTGATTAAATAAATAAACCTTATTATTTATTTTCTTACCAAATAAGTCTTTTACTTTTAGTATACTACTACCAATAGTATAACTCTAGGAAACATATTTCCTGATCAGAAAAAATTTGTTTCTTAATTAAACAATTAATTAATAAATTAATTAATTCTTATTTAATTAAACAATGAAACAAAATAATATATAGGCTAATATATTAACCCTTGCCGCCCCACTTAAAATAAATGGGCCAAATATTATTTTCTTATTTCATTTAATCCATTGGACTTTAAATAAAAAGCCCACATGTGAACCAGACCCATTCTTACTAAAAGAAACAAGCCCACATGTCTTTCATTAATATATTAATATATTAATATAATTGAGCAGCCCATTAAATAAATAATGTGCAAATTATATTCTTAATATATTAAATGCAATTCTAAATGGACCCATAAATTGGTCCGGTAGAATATATCAAGTGATCCATGCAAGTCCGTGTGGATTGGGGATCTTGGCGGGCCATCTAAATTTAAGCTTCAATAGACATAACCTAATCACAATCAACAAATGATTCACTTAGGTCCGATCCATTAATTTTAACTCATTCCACTAAAGAGCTAAAACTGAACTCTTAAATAAAGATAGAAAAGGAAGATGTTCCTCATTCATACCCTAGACAATCATATTGGAGATAGTGTATCCTCGTGATTAATATCAGTAATCACTAAGAGTTCATAGACCGCCTATAATTCTCCAAGTTACCATATTTACTCATATGACCACGTTTTGAACTTGGATATTTTGACTTGTCCAGAAGCCATGTTTTCAATAGACACTATCGAAAACTCAACGTTGAGATTTAATATCCAATTACCTCAAAACATCCATATGATGATATTATACTCTCATTTAATAAATGGAGCCACGATGTCCATATCTATAAATGAAGTCCTCTATCGATTAACAAATGAATATCACCAAACTATCGAGGATAGACTATGCGATATAATCGTACTCATTGATAACTCAAATGATATCACTTGCAACCATAAGTCCATCATTTATCTCAGGATTAAGATGGACTCTCCGATTGTCCTGATACTGAAAAGACTTTTATCTACTGACGGTTATAGATAAAGTATTTCATTGTGATCCAGTTCAATGCACCCAGTGCACTAGATCCTTTTGCTCGAAGACACTCCGATGATTTAGACTTATCATATCTCATTTGATCCCACTCAAATGCTAGCAAAAGAATTCTACAACTTTAACAAGATAAAGGTGCCCAACCTTTAACTTAAGTTGTGAACATTATTCAAGACTAACTAAAGAATTGTGTCTACCACATACATATCCAGATGTACGAACAATTCTTCTTTTCTCATAGTCTTTAGACCTTATGATTATTTACTTTGACAATTATAATATTAAACTATAAATGCTATACGATTTGTTAAACCAGAAATCTCTTTATTAATATGAAAAAGATTGTTAATTACAACATTACACTCTTTCTATTGAGCATAATACTAACAGATTCTTGGTGGTTCTCTGCCCCGCCGTTATGTTCTTCTTTAGTTGGCAATGACTGCATGGGCCGGGAGTCTTTTCGTTTTTCTTGATGTTTTTTTTTTTTTTTTGGTGTGGCTTGCGTGCCTCTTTTTGTTTGGGGTTGTTTTCCCCCTGGGTCTTTGTGCTTTATTGCTTTTTGTCACTTTTTTCTTTTCTTTTATCTTTTATATATATGGATACTGTCTAGGGGTTTTTCAGCATATGATCGCTTGTGATGCTTTTTCCCTTTAGATCAGTCCAATTTTATTATAAAAAAAAAAAGTAATGAGAAAATTATAGAATTGAAAACCAAATATAATTTAACCATTACACAAGGTTTATATGATGGCTAAAAATAGATATTATTCCAGAAAAATCTAAATAAGTTTTTTCTTATATTGAAACTTCTATTATTATTTTAGGTTAAGAATTGTTAGATCTAGAAATTGTCATTTAAGAATATTGTAATATGAATGAAATTTTGATAATTTTATAACAATTCATAAAACACAAATCACCAATTTTTATATTGTTCACATATTTTGATTATAATATAAATTTAATAATTCATAAAAAAAAAAAAGACAAATATTTACCTTCCAAAAGAGAGTAAAACTTGCTGGATGATCAATTTCAAACTAAATATTTTCGGCCAACGTTTCCTGCATCATGAACAAATACCGTTGAACTTAATTTCATGAATAATACATTAATAACTCTATTGTGGACGATCATGTATTCAATATTTTATGAAGAAAAAATAAACTCACCTTGATAAAATACTTGTTTAAACCCTAAAAGAAATTAGGACTCTTAGATACAAGACTTATAAGAGAATTAAAGAGGTATGGTTAAATGGAAATAATTAATTTTTTTTTTCCTAAAACAATAATAGGCTTTTGGAACCAAAACATGAAAAAGAAAAAGGTAAAAAAAAATCACACTAAAAAGAGTGAGAGGCAAAACAAAATCCCGCAAAAAAATAAAATAAAATTGGGATGATTGATTGATGATACAGTATCAGGTAAATTTAAAAAAAAAAAAAAGTTACTTTATAAAAATATATAATTAAAATATTATTAATTAAAGTAGATAAAATTTGGAATCATAATTCTATTGTGACACTACATATTTTATTCATATTAAAAAAGCAAAGGATTAATTGCACAAACGTCCCCTGAGTTTAGGCATAATTGCATATATATGGAATTTTTACCTATAATTACACAAACATCCCCTGTAATTAGTTGACTTTGTTAAATCTAACCATTGACCATAATTTTAACCAAAAATGACTAAAGTGCCCCTAGTTACCTATTTTATAATTAATTATATATATACTTTTTTTTTTGACAATTTATATATACTTAAAAAAATAATTATATATATACTTAAAAAAATAATTACATATATACTTAAAAATAATAATTATATATAATACTTAATTTATTTATTTAAAAAAAATGGATTATAAAAATATAAAAAATGGATTAAAAAATGGATTATAAAAATTGTTAAATAAATAAATTAAGTATTGTATATAATTATTATTTTAAGTATATATATAAATTGTCAAAAAAAAAAAGTATATATATAATTAATAATAAAATAGGTAACTAGGGGCACTTTGGTCATTTTTTGGTTAAAATTGTGGTCAATGGTTAGATTTAACGTAGTCAACTAATTACAGGGGATGTTTGTACAATTATGGGTAAAAATTCCATATACATGCAATTATACCTAAACTCAAGGGACGTTTGTGCAATTAGTCCAAAAGCAAACATCAAACTAATTGTACAATATACTCTCCAAATAGAACTCCAAAATGTGCAAACACAAAATCAATGTAAGGTTCAGTTCCAAAAAAATTTACAAATCTGGAATCCAAACCCAAATACATGATCCAAGATCTAGTTAGATAGGCCTAAGTCCAAGCCCAATTAGAATTACTACCTTGATATCGGATCAAACTTTTTTTTTTTAAAAATGGACACGTGGCAATACATGGTAAGTTGGGTGAAAGGTGGCAAGAGCTGGGGAAGTGGTGGCAAAATAAGAATTAAAAAAAAAAAAAAAAAAAAAGGAAGAGACCAGACTTGGTGTGTGCGTGAGAGAGAAAGTGGGAAATGGCTATAGAGCAGAGAAAGAAAACTAAGAAGAAAAGAGAGATCAGATATGTGTGAGAAGTGTCACTCGCCAAGAACCCAAAAGAAAAACAGAAATAGAGAATCAAAGAAAGGTAGAAAAGAATGAAGAAAAAGAAAAGAGAAAGATCAGATCTATGTGCGTTAGAGAGAGAGAGATAGAGAGAATATGAGATTGTGAAAGAAGATAGGTGCAGTAGGAGAGATATATTTGGTGGATTCAGAAAGTGATGAATTGGGACGGAACCCAGTTCCCAGACCAGATTTTAGCAACTGAGTACAGTAAGTGGATTAATACCATTTTATAAATTCAACTATGTTTAATTACATAAAAAAAATTGAGTAAATAGTTTACAATTTTAATTATTAAGTTGAGATTAAAGTTACTATTTTAGAAAATCCAGATTTCCAGAAGTTGAGTACCTTGATAGAAGATGAAAGAAATTCAGATTTCCAGAAGTATTAGTGAGTAGATTTATATTGTTTTGGAAAATCATTTATATTTAATTACATAGCAGATATCTAGCAATAGTTATTTAAGTTGAGATTATATTTATTCTTTTAAGGGATTATCACAGAATATTCATATCATAGAAATTAAGTCTCTGACAAAGACTAAAGAAATTTAGATTTCCAGATGAGTATTATATATGTTTAAACAGAGTTTATAGGATTTAGTGAATCAAGAAAATTGAATTATTGTTTTGAGAATATTTTACCAGTTAGTTATATTTGAGAATTTTGTTAAGAAGTATTTGAGAAAAATATATTTGTTTTTGAGATAAGAATCTTTAGAATTTGCAAAACAGTATTTTAGATTTTGAAAACTAAATTACTTTTGAGATTTATTCAAAGTATTTTTGTACAAAGAAAGAGAATCAATATTTCAGCTTGAGATGAGATTTATTAAGAATTATATAAGTATAGTATATTCAAACAAATTTCAAGAAGAATTGTTGAGATTTTAATATACCATATATGTACCGTCCCCAGTAGTATCAATTATTGGCCTTTGGGGCTTCTCTGTACGTATATGTGAGATTACTCTGCATGTGCGGTAATATCGCCATATATGTGAGATTACACTACACGTTCGATCAGAAATTGACGTGTATGTGAGATTATATGTATATATTACTCTGCACGTTTGATCAGATATTAACGTATATGTGAGATTTATAGCTTTGCATGGGTGATCAGATATCACCGTGTATGTGAGATATGTATTTCTCCCCTACTCTACATCTGCATTGAGATTCTTTGCAACGTATGTGAGATTTTCCTGTAGGTACCAGTTTGGTAATGAGTTTCATATTATTTATATATTTACAAATTATGAAAAGTACATAAAAGATTTGAGATTATCAGCATACTAGATTTTATGTTAGATAACTTATATTTTATAAAAGCAAAAAATATTTTATAATATTATGTAGCATTACAGGAAAATGTGATTCATTCACAGAGAATGTATTTAATTAGCTTTAAAGCTCACATGTTAATAATTTTCAGATTGTATTTATTGGCTAGTCAAAAGTTTAAATGAACTACGAGAGTTTTGATCCTTATTGAGTAAAGGGTACATAGGTGTTTGGGTTGTAGAACTCAAACTCAAGCCCACCAGAGAAAGAAAAAGATAAAATTCTCACATGATTCCCTCGCACTCAAGATATGAGTCGGGACGATTCCAGTCAATCAAACTCTAATTTATTTATTTATTTTCTTAATTTATGTAAATTTATCATATAAGAATTTGATAAAATGAGTCTAAGTGCAAACTAATTCCCTTAACCCTTAAGCATGTGCTAATATGCTAAATGCATTATGACTGATACGATCCTATTAAATTTAATACAAAGTTTGTTTATATATATATATATATATATATATATATATATAAACTTTCTGGTGCATGATTTCTTGTTAATTGGATTGTTGAACATTGGTTATACAACAATTGCATAGTGATTTGTTAAAGAATTTGGAAACTAAGTTCAACAATTCTCAGTTAGAACAAGTCAGTGTGGTAGACAGTATGACTGAAAAGATGAAGAAACCAGAGGATGAGATAAAAGTGTTGCAAATAGCACTAAACAACTCTAGTACTTTTGATGAAGGTTCTTTATCTATGATCAAATTGCTGGAACCAAAACAATTCAATGGCAGCAAGAATGCTAAAGAGTTTAAGAACTTTCTATGGGATATGGAGCAGTATTGTCAGGCTGCTAGGATCCATGACAAGCATGCATCTGACTATCTGAGTGGTGGTGCACGAAAATGGCTAATGATTTGAGTGCTAGCATCCCTAGTATTGTAACATGGGAATCATTGAAGAAATAATTGAATGATCAATTATTACCATACAACACCTCAAGAAACTGAAGCAGATGAGGTATGTGAGGGAGTATGTAAAATAGTTCAGTTTCTTGATGTTTGGACATTTAAAATATGTTTAAAGAGGACATGGTGTTCAATTCCATGTTTGGTTTGCAGACATGGCCACAAGCTGAACTAAGAAGACAATGTGTGAATGACATACCTTTAACAATTGCTGCAGCAGACGGCCCAATCGACTTCCGCATGAATAGTTCTATTCCTTCTAACTCTGAGATGAAAAAGACAGTAGATAATAAGAAGGGAAATAACAATGAGTAGAAGAAAAAGGTTGAAGGAAAGAAGGAGGGTGAAACCACTAAGGGGAATGACCAATACCAGAACAAAGGTAAAACACATGGGTACTTTATTTGTAATGGTCATCATCTTATGAAAGATTGTCTGAAAAAGGATATGATCAATACGCTAATCAACCATGATGTTGATGGATTTAATGCTTCGAGTGCTGGTCCGTCCCGTGTGAACCCATTGTAGTTGTTGAACACAATATGTGTGGAGAAATAACATAGTTGTAAGTTTCATAAAGCCTTATTATGAACAGTTAGTTGATCAGGGAAAGGTGCAACAGAGGTGGGCGTCTCCTGTGATTAGGAAAGAATTTGGTAATGCAATTTAAAGGGTTTTGGATCATCGAGTAGTTGGTGAACGAATGCTGAATCGATAGACAAATTTTTTGATTTAGTGGATATAGGAGAGTGCCTTGGAGGCCATATGGGAAAAATGAGCAATTTTCAATTAGTTCAAAGATTTGATTCATCAATACTTAGGGAACCTCCAACGAGGACGTCAGCTTCTTCAAATGGGGGAGGTTTGTTAAACCCTCAAAATATGAGCATGTGCTGATGCTATGAATAAGATTCGGTGTGGGTGCCATAAAGCCAAACCAAGGAATGTTAGGTGGCATAATCATAGGACAACATATGCAGTGTACGTGTTAGCTTGAGTGCGCTAACAATGTGTGACAACATGTGGCAGTGTTGTGCGATGCTAGTGCCTCTATGTGTAGGCTTATGGCTTGGCAATGGTTAGCAATGCAAGCAAATATGTGCTTGTGTGTTTGGGGCACTAAGGGCTATACAATATGCATTGTTTGTGGGCAATGTATGCAGCAAAATAATGTTGGGCCAATTGCTAATGTGCATGTGCGCAAGGCATGCAATGGGGAACACATGTGTGACACACCTGTGCAAGGCGGTTACTAGCAAGCATGTGGGAAAACTCAACTTGTTGTGCATGAGTGTTAGGGAGTGATTGGTTGGCTAGACTCGAGTTGCTATGTGGTCCTTGGAAATACAATATTTTTTGAAATATTACAATAATTTGGGATTTATGGGAAGAGGACACACTTGAACCCACAACTTTATGGTGTAGGTGTGAGGGACAACCATTGAGCCAACCTCATATTGTCTATTAAATCATTTTATTTGATATGATGAGACATAATTAAAAATAATAGATAAAGATAAAATTATTTAACATAATAGAAAGTAACATAATGGATAGTCATACATTTAATTTACATATCATTATCACAATTTGCCCAAAATAATCCTATTAAGCTAAATTTAAAAATAAAAATATGTTTGCATTGCATAATGATGATGATAGTTAAACAAAATATGGTATACATAATGATGATCAACTTACCTAGCATCATCAAAATTTTCCCAATCAAATCTTACTAAGCCCAGTTTAAAAATCAAAATATATTTGCATTTCACATCACATAGAGAAACAAAAATAAAAAATAAAAAATCCATTAGTAAAACATGGGGCGGCAAATTGCCTTCTCTGACTCCCGCTACTCGATAACTCCCTTTTATCTCTTTCAATCCAGATTAACTTTATGAAGATTGAAGTATAGATAAGACTAAACATGAAATATTAAGCAAAAACAAAACAAAGGTGATCGGCGTCATAATGATGATGTAGTTTCTCGTTATAGCAAAAACGAGACTAATGTACGTGCTGAATGGTATGTTGATTTAGACCCATAGTGTAGATTTAATGGGTGTGGATTGGGATTTGGATTTTTTTTGGAGTGAAAGACTTGTACTATGTGTAATAGAGGTGGTGGTGATGATGTTTTGGTTGTAGTGAAAGTGGATGCCTGGTTGCTATTCATGAGAAGTGCTTAAAGCCATTTTGCCAACTAAATTTGATGAATTGAGAATAGCAATGTACACATATGCAAACATGATAAGTGTGTATGTGTGCAACTAAATCTCTTCAATGAAAACTAAGCACAAGAGATATACCTTTGGAGTGCTTATCAACTTGAGGTCTTGAGAGGGCCTTTGAGTTTGATCACAAATCACCTAAGCTACCCTTACATTTCAAACCCTAATTGTGGTTTATCACCGAAATAAGCCAATCAAACTTTGAGAAACTTACAATCTCCATCTTTGGCTATTTCGTGACAAAACCACCACTCACATTGATTCTCACAACAAAAATTGAAACTAAAGGTCAACAATGATTTTCTACAATACAAAGAGATATTTAAAAGATAAAACTTCAAGTCTTTAATCTCTTGTAGAAAAATCAATCCTTCAAAACAAAAAGATTACACTTTCCAAAGCAAGTGTATTGTGAGGTGATCAAGTGAAATCAAAACAAGCATTTGCATTTTATAGAAATCAAGCAACATCATGCAATGAATATGCAATGCAATGCTCCCCCTCAACGGGTTACTCCCCCTCAATTCATAATCTCCCCAATATGCAAATTTGTTACTCAATTAGCAATCTACCTTACCACATACTACTCCTCCTTTTTGTCATGAGATAGGCAAAGGAGTTTCCCCAACCGGGTCACTTGTAGTAAAGAGAGATAGTAGCATACAAGACATTTGCATAGTCATATACCAACACATTTTGCAAGTCAATTAATTGGAGAGAAACAAGGAGATTTATTTTATGAAAATGTGTGATTAATATGCTTTGCATGCAAGACATGTTGCATTCAAGTCCAAAAATCGATGGGATTTGGCAAAGCAAATGACAAAGGTTTCCTAAAGAATTCAAACCAATTTCACCATTTGTCATGAATCAAAGCAAGGATATAAAGATATCGATCATTCAATTTTAATGAGCAACTATATCTAACTTTATAAGCAAAACATGGTATGAGCGACTTTTTGCACCTTATTCGATTTTTTCGGGTATGAAACCCGTATGATAGTAGCCATGTTCAACAAATAAAAAAAGAGAGACATTGGATTTTATAATCCTTGGAACGGATGCAAGATCCTTTATTTATTTGATTCTCATAATATGCTTTTCACACAAAATTTTGCATTTAAGAATATGCAATCTTCAATACATGCTTTTCATTTTTAAGCAAGTCATGAGAATTTCATGCTTTTTCATTTTGAGCATGTCATTTAAAGAATTATCATGTCTTGGAGATAATCATAGGTTATTCATAGAGTACTTCCTAAGTAAATCTCCTAGTCCAAAATGCATGTTTGAACATAAATATGACATGAATTGCAATCAAAGCAAGGTTCACTCTTATTGAATAAAATATCATATAAGCATATGTGCAACCAAGATATTTAAGCAATTAATGAAGAAGCATAATGTATATCAAATATTTGCATGTGACAAGTAAGCAATATTGCTCTCTTTGCTTAAGTTCCCCTTATGGGGTCAATTTCCAAACCACATCAATCCACGAGACATATCCCAATAGATCTACTAAGTGCATGAAACCTAGTTGCATTTAAGGGTTTAGTAAATAAGTCCGCTAGTTGATCATTAGTACCTATATGTTCAAGTACTATGCATTTATTCTTAACTAGTTCTCTTATGAAATGATGTCGGATGTCAATATGCTTAGTCCTAGACTGTTGCATCAGATTCTTATAAATGTTAATGACACTCATATTATCACAAAAGAGGGTTAGAGTACCTTGATTGAATCAATAGTCGACTAGCATTTGCTTTATCCATAGGAGTTGTGTGCATCCACTTCCTGTGACAATGTACTCGGCTTCGGCCGTGGACAAGGAAATAGAATTTTACTTCTTGCAAAACCAAGAAACCAAGTTATTCCTTAGGAAGAAGCAACCGCCCTATGTGTTCTTCCTATCATCGTAATTTCCTGCCTAATCTGCATCACTAAAGACAACTAAGCTAGCATTAGTGTCAAAAGAGTAACAAATCACATAGTTGGATGTCTCATGCACATAGCGAATGATTCTCTTAATGGAAGAGAGATAGGTTTCCTTAGGATCCACTTGGTACCTAGCACACACACCTACACTAAAAGTTATATCGGGCCTAATTGCGGTCAAATAAAGCAAGCTACCAATTATGCCCCGATATAGAGTTTATTCCACACTTTTTCCACTAGCATCCTTGTTTAGCTTCAAAGTGGTACTCATGGGCGTGTCACAATGTTTGGCATTTTCAAGACCAAACTTCTTCACTAGGTTTTTAGCATATTTAGCTTGAGTTATAAAAATCCCATCATTTAATTGCTTAATTTGCAAACTTAGGAAGTAACTTAGCTCACCGACAAGACTCATCTCAAATTCATGAGACATGACATCGACAAATTGTTGGACTTTGGTGTTGTTGGTGGAACCAAACACTATATCATCAACATATATTTAAGCTATGAAAAACTCATCATTGTTTCTTGAAACTAATATTACGCTGTGTGTATAAAACTATCTAAAGGTGGAGTGAATAGATTTTAATCCAATTATTACCAATTTTCGCAATTAGTCAATTTTACGAAAATAACCCCAATCTAGTCAAAGTAATAAATCAAGTGTAAAGTGTGGAATTTAAATAACACTTGATTTTTACATGGAAACCTTCAACAAGGAAAAACCACAGGCTTTTATGTGCGCCACACACGAACCTCGAATCCACTAATTGCAATGGTGTTTACAACCTAGGTTGACCTCAACCATTCACGGTCTATAACCCACCACTACTACCTGTATGCCTTTAAAAGTGAACCTAGTCCAATTTGCTTGCGGCCTAAGCAACCTTAGCCATAAGACTTACTTCTCAATGAAGAGATTAAACAACCTAAGTGAACATGCAAAAATATCCAAATATGCACTAAGTGCTAGGCTACACTAAATACTTATCTAGGATTATAAGATGACAATTAAATCAATCGTAGATATCAATTGCTATATGTTATGGCATAAAGCATAGCTAACATAGATTAAACAATCCTAAGTATAGCTAACACTCAATCAAAACAACATAACAATCTCTATCTTGTATAATAAAATATAATCTAAGAACATACAAGTAATTAGAGATGTCTTGTTAAGTAAAACACTAAGATTAGATGAAATTAGTGAAAAACTTACCAATAGATGTGTGTTGAGTAAGACCCATGCAAGTAAGCATCCTAGATATGCTAGAAGATGCTAGATGAAGTTTTGATGCATATGAAAATGGTTTTAAGTGTTTTAGAGAATCCAAGGAGCAATCTTTGTGCCTTTTCTCTTAAGTCTCTCTTTATTTCTCTTTAGGTTTCTTAAAAATGCAAGAGCTGAATTCAAAGAAAGAGATAATGATGTATTTATAAACATCAAGACCAGGGCAGGTGAAAAGACAAGTTTGCCTCTAAAACGCGCCATCGACAATTTCATGGCCGCCGAATCCAATCACCGATTTGAGACCGAGATATTTAAATCAATTAGGTCTCATCGGTGGTTTCGAACAGCGGTTATGGCCACCAATCATAACTGTAGAATTGCTCCAGAACTTTCTGGACTCAAACGGCGGTTTCATTCGACAGTCATGGCCACCAATCAAACCACAGTTTCACCACTTTTGGTGAAACCAAAAAAGAAGCCAAGGGTATTCTTCAAAGGCGATCCTCGCACTAAACCAAGCACACCATCGTGCTTGTGCAGACGTTTCCGAATAATATTCGGGAAATGAATTACTAGACACCCTAACACACAACAAGATACATCAACAAAATGCAAGTATGAAATGTGACTAAAACAAATAACATCTAAGGGGGGGGGGGGGGGGGGGGGGGGGGGGGGGGGGTGGTGAATAGATTTTAATCGATTATTACCAAATTTTCGTGTTTAGTCAATTTTACAAAAATAACCCCGAAACTAGTCAATTCAAAAAATCAAGCATAATAGTGCGGAAATTAAATGATGTTTGATTTTTACGTGGAAACCCTCAACAGGGAAAAACCACGGGTTGTTATGTGCGCCACACACGAACCTCGAATCCATTAATTGCAATGGTGTTTACAATCTAGGTTGACCTCAACCTCTCATGGTCTATAACCCACCACTACTACCCGTAGGCCTTTAAAAGTGAACCTAGTTTAATTTGCTTGTGGCCTAAGCGACCTTAGCCACAAGGCTTACTTCTCAATGAAGAGATAAATCAACCTAAGTGAATATGCATGATATTCAAAATGCAATTTAATGCTAGGTTACACTAAATGCTTATCTAGGTTTAAAGGATGACAATTAAATTAATCCTAGATATCAATGGCTATATGTCATGGCATAAAGTATGGCAATCCTACGTATAGTTATCACAATACAACACTCAAACATTCAACACATAATCTCAGTCTTGTAATTAGAAATTAATCTAAGAGCATACAAGTTATCAATGAGATAAATAGCTAAGTAAGAACACTAAGATTAGATGAAATTAGTGTTCAACTTACCATAACATGTGTGTTGATGAAGACCCATGTAAAAATGCATCCTAGATGACCCTAGATGATGCTAGAGAATGATTGATGCACATGGAAATGATTTGAGTGATCAAAGATGAATTCTTGAATAAAAAACTCTCTTTGAAAATGCTCTCAATTAAAAATATGATTTTTGAGTCATTGTGGACTACCTAAAGTGAAAGCATTGGTTATATCAGTGTCCCAATTGATGCAACACCATTTTGAAAGAAAAAACAAGGGTCGACCGCTACGAGTACCACTATCAAAGCCACAACGGTAACCATAGTGGTGGTCAATTAAAAAGCATTAGGTCAAAACGTTGTGCTTAACGCTGTGGCTTCCACAGCAGTTATGACAGCGGTAAGCACTGTGCGCAAAACCACTGTGCCTACTGCTGCAGAAAACCATAGTGGTCAGGAGAGTTGCGAAACAGAGCAACTCACTACTGTGGCTATCGCTGCGGATTCCGGCAGCGGTATCGACAACGGTCTCCTGAACCATGCAAGGCTTAAGTGATAAAAATGCAATCTTAAACTACTTAAAGGCATGGTAATTAACAAATGCATGAAGAGATAAACACATGAGAGCACAAACAAGAAACACACAACAAACAAGGAGTAGAGGTATGCATGAGTTGTGTGTGTATGCAACTAGATCTCTTTAAAGCAAGTAAGCACAAGTATTTTACCTTTGTTGTGTTTCTTCTCTTGAGGTCTTGAAAGGACCTTTGTTATGCATGAGCACCAACAATCAAATGCCTAAGCTACCCTTACATCAAACCCCATATGTGCTTTATCACTGAAATAAGCCAATCAAACTTTGAGGAACTAACAATGACATGTGAAGAGAATGCACACAAAAACAATATACACATATGCAAACATGATAAGTGTGTGTGTGCAACTAAGTTTCTTCAATGAAAACTAAGCACTAGAGATATACCTTTGGAGTGCTTATCACCTTGAGGTTTTGAGAGGGCCAAAGCTTGATCATCAATCACCTGAGCTACCCTTACAATTCAAACCCCAATTGTGGTTTGTCACCAAAATAAGATAATCAAACTTTGAGGAACTTACAATCTCCCCCTTTGGCTATTTCGTGACAAAACCACCACTCACATTGATCCTCACAACAAAATAGAAATTAAAGGTTAACAATGATTTTCTACAATACAAAGAGATATTTAAAAAGATAAAACTTCAAGTCTTCAATCTCTTGTAGAACAACCAATCCTTCAAAACAAAGTTTCTACACTTTCCAATACAAGTGCAATGTGAGATGATCAAGTGAAATTAAAACAAGCATTTGCATTTAAATAATTTAAGCACAACATCATGCAATGAATGTGTAATGCAATGCTCCCCCTCAACGGGTTACTCCCCCTAAATTAGTAAACTCCCCAATAAAGGGAATTTGCTACTACAATTCCCTTTACATACTACTCCCCCTTTTTGTCATGATATAGGCAAAGGAGTATCCCTAACCGGGTCAATTTAGCAAAGAGAGATAGTAGTATACTAGACATTTGCATAATCATATAAGCCACTTTATGCAACTTAATTAATTGGAGGGAAACAAGGAGATTTGATTTATGAAAAATGTGTGATTAAGATGCTTTGCATGCAAGACATGTTGCATTCAAATCCAAAGATCAATGGTATTTGGCAAAGCAAATGGCAAAGGTTTCCAATAGAATTCAAACTAATTTCACCATTTGTCATGAATAAAGCAAGGATATAGAGTTTATCAATCATTCAATTTTAATGAGCAACTATATCCAACCTTATAAGCAAAACATGGCATGAGTGACTTTTTGCACCCTATTTAATTTTTCCGGGTATGAAACCCATATAATAATAGCCATGTTCAACAAATAAAGAAAGAGAGACATTGGATTTTATAATCCTTAGAATGGATACAAGATCCTTTATTCATTTGAGTCTCATAAGCTTTTCACACATAATTTTGCATTTAAGAATTGCAATCATCAATTCATGCTTTTTCATTTGAGCATGTCATTTGAATTTCATGCTTTTTACTTTTTAAGCATGTCATTTTAAGAATCATCATGTCAAGGAGATAATTATAGATCATTCAAGTCATACTTCCTATGTAAATCTCTTAGTCTAAAAATGCATGTTTGAACATAAATATGACATGGATTGCAATCAAAGCAAGGTTCACACTTATTGATAAAAATATCATATAAGCATATGTGCAACCAAGATACTCAAGTAATTAATAAATAAGCATAAGATTTTTCAAATTTTTGCATTTGACAAGTATGCATATTTGCTCTCTTTACTTGAGTTCCCCTTATGGGGTCAAAAACCAAATCACATCAATTCACGAGACATATCCCAATAGATCTACTAAGTGCATGAAACCTAATTGCATCTAAGGTTTTATTAAATAAGTCCGCTAGTTGATCATTAGTACCTACTGTTAGGATTATGCTCAATAGCAAGAGTGTAATAATGTAATTAACAATCTTTTTCATATTAATAAAGTGATTTCTGGTTTAACAAATCATATAGCATTTATAGTTTAATATTATAATTGTCAAAGTAAATAATCATAAGGTCTAAAGACTATGAGAAAAGAAGAATTGTTCGTACATCTGGATATGTATGTGGTAGACACAATCCTTTAGTTAGTCTTGAATAATGTTCACAACTTAAGTTAAAGGTTGGGCACCTTTATCTTGTTAAAGTTGTAGAATTCTTTTGCTAGCATTTGAGTGGGATCAAATGAGATATGATGAGTCTAAATCATCGGAGTGTCTTCGAGCAAAAGGATCTAGTGCACTGGGTGCATTGAACTGGGTCACAATGAAAAGCTTTATCTAGAACTGTCAATAGATAATAGTCTTTTCATTATAAGGACAATCGGAGAGTCTATCTTAATCCTGAGATAAATGATGGACTTATGGTTGCAAGTGATATCATTTAAGTTATCAATAAGTACGATTATATCGCATAGTCTATCCTCGATAGTTTGGTGATATTCATTTGTTAATCGATAGAGGACTTCATTTATAGATATAGACATCGTGGCTCCATTTATTAAATGAGAGTATAATATCATCATATGGATGTTTTGAGGTAATTGGATATTAAATCTCAACGTTGAGTTTTCGATAGTGTCTATTGAAAACATGGCTTCTGGACAAGTCAAAATATCCAAGTTCAAAACGTGGTCATATGAGTAAATATGGTAACTTGGAGAGTTATAGGCGGTCTATGAACTCTTGGCGATTACTGATATTAATCACGAGGATACACTATCTTCAATATGATTGTCTAGGGTATGAATGAGGAGCATCTTCCTTTTCTATCTTTATTTAAGAGTTCAGTTTTAGCTCTTTAGTGGAATGAGTTAAAATTAATGGATCGGACCTAAGTGAATCATTTGTTGATTGTGATTAGGTTATGTCTATTGAAGCTTAAATTTAGATGGCCCGCCAAGATCCCCAATCCACACGGACTTGCATGGATCACTTGATATATTCTACCGGACCAATTTAAGGGTCCATTTAGAATTGCATTTAATATATTAAGAATATAATTTGCACATTATTTATGTAATGGGCTGCTCAATTATATTAATATATTAATGAATGACATGTGGGCTTGTTTCTTTTAGTAAGAATGGGTCCGGTTCACATGTGGGCTTTTTATTTAAAGTCCAATGGATTAAATGAAATAAGAAAATAATATATAGCCCATTTGTTTAAGTGGGGCGGCAAGAAGGTTTTTAACCTAATATATTATTTTGTTTCATTGTTTTAATTAAATAAAAATTAATTAATTTATTAATTAATTGTTTAATTAAGAAACAATTCTTTTCTGAATAGGAAATATATTTCCTAGAGTTATACTATTGGTAGTAGTATACTAAAAGTAAAAGACTTATTTGGTAAGAAAATAAATAATAAAGTTTATTTATTTAATCAACTAAGGAAGTCTTTTATATAGTCACAGATACACTAAAGAGTTGGATTAGGGTTTGTATTTAATATATAGAATATATATGCATGAATGCATGCATGCGGAAAAATATATGCATGATTAAAGTCATGCGGATATATATAGAAATATACATATAATATATGCATGATAAAAGTCATGCGGATATATAGAAATATATAGTATATGCATGCATGATTAAAAGTGGTGCAGAATTATATACATTACATATATGCATGTTAAAGTTATGCGGCAATATATAATATATATACATAATATATTCGGCAACCCTAATGGAATAGGTTGAATTCGGCTAAACCTATTTGCAAGGCTTGAGAGTTTTTCTTTTGCTTAAAAAATAGAATCCAACTCTAGTGATTAGTGTGTGTTGATTTCGACTAAAAACATAAAAGAGTGAATAGATTATTCTTTGATGGTACATTAATTGCTTGTTCATCAATAAGCTTGTGTGTACAACATCGATTTAGGTTCACGCGAGTTTCGATCATTAGATTGAGAACTCAAAAGTGACCGGAATAATCTTAGTCTTCTTTTGATTGTTTTGTGACTAACAAAAGAAAAAGAAAAGTTTGTTTGTCCATTCTCAGGTTTGCAATTCAAAGAAAAGGGAGACCACGCTCCTAGGTGATTCACGTTCGTGCTAGGATTGAAGATCTTGCGGATTACCATCGACGTAAGTCAATCGGATCACGCGACAAAAAGTATTCTTCTTTTGTTGATTATATGTATGTTTAATTAATTAAAGGGTTAAGGTTCATAAAAAGGAAAAATTTTAAAACTACTAAATCTATTTTTAGTCTCGCTTTCGCTGCGTGTACTACGGTATTTTTCCCTACACCTACATGTTCAAGTACTATACATTTGTTTTCAACTAGTTCTCTTATGAAATGATGACGGATGTCAATATGCTTAGTCCTAGAGTGTTGTACCGGATTCTTAGAAATATTAATTGCACGCATGTTATCACAAAAGAGGGTTAGAGTACCTTGATTAAATCCGTAGTCGACTAGCATTTGCTTCATCCAAAGGAGAAGTGTGCATCCACTCCTCGTGGCTATGTACTCGGCTTCGGCCGTGGACAAGGAAATCGAATTTTGCTTCTTGCAAAACCAAGACACCAAGTTGTTCCCTAGGAAGAAGCAACCGTTCGATGTGCTCTTCCTATCATCGCAATTTTCTGCCCAATCCGCATCACTAAAGCTAACTAAACTAGCATTAATGTTAAAAGAGTTCCAAATCCCATAGTTGGATGTCCCATTTACATAGCGAATGATTCTCTTTACGGAAGAGAAATATGACTCTTTAGGATCTGCTTGGTACTTAACACACACACTCACACTCACACTAAAAGATATATCGGGCCTACTTGCAGTCAAATAAAGCAAACTACCAATCATGCACCGATATAGAGTTTGTTCCACACTTTATCCACTAGCATCCTTGTTTAGCTTCAAAGTGGTACTCATGGGTGTATCACAATGTTTGACATTTTCAAGACCAAACTTCTTCACTAGGTTTTTAGTATATTTAGCTTGGGTTATAAAAATCCCATAATTCAATTGCCTAATTTGCAAACCTAGAAAATAACTTAGCTCACCAACAAGACTCATATCAAATTCATGAGACATGACATCAACAAATTGTTGGACTTTAGTGTTGTTGGTGGAGCCGAACACGCTACATCAACAAATATTTGAGCTATGAAAAGCCAATAATTGTTTTTCTTGATGAATAGAGTCTTGTCAACTCTACCTCTTGTGTAGTCATTGTCAACAAGAAATTGGGTGAGGCGCTCATACCAAGCTCTTGGTACTTGTTTCAACTCATATAGAGTCTTCTTGAGGCGATAGACATGGTTGAGGTGGTGTGCATGCACAAACCCCTTGCGTTGCTCAACAAACCCTTCCTCTTGTATTAAGCCATTGAGGAAGATACTCTTCACATCCATTTGGTGCAATTTGAACTTGTGCACACAAGAAATGGACAAGAGAAGCCTAATGGACTCTAAACAGGCAACGGGAGCAAATGTCTCCTTAAAGTCAATACCCTCAATTTGAGAGTACCTTGTGCAACAAGTCTAGCCTTGTTATGAACTATCTTGCCATCCTCATCGGATTTGTTCCTATATATCCATTTGGTGCGTAAGACATTAGTGGTCTTAGGCCTAGGAACTAGAGTCCAAACCTCATTTCTTTTAAATTGGTTTAACTCTTCTTGCATGGCAAGAACCCAAAATTCATCATTTAAGGCTTCATCAACCTTTTTGGGTTCAATTTGAGAGGTGTAGCAAGTGTAGCTAATTAGATTAGCTATTTGATGCCTAGTCTTAACACCGTTATTCACATCTCTTATAACATCATTTTTGTTATGGAGATATCTAACCCATGGAGCGGGTTCTTTAGAGTTCAAGAGAGGAACTCTATCAAGGAGTTGTATGTCCTCTTCATCTAGGTTAGACCTCCCATCAACATGAGTCTCCATAACTTTCTCCAATGGAGAATCATCTATTATAATAACCTTCTCCTCATGGTCACAAGACTTGAGCCTATTATCATCAAAGACAACATTTGATGATTCCATGACGTTTAAAGCCTTCAAGTTGAAAACTCTACAGGCTCTACTATTCAAGGCGTAGCCAATAAAGATACCGTCATCACTCTTAACATCAAATTTGCCAAGTTGATCATGGTCATTTAAAATGTAGCATTTGCTTCCAAAAGTGTTAGCTAACATTTGGCTTTCTACCTCTCTATAACTCATAGAAGGTTTGCCTAGTACCGGGCCTTAGGAAGACACTATTTCCTATATAGCAAGCCGTATTGACAGCTTCGGTCTATAGATTCCTAGGGACATTGTTACTAAGCAACATAACACGGGCCATCTCTTGAAGGACCTTATTCTTCCTCTCAACAACTCCATTTTTGTTGAAGTGTCCTAGGAGCCGAAAACTCATGGGAGATGCTTAAGTTATTGCAATAGCTTTCAAAGTAGACATTCTCAAACTCTCTCCCATGGTCACTTTTAATCTGTTTAATGCTTTTAATGTTAGAATCTTTTTCATTTTCAATTTTAGAGCAAAGCATTTTAAACTTGTCAAAAGTTTCGGATTTTTCTCTAAGAAAATATGTCCACGTGAACCTAGAGAAATTATCTACATAAACAAAAATGTATCTCTTTCCACCTAAACTCTCGGTTTGCATGGGACCCATAAGATCCATGTGGAGAAGCTCTAGGGGCTCCTTGGTGGAGAGATACTTGCCCTTCTTGTGCATGTTTTTGGTTTGTTTTCCTTGTTGGCAAGGTCCACAAACACTATTGACTTTCTCCCCCAGCTTGGGAAGACCACGCACCACATTGAACTTATTTATGATTTGTAAATCCCGATAGTTCATGTGGTCAATTCTTTCATGCAGCAACACAATTTGCTCATCCTTGGACATATTACAAGAGACGACTCTGGCATGAAGACAATAGAAATTGTTGCTAGATCTCATACCTTTCAATAAGGTTTGTCTATCGGGTTTTACGATTGAGCAATCATCTTTGCTAAATAAGATGGAAGATCCTTCATCATTAAGATGAGAAATGCTTATTAAATTAGCTTTCAAGTTATCAACAAATAAAGCATTGAACAAGGAGGGTAATCCAGGAATGGAAATGGTTCATTTCCCTACAACTCTCTTTTTGGATCCATCACTAAAGGTGACACATCCCCCTTCCTCCATGACAAGAGTCTCTAAGAAACTCTTGTTTCCCGTCATGTGCCTAGAGCACCAACTATCTAAGTACCAAAAATTAGAAGAATTTGCCTTCAAGGCAATTTGAGCAACATGGCAAAAATAAGCATCTCTTCTAATCCACCTAGGTGAAACACTTTCTTTCCCAGTGGTCAATGGCATATGGGCACTAGATGTCCTAGGATCGTGCAAATTGGTTCTATTTTTCATAGAGACATGCATCTTAGCTTTAGCCTTTTTCTTTCCTATCATGCTTTCAACTCTACGCATTTTGTCATCTTCAAACCCAAGACCCCTTTTGTCACTTGGCCTTTTTCCAACATCTAACATGTGGTCAAGTTTTTTAGTGCTAGAGCCCATTTTGGCCATCAATTCTCTAGCATCTTCAAGCTCCCTCTTTATCCCTTATTCACTCCTCTTAGATAAGTCTAACTCCTTTCTTAGCTTATCTTCATTTTCCATGGTTCTCACCACTTCTTCACTTAAGTGGTCAACTTGTGTTGAGAGCTCTATGTTTTCTTCCTTCAATCTCCTAATTTCTCTTTTGTTCTTTAACCTTGAACTCTCAAACTTGACTATGTAGTCATGCATATCCATTTTCTCAACATTTCCATTTATGGAGTTAGATGAGGAGTCATCTTCACTCGAGTCATTTTCTCCTTCACTCTTTTCCTCTTCTTCACTAGTAATGTAAGTGCCTCACTTTTGATTAGCGTATTTCGTTGACAAGATCACAATGGGGTTCAATTTGTAAGGGTAGCTTAGGATTGAAGAAATCCTCATAAAGTGCCAAAGGACCTCATTGTGGAATCAAGAGCTTCATGGAAGGTGGATTCTTGACTTAACTCTCAATTGAAGAGATTTAGAGTGCACAAACACATCCCATGCATTTTAGTATTTGTGTTGTTTTGGTATGGTCGGTAAAATCTCATTGTGTTTCAAAGAAATATATTTTTGAGATTTTTCATATTTTTATGAGTCCAACTGTGTGTGGATTTGTCCCTAGATTAGTTTCGAGTGATTCAGAGACTTATCTATGTGTTTCAGATGATTTCTGATACATTTGGGATATTCCGTGTTTTTATCGGAAATCGAAGTTCAATTCCGAGCTTAAATTAGAAAGTTATGTAATTTTCCATATTTGTGATTGAGTCCGGGTTTAAATTCCGAAGACGGGATTAAATTCCGAATTTCGAGGTCAACTGGACTGAAAATCTCTCGGAACAATTGTCGGCTTCGTGTGGCATAAAAGCCACACCAAGAGTGGCTTGGCATGTGAGGGGCATGCAGCTCACAGCCTCGTTTGCCACACGCCACTCACACGCCGAACACATCTCTCTATCCCCGTTGAGCACACGTTGCACACACGGCACTCACCACATTTTGCTTTTATTTTTTCAAGGCCATTTTATTGTATGGATTAAATGCATGTGAGCTCTCTTACTTTTTGATTGCTTTGACTTTAATATGGCACATCATTGGATCACTTGTTTTTCTATCATGAGCTCACCACACATGATTTTCTCTTTTGTCTTTTACATTCTATGATCCAAATACGGTGCGTTTTTTGTGTTAAAATTTATATATATGTTATATGTATAAACTGTGCATTTGTGCAGAATTTTAAAAAGTGTAAATATATATATATAAATATATTAAATATATAAATATATTAAACGGTGCATTTGTTTTTGCAAAGACTTGATACTATATATATATATTTATTTTCTTCTTTTCTTCAACACACATTTTGGAGAGCAAAAATTCACTTTAGAGAGAGAAATATTTTTCAAGAGAGAGACTTTCAAGATTTCATCTTCACTCATCCAAATCCAAAACCCATCATCTTCACACATTATCTAGCATGTTCTAGATATGATTTCTCATGGGTTTTCTCATTTACTCATATGACTTGTAGTTATAACATTTTTGCATCTCTTCACATGTTCTTGCTTTACAAGATTACATCTTTATTACTTGACTAGTCTCAAGATTGTTTCTTTTTAACTTGAATGTTCTCAAGATAGTTTCTTTATTGTGTTTTGTGAGTTGCTTGTGGTAGATATTGCATATAGGACTTTGTTTGCCTATTTAGCTATGTTATATGCATGTCATCTAGCAAAATGATATCTAGAAATGTCTAACATGTTCATCCATGCCTAGATAAGTTTAAATGTCTAACCTTGCATTTTAGCATCTTGAATATTGCATATATTCACCTTAGGTTGTGTTATCTCTTCACTTTAGAGACAAGTCTTGTATTTGCCATTGGTAGATTGCAAGCATTGGACTAGGTTCACTTTTGAAGGCCTGCGGGTAGTATTGGTAGATTAGTAACCGTGTAAGGTTTAATGTGGTCAACCTAGGTTGTAATTGCCATTACAATTAGTGGATTGAGGTTTGTGTGTGGCGCATATAACAGCCCGTGGTTTTTCCCGTGTGGGTTTCCACGTAAAAACTCAAGTGTTATTTATTTTCCGCATTTTACACTTGTTTGTTCTCTTTGACTAGTTAGGGGTTGTTCATTGAAAATTGACTAATCAAGAAAATTGGTAATAGTTGATTAAAATCTATTCACCCCCCCCCCCCCCCCCCCCCCCCCCCCCTCTCTAGATTATATTAAACACGTTTTATATATATTTTCAAGTAACTTTGCTCTTATGGGAGGAGGCAAAGGCAATGAAGTTAGCTATGAGATCTTCATCATCTGAAGTCTCATCGCTCTCATTGGAGTCATCACTTCCACTTCATGTGGCGGCCATCACTTTTCCCTTCTTATTCTTCAAATTTCCACAATCGGGAGCGATATATCCTGTGCCACCATACTCAAAGCATTGGAT
Organism: Acer saccharum; assembly: GCA_030490815.1. Lineage (NCBI taxonomy): Eukaryota > Viridiplantae > Streptophyta > Magnoliopsida > Sapindales > Sapindaceae > Acer > Acer saccharum. The sequence goes on from CM059876.1 coordinate 24,418,167, forward strand.
CCCTTTCCTTTCACTCCTTTCTTACCTAGGCTCAAACCTCTTGAAGGGAGTCTTTTTCTTCAAGTCTTAGCCTTTGGATCCAAAGCCCTTTTTCTCAAACTTGGCGAACTTCTTGAACCTTCTCATCAACAAGGCCATGTCTTCGTCCGAGTCATCCTTCTCCCCCTTCTCAACTTTGGAGGCTTTCAAAGCAATTCCCTTTTGCTTTTTAGGAGGTGTGGAGATAGGACCCTTACTAGACTCATATGCTAGAAGGCTCACAATCACCTCACTCGGCTTCATATCCTTGTAATCACTGTTCTCTTTTAAAGCCGTTACCTTGGACTCAAACCTCTCGGGAAGCGATCTCATTATCTTTTGCTTGATCCTTCTATCCGAGTAAGGGTCACCAAGTTGATGACTTTGGTTGACTATGTCCATCAACTTGATCTCAAAGTCGTTGAAGCACTCATCCTCCTTCATCCTTAGTATCTTGAATTAAGTTTGGAGGACTTGAAGCTTAGAGTCCTTAACCACTTTGGTTCCCTCATGTGCAACTTCTAGGATGTCCCATGCCTTTTTAGCGATCCTAGTGTTTTGAATCAATTTATATTAATTCTCGTTCATTGCACATAGGATGGCATGCATCGCCTTCCTATTCTATTTCGATGCCTCAAACTCTTGCGCATTCCATTACGCCTTAGGCTTGAGTACATCCTCTCTTCCACCTATAGAAGTCATCATTGGTGGAGTGTAGCCGTCTTCAACTGCCATCCATGCCCTATCGTGGATTTGACAAATGTATGACTCCATCTTGCCTTTCCAAGAGACATAATTCAACTTGGTGAGTATGGGAGGTCTTGTGCTAGAAGCACCCTCGTTGCCACCACCGTTTCCACCGTTTCCACCATTTCCACTAATAGTGTTTATGAATGAATGAAATGAATGCAAGTGTATGAATGATCAAAAAACACATAAAATGCCAAACACACCAAAATAAGCAAGGATCTCCTAAGTATATCTAGGAACCCGCTCTGATACCAATTGAAACTAATATTACGTTGTGTGTATAAAACTATCTAGAAAGGGGGAGAGGGGGGGGGGGGGGGGGGGGGGGGGGTGTGAATAGATTTTAATCCAATTATTACCAATTTTCACAATGAGTCAATTTTACGAAAATAACCCCAATCTAGTCAAAGTAATAAATCAAGTGTAAAGTACGAAATTTAAATAACACTTGATTTTTACATGGAAACCTTCAACAAGGAAAAACCACGGGCTTTTATGTGCGCCACACACGAACCTCGAATTCACTAATTGCAATGGTGTTTACAACCTAGGTTGACCTCAACCTCTCACGGTCTATAACCCACCACTACTACCCATAGGCCTTTAAAAGTGAACCTAGTCCAATTTGCTTGCGGCCTAAGCAACCTTAGCCATAAGTCTTACTTCTCAATGAAGAGATTAAACAACCTAAGTGAACATGTAAAGATATCCAAATTTGCACTTAGTGCTAGATTACACTAAATACTTATCTAGGATTATAAGATGACAATTAAATCAGTCTTAGATATCAATTGCTATATGCCATGGCATAAAGCATAGCTAACATAGATTAAACAATCCTAAGTATAGCTATCACAAAACAACACTCAATCAAAACAACACAACAATCTCTATCTTGTATAATAGAATATAATCTAAGAACATACAAGTAATTAAAGAGATGTCTTGTTAAGTAAAACACTAAGATTAGATGAAATTAGTGAAAAACTTACCAAGAGATGCGTGTTGAGTAAGACCCATGCAAGCAAGCATCCTAGATATGCTAGAAGATGTTAGATGAAGTTTTGATGCATATGAAAAGGGTTTTGAGTGTTTTAGAGAATCAAAGGATTAATCTTTGTGCCTTTTCTCTTAAGTCTCTCTATATTTCTCTTTAGGGTTCTTCAAAATGCAAGAGCTGAATTTAGAGAAAGAGATAATGATGTATTTATAGACATCAAGAACAAGGCCGGCGAAAAGACAAGTTTTCCCCTGAATCGCATCATCGGTGGTTTCAAAACCGCCGATCCAACTGCCGAATTGAGTCTCGAGAGAACGTGGGATCAACGGCGGTTTCATGGCTACCAAATCCAATTGCCGATTTGAGACCGAGATATTTAAATCAATTAGGTCTCATTGGCGATTTCGAACAACGGTCATGGCCATCGATCATAACCATCGAATTGCTCCAAAATTTTATGGACTCAAACGGTGGTTTCATTCGGCGGTCATGGCCGTCGATCAAACCGTTGTTTCTGTAGGGAAAAATACCAAGAAGTGCACGCAGCGGAAGCGAGACTAAAAAAATAGATTTAGTGACTTTTAAAAATTTTTCCTTTTATGAACCTTAAACCCTTTAATTAATTAAACATGCATATACAATAACAAAAAGTAGATTACCTTTTGTCGCGTGATCCGATTGACTTACGTCGATGGTAATCCGCAAGATCTTCAATCCTAGCACGAACGTGGATCACCTAGGAGCGTGGTCTCCCTTTTCTTTGAATTGCAAACCTGTGAATGGACAAAACAAAACATTTCTTTTCTTTGTTAGTCACAAAACAATCAAAAGAATGTCTAAGATTATTCCGGTCACTTTTGAGTTCTCAATCTAATGATCGAAACTCGCGTGAACCTAGATCGATATCGTATACACAAGCTTATTAATGATTAAGCAAATAGTATACTATCAAAGAATAATCTAACACTCCTTTTTGTCTTAGTAGAATAAAAAACCCTCTATGAATGAAGAAGAAGAAGAAAAATATAATCTCATGAACACATGTGTGTGGTGGCCGAACCCTATAGCAAGAATAATATAGGGTGGCCGAATTTTGCTTCCTTTCTCCTTTAGGGTTGCCGAATTCTATGTAGTTATGTATTAGGGTTGGCCGAATTTCATCATGTCACTTATATAGGGTGACCGAAATTCAACCCTAATTCTTTTCAACTTTTTAGACTTCAAACCCTAATCTAACTCATAGATATTTTATTCTATTCTTTTAACTAAATAAAAGGACTCCTTATTTGATTAAATAAATAAAATTAATTATTTATTTCCTTATCAAACAAGTCTTTTACTTTTAGGAAATATATTTCCTGATTAGAAAAGATTTGTTTCTTTAATTAAACAATTAATTAATAAATAAATTAATTCTTATTTAATTAAAACAAATGAAACAAAATAATATATTAGGTTAAAACTTTAACCTTTTTGCCCTACTTGAATAGAATTGGGCCTAATATTATTTTCTTATTTCATTTAATCCATTAGACTTTAAATAAAAAGCCCACATATGAACCAGACCCATTCTTACTAAAAGAAACAAGCCCATATGTCTTTCATTAATATATTAATATAATTGAGCAGCCCATTACATAAATAATGTGCAAATTATATTCTTAATATATTAAATGCAATTCTAGATGGACCCTTAAATTGGTCCGGTAGAATATATCAAGTGATCCATGCAAGTCCGTGTGGATTGGGGATCTTGGCGGGCCATCTAAATTTAAGCTTCAATAGACATAACCTAATCACAATCAACAAATGATTCACTTAGGTCCGATCCATTAATTTTAACTCATTCCACTAAAGAGCTAAAATTGAACTCTTAAATAAAGATAGAAAAGGAAGATGCTCCTCATTCATACCCTAGACAATCATATTGGAGATAGTGTATCCTCGTGATTAATATCAGTAATCGCCAAGAGTTCATAGACCGCCTATAACTCTCCAAGTTACCATATTTACTCATATGACCAAGTTTTGAACTTGGATATTTTGACTTGTCCAGAAGCCATGTTTTCAATAGACACTATTGAAAACTCAACGTTGAGATTTAATATCCAATTACCTCAAAACATCCATATGATGATATTATACTCTCATTTTATTAAATGGAGCCACGATGTCCATATCTATAAATGAAGTCCTCTATCGATTAACAAATGAATATCACCAAACTATCGAGGATAGACTATGCGATATAATCGTACTCATTGATAACTCAAATGATATCACTTGCAACCATAAGTCCATCATTTATCTCAGGATTAAGATAGACTCTCCGATTGTCCTGATAATGAAAAGACTTTTATCTACTGACGGTTCTAGATAAAGCTTTTCATTGTGATCCAGTTCAATGCACCCAGTGCACTAGATCCTTTTGCTCGAAGACACTCCGATGATTTTAGACTCATCATATCTCATTTGATCCCACTCAAATGCTAGCAAAAGAATTCTACAACTTTAACAAGATAAAGGTGCCCAACCTTTAACTTAAGTTGTGAACATTATTCAAGACTAATTAAAGAATTGTGTCTACCACATACATATCCAGATGTACGAACAATTCTTCTTTTCCCATAGTCTTTAGACCTTATGATTATTTACTTTGACAATTATAATATTAACTATAAATGCTATACCATTTGTTAAACCAGAAATCACTTTATTAATATGAAAAAGATTGTTAATTACAACATTACACTCTTGCTATTGAGCATAATCCTAACAGTTTCACCACTTTTGGTGAAACCAATGGAGAAGCCAAGGGCATTCTCCGAAGACGATCCTCATGCTAAACCAAGCACACCATTGTGCATGCACGGACGTTTCCGAACAATATTCAGGAAACGAATTACTAGACACATTAACACACAACAAGATACGACAACAAAATGCAAGTGTGAAATGTGACATGTGAAGAGAATGCACACAAAAGCAATATACACATATGCAAGCATGATAAGTGTATGTGTACAACTAAGTCTCTTCAATGTAAACTAAGCACTAGAGATATACCTTTAGAGTGCTTATCACCTTGAGGTCATGAGAGGGCCTTTGAGCTTAATCATCAATCACTTAAGCTACCCTTACAATTCAAACCCCAATTGTGGTTTGTCACCGAAATAAGCCAATCAAACTTTGAGAAACTTACATTTCTCTTGATGAATAGAGTCTTGTCAAAACTATCTCTTGTGTAGTCATTGTCAACATGAAATTGAGTGAGGCGCTCATACCAAACCCTCGGTGCTTGTTTCAACCCATATAAAGCCTTCTTGAGGCGATAGACATGGTTAGGGTGGTGTGTATCCACAAACCCCTTAGGTTGCTCAACAAACACTTCTTTTTGTAAGAAGCCATTGAGGAAGGCACTCTTCACGTCCATTTGGTGCAATTTGAATTTCTGCACACAAGAAATGGATAAGAGAAGCCAAATAGACTCTAAACGGGCAACGGGAGCAAATGTCTCCTCAAGTCAATACCCTTAATTTGAGAGTACCCTTGTGCAATAAGCCTTACCTTGTTACGCACAATGTTGCCATCCTCATCGGATTTGTTCCTATATATCCATTTGGTGCCTATGACATTAGTGGTCTTAGGCCTAGGAATTAGAGTCCAAACCTCATTCTTTTCGAATTGGTTTAGCTCTTCTTGCATGGCAAGAACCCAAAATTCATCATTTAAGGCCTCATCGACCTTTTTAGGTTCAATTTGAAAGGTGAAGCAAGTATAACTAATGAGATTAGCTATTTGACATCCAATCCTAACACCCTCATTAACATCTCCAATAACATCATTTTTGCTATGGAGATGTCTAACCAATGGAGCGGGTTCTTTAGAGTTCAAGAGAGTAACTCTATCAAGAGGTTGTGTGTCCTCTTCATCTAGGTTAGACCTCCCACCAATAGGAGTCTCCATAACCTTCTCCAAGGGAGAATCATCTACTACAACAATCTTTTCCTCATGGTCACTAGACTTGAGCCTATTATCATCAATGACAACGTTTGATGATTCCATGATGCTCCGAGTCTTCAAGTTAAAAACTCTATAGGCTCTACTATTCAAGGCATAGCCAATAAAGATACCCTCATCACTTTTAGCATCAAACTTGCCAAGTTGATCACGGTCATTTAAAATGTAGCATTTGCTTCCAAAAAAGTGGAAGTAGCTAACATTTGATTTTCTACCTCTCCATAACTCATAGGAGGTTTACCTAGTACTGGGCATTAGGAAGACTCTATTTCCTATATAGCAAGTTGTGTTAACGACTTCGGCCCATAGGTTCCTAGGGACATTATTGCCAAACAACATCACACGGTCCATCTCTTGAAGGACCTTATTCTTCCTCTCAACAACTCCATTTTGTTGAGGTGTCCTAGGAGCCGAAAACTCATGGGAGATGCATAAGTTGTTGCAATAGCTTTCAAAATAGGCATTCTCAAACTCCCTCCCATGGTCACTTCTAATTCGTTTAATGCTTTTAATATTAGAATCTTTTTCATTTTGAATTTTAGTGCAAAGCATTTTAAACTTGTCAAAATTTTCATATTTTTCTCTAAGAAAATATGTCCACGTGAACCTAGAGAAATCATCTACGCAAACAAAAATGTATCTCTTTCCACCTAAACTCTTGGTTTGTGACACGCCCAAACCGGTTCTACAAATGTCACTGTAATTTAACCTAATCTACCTCGGTTGTATTAAAGGGGCGTGCGAGTCTGGTGACCCTATTGCAAGTGCACAAGTCGTCAATCTAGTGTAGTGAGCAAATAAGGGTATCGTTCCCATGAGGTAAGCACTGCAAGCTTTCTATCCTTAGATTACTCTACAATTTCCTAATGCTTCTAACAAGTTTACCTAAGTTAACTAGTGATTACAACTGAATAGGTCTAAGTTGAAGATGTTGAATTAGCAATTACAACTACTTGAATTAAATTCTAAAATGAAAATTGTTAAGGAATTAGATTCATTCAAGTAACATCCTAGCTACTCATCAATCAATCGTTAAGCCTATCCTCCAATTACCACATGCATATATTCATATGAATGTTATAAGCACCTAATTCTCAACTTAATCACCATTAATTCTAAGATTAGAGAGTGATCAAGGGGAAATCAATGATTGAATGGTAGAGAATTACAAGTTAGTAATCTCTACTCATAGGTGCTTCTCTATTTAATATGCAATAAATGGTCCATGCATACAACTACATCAAGTTTTGCACTATAAAGAGATAGGTGGTTGCAACCACCACACATGCAATTATGAATGCACAAAACAAGACTTAAGAGGATTATACAAATATAATTGATTAGATAACAAGAAAGTACAAGAATTACATCTAATTCCTTAGCAAAAGGGATTAGCTACACATAGTATCAAAATTACAAGGGTTTACAAGTAAGGAAAACATCACCAATGGACAACTTGTGAAGTGGAAATGCTCTTCCTTGCAATCCAAGCAACTCACTCTTCTATGGCAACTTGAGATAATCACTCTAAGTAACCAAAATGGGGTGTTTGGCTACCTAGAAATTGGCCAAGAAAATACTATCTTTCTTGATTCCTAAGAACAAAATATCTTTAACTAATATCTCCTTTTTACTTCTCTCTCTAACTCACTCTATCTTCTCTCTAACTAAAACTAACTATTCCACTCCATCTTGACACATTCGTATATGCATGAGAGAGAGAGAAGGTCTTCCAAGGACAATAGGTGGAGAAAAGGGGCAGACTTCTTTGACTATTGGGGCTGGCTTCAGTCTACTTGCAGCCTCTCAGAATCAGCGGCGGGCATGCACGGCGGCTAGTTGCCCGCCGCATGAACCCGCCGGGCACGATTTGCCTTCACCGCGGACTCCTTCGGCTGGATTTGTCTCGCCGTGGCCTGCCTGGGAACCCGCCGGTCATGACGGCGGCCTTGTTCCCGCCTTCCAGAATGCTTGAGCTCGCCAATTTGAAGAGATACTCCTCCGGCAGCTTTGTTCCCGCCGGCCTGACTGCACGAACCTGCCTACTTACTCTTTTTCTTCTTTTCTTCCCAAATTGCCCCTATTTCTTCACTTTAGACAAAAATACCCTTGAAACACCTGTTTTACCTGAAATTACTCATTTACACAATTAAACATATGGAATGCTTAGAAAATGATAGCAAAAACAAGGTAAAAGGGGCACTAAATATAAATATTTAGAGCACGATCAGTTTGCATGGGACCCATAAGATCCATATGGAGAAGCTCTAGGGGCTCTTTGGTGGAGAGATACTTGCCCTTCTTGTGCATGCTTTTGGATTGTTTTCCTTGTTGACAAGGTCCATAAACACCATTGACTTTCTTCACAAGCTTGGGAAGGCCACGCACAACATTGAACTTATCTATGATTTGTAAATCCCAATAGTTCATGTGGCCAAGTCTTTTATGTCACAACTCAATTTGCTCATCCTTGGATACATTACAAGAGATAACTCTAGCCTCAAGACAATATCAATTATCGCTATATCTCATACCTTTCAATAAAGTTTGTCCATCGGGCTTTAGGATTGAGCAATTATCTTTGCTAAACAAGATGAGAACAAGATGAAGAATCCTTCATCACTAAGATGAGAAATGCTTATTAAATTGGCTTTCAAGCCATCAACATATAAAGCTTTGGACAAGGAGGGTAATCCGGGATTGGAAATGGTTCCTTTCCCTACAACCCTAATTTTAGATCCATCACCAAAGGTGATACATCCCTTTTCATCCATGACAAGAGTCTCGAAGAAACTCTTGTTTCCCGTCATGTGCTTAGAGAACCCACTATCCAAATACCAAAAATTAGAAGAATTTGCCTTCAAGGCAATTTGAGCAACATGGCAAAAATAAGCATCTCTTCTAATCCACCTAGGTGACACTTTCTTTCCTAGTGGTCAATGGTACATGGGCTCTAGATGTCCTAGTATCATGCAAATTGGTTCTATTTTTCCTAGGAACATGCATCTTGGCTCTAGCCTTTTTCTTTTCCATCATGCTTTTAACTCTACATATTTTAATATAATGAAAGCAATTTGGTCTAATATGACCATCAATACCACAAAAATGACATGTCGGGATGAAGTTAGGAATCATACCATGTCCTTGGGCATGCATATGAGCCTTCCCATGTCGTTGTGGTTGAAACGGTTCATTGCTTCTTTGTTGAGCTTGCATGATTGGTCTCTTTCCTTGATGAGCCAATTGTTGAGGAAAGTTTCCTTGGGGAGTTCTTGTAGGTTGAGCTTGAGGTTGCCTTCTAGGTGCCACCTTCACTTGTGCACTATGTGAGCATTATCCTAGATCAATTTTCTTCCTAGGAGTTTGCATCGGTGAAGCTTCTTTGTTGCTCAAGCTCTTGACAAACACGGTCTTGTTGGGAGTGGAGGTCTCCTTGCCATCTTTAAACCTAAAACCTCTCTTGTCACAAGGACTCTTTCCAACACCTAGCATGTGGTCAAGTTTCTTGGTGCTAGAAGCCATCCTAGTCATTGACCCTTTAGCTTCTTCAAGCTCTCTCTTCAAACCTTCTTCACTCCTCTTAGATAAGACTAACTTCTCTCTTAGCTTATCTTCATTCTTCATGGATCTCACCACTTCTTCACTTAATTGCTCAACTTGGATTGATAGCTCAAGGTTTTCTTCTTTCAACCTTTGAATCTCTCTCTTGTTCATCATCCTTGAGCATTCAAACTTAGTGATGTAGTCTTGAAGATCCATTTTCTCCACATTTCCATTTGTGGAGTTAGATCATCTTCACTTGAGTCATTTTCCTCTTAACTCTCTTCCTCTTCTTCACTAGTACCTTTGCTTTTGTGAGAGGAGGCAAAGGCTATGAAGTTAGCCATGAGTTCTTCATCATCTGAAGACTTATCTCTCTTGTCGGAGTCATCACTTCCACTTCATGTGGCGGCTATCGCCTTTCCCTTCTTCTTGTTCTTCAAATTTGTAAGGTTCCCATTTGTTGATTGGCTCATTTCGTGGATAAACCACATGTTGGGGTCTTTTGTAAGGGTAGTCTAGGTGTTGGTAGTATTGTTCGAAGTCCTTTGAAGACCTCGTTTTGATAAGCACCGAAGGTATATTTCTTTGTGCTTACTTGTCTTGAAAAGATAGTTGCACACACTCACAACTCATGCATATGTTTAATCCTTGTATGTTGTGTGTCTTATTTGTGTGTTTTAATGTTCATTAACATCTCTTCTTGCATGTTAGTTTGATTGCATCTTGCATATCCAATTGCCTTGTCATGCTTAGACTTAGGATTGCATTTTTGCATTGGGCGCTCCCAAAAGCGCTCTACAGAAGCGCTGTACGAACAGCCCCCTTCGAGCGCTATACAGACCTGATCGATTTAATTCAGTCGCTGTACGGGCACTGTACAAAGCGCTGTATGTACAGCGCCCCTCTGTTTTCCCGTGAGAACAAAGCAGGGGCGCTGTACAAAAGCGCCCTACGTACAGCGCCTAAGGCAATTTTGAGGCAAACTTATCAAAACGACCACACTTTATTTTGGCCTCCTATATATATGCCACTTTGACTTTAGGTCAATTAAGAGAGTTCATATTCAGATTTCATACTTAGGATATTTTCAAAGAGAAGAAAAATTCCAAGAACTCATTTTTAATTACTCAAACACTTTTTCATGATCATCAATCATCATCTAGCATCATCTTTGATCTTCTAGATGTCATCTTGCATGGATTCTTCATCATACTTTGCTTGGTAAGCTTTTCACTAATATCTTACATATTTTGTGTTTCTCTTAACAAGCAATCTCAATTAATTACTTGTATGTTATTTTATATACTTTGAATACAAGTTTGAGATTAGTATGATGTATGTTTGAGAAGTTGTATTGTGATAGCTAATTAGGTTTTGTGCTTAATCTTGATTAGCTAAACTATTTGACATGTCATTTAGTTTTTGTAAGGATTCCCGTTGTTTTTAATTGGCTTATTTTGTGATCAAACCATAATTGAGGATTCTTTGTAAGGATAGTTTAGATGTTGTTATTAGTGCATTAGGCCCTTTGAAGACCTCATTATTGACAAGCACCAAAGGTAATATTCTAAGTGCTTACTTGTCTTGAAGAGATAGTTGCACACACTCACAACTCATGCACATGTTTAATCTTTGTATGTTGTGTTTCTTTTTGTTGTGCATAAATGCTTATGTACATCTCTTCTTGCTTGATTTTATGATTGCATCTTGTGTTTATAACATCATAGCATTTAGGCTTTTAGGATGCATATTGGTTGACTTTTGTTCCCTTTGCATGATTGCTTGTGGGGACAAAATTGTAGGCTGTGCGCTGGTCCACCAGCGCCGGTCGACCAGCACCGCTCACTGGCGCAAAACGCCCAGTGGAGCGCCGCTGGTCGTGCGCTAGTGTGGACCAGCGCCGGCCACCAGCGCCAATCGCCCAGGTGTGCGCCGCTGGACTGGCGCTAGTGGCAGCACCTGTCGTCCAGCGCTCAAGCCAAAATTGGCTTGTGCGCTGGTCCTGCGCTGGTCCACCAGCGCAGGTTCACCAGCGCACAGAGTATTTTTTTGGCGAAATATCAAAACGACCTCACTTCACTTATGGCCTCTATATATATGCTAACTTGATTTTAGGTCACTTACAAGAGTTCTTATTCATGCTTCATACTTAGGATATTTTTCAAGAGAAGAAAAATACACAAAGAACTCATTTTTAATTACTCAAACACAATTTCATGATCATCAATCATCATCTAGCATCATCTTAGATCATCTAGATGTCATCTTGCATGGAATCTTCATCATACTTTGCTTGGTAAGCTTTTCACTAATATCTTACATATTTTGTGTTTAATTTATCTAGCAATCTCAATTAATTACTTGATTGTTATTTTGTATGCTTTAGATACAAAATTGAGATTAGTATGATGTATGTTTGAGAAGTTGTATTGTGCTAGCATATTAGGTTTTGTGCTTGATATTGATTAGCTTAACTAATTGACATGTCATTTAGTTTTGATATCTAGGATTGTTCTTAATTGCATATTAATCATCTTAAATAAGCATATAGGGTTTCCCTTGCTCTATGTTGCATTTTGGATATTTTCACATATTCACTTAGGGTTGTATTCTCTTCAAGAAAAGGTAAGTCTTGTGTGTAGCAATCGGGATTAGGTTGCTTAGATCACAAGCAAATTGGACTAGGTTCACTCATACCGGGATTAGGTAGGTGTGTGATTACTTTCGGGATTAGATTGTAATTGTTTGCACATTTAGTGGATTCGAGGTTCGAGTGTGGCTTACTTACATAGCCCGTGGTTTTTTCCGTGAGGGTTTCCACGTAAAAATCAAGTGTTGATTTAATTTCCGCACCATATTACACTTGCTTGTTTATATTATCTTGAGGGTAAATTCGTAATTTTGACTAACACGAAAAATTGGGTAAAAAGCGTAAAATCTATTCACCCCCCCTATAGATAGCTTTATACACACCGTGTAGGGAAAAATAACAAAAGTAGTACACGCAGCGGAAGCGATACTAAAATTAGATTTAGTGACTTTTAAAATTTTTTTCCTTTATGAACCTTAAACCCTTTTAATCAATAAACATGCATATATATTAACAAAAAGTAGATTACCTTTTGTCGCGTGATCCGATTGACTTACGTCGATGGTAATCAGCAAGACCTTCAATCCGAGCACGAACGTGGATCACCTAGGAGCGTGGTCTCCCTTTTCTTTGAATTGCAAACCTGTGAATGGACAAAACAAAACTTTTCTTTTCTTTGTTAGTCACAAAACAATAAAAAGAATGTCTAAGATTATTCCGGTCACTTTTGAGTTCTCAATCTAATGATCGAAACTCGCGTGAACCTAGATTGATATCGTATACACAAGCTTATTGATGATTAAGCAATAGTATACTATCAAAGAATAATCTAACACTCCTTTTTGTCTTAGTAGAATAAAAACTCTCTATGAATGAAGAAGAAGAAGAAGAAAAATAAAATCTCAAACACACATGTATGTGGTGGCCGAACCCTATAAGAACACTTATATAGGTTGGCCGAATTTTTCTTCTTTTTCCTTTAGGATTGCCGAATTCTATGTAGTTTTAGATTAGGGTTGGCCGAATTTTATCATGTCACTTATATAGGGTGACGGAAATTCAACCCTAATTCTTTTCAACTTTATAGACTTCAAACCCTAATCCAACTCATTAATTTTTTATTCTTTTATTTTGACTAAATAAAAAGACTCCTTATTTGATTAAATAAATAAAATTAATTTATTTATTTCCTTATCAAACAAGTCTTTTACTTTTAGGAAAGATTTGTTTCTTTAATTAAACAATTAATCAATAAATTAATTAATTCTTATTTAATTAAAACAAATGAAACAAAATAATATATTAGGTTAAAACATTAACCTTGCCGCCCCACTTGTATAAAATTGGGCCTAATATTATTTTCTTATTTCATTTAATCAATTGGACTTTAAATAAAAAGCCCACATGTGAACCAGACCCATTCTTACTAAAAGAAACAAGCCCACATGTCTTTCATTAATATATTAATATAATTGAGCAGCCCATTACATAAATAATGTGCATATTATATTCTTAATATATTAAATGCAATTCTAGATGGACCCTTAAATTGGTCCGGTAGAATATATCAAGTGATCCATGCAAGTCCGTGTGGATTGGGGATCTTGGCGGGCCATCTAAATTTAAGTTTCAATAGACATAACCTAATCACAATCAACAAATGATTCACTTAGGTCCGATCCATTAATTTTAACTCATTCCACTAAAGAGCTAAAACTGAACTCTTAAATAAAGATAGAAAAGGAAGATGCTCCTCATTCATACCCTAGACAATCATATTGGAGATAGTGTATCCTCGTGATTAATATCAGTAATCGCCAAGAGTTCATAGACCGCCTATAACTCTCCAAGTTACCATATTTACTCATATGACCACGTTTTGAACTTGGATATTTTGACTTGTCCAGAAGCCATGTTTTCAATAGACACTATCGAAAACTCAACGTTGAGATTTAATATCCAATTACCTCAAAACATCCATATGATGATATTATACTCTCATTTAATTAAATGGAGCCACGATGTCCATATCTATAAATGAAGTCCTCTATCGATTAACAAATGAATATCACAAAACTATCGAGGATAGACTATGCGATATAATCGTACTCATTGATAACTCAAATGATATCACTTGCAACCGTAAGTCCATCATTTATCTCAGGATTAAGATAGACACTCCGATTGTCCTGATAATGAAAAGACTATTATCTACTGACGGTTCTAGATAAAGCTTTTCATTGTGACCCGGTTCAATGCACCCAGTGCACTAGATCCTTTTGCTCGAAGACACTCCGATGATTTTAGACTCATCATATCTCATTTGATCCCACTCAAATGCTAGCAAAAGAATTCTACAACTTTAACAAGATAAAGGTGCCCAACCTTTAACTTAAGTTGTGAACATTTTTCAAGACTAACTAAAGAATTGTGTCTACCACATACATATCCAGATGTACGAACAATTCTTCTTTTCCCATAGTCTTTAGACCTTATGATTATTTACTTTGACAATTATAATATTAAACTATAAATGCTATACGATTTGTTAAACCAGAAATCACTTTATTAATATGAAAAAGATTGTTAATTACAACATTACACTCTTGCTAATGAGCATAATACTAACAATCTCCCACTTGCGCTATAGCAAATGTGTCATATCTCTCAAGCCCATGTTCTCTAGATGCCCATCGAAACTCTTCTGAGGTAGAGCCTTTGTGAAGGGATCCGCTAGATTTTTTGCTGACGCGATTTTGGTAATCGTCACGTCACCTCTTTGAACAATCTCCCTTAAAAGATGATATTTTCTTTCAATGTGTTTACCTCTCTTGTGACTTCTTGGTTCTTTCGAATTAGCCACTGCTCCACTGTTGTCACAGTAGATAGTGATTTGCTTATTCGCACTAGGAACCACTTCCAAGTCAATCAAGAATTGGCGGAGCCAAACAGCCTCTTTGGCAGCCTCGCATGCAGCAACATACTCAGCTTCCATGGTGGAATCAGCAATACAAGATTGCTTGATACTCCTCCATATAACTGCTCCTCCTCCAATAGTAAACACAGCCCCTGATGTGGATTTTCTGGAGTCAGAATCTGATTGGAAATCAGAATCTGTATACCCAACGGGGACCAAATCCCCTCCAGAGTATACAAGCATATTATCTCTCGTTCTCTTGAGATACTTGAAAATATGCTTGACTGCCGTCCAGTGATCAGGACCAGGTTTCGATTGAAACCTGCTAACTATGCCAACAGTAAAACAAATATCTGGTCTAGTACAGAGCATTGCATACATGAGACTTCCAACTGCCGAGGCATATGGAACTCTATTCATGAATTGCTCTTCATGCTCATTCTTAGGAACTTGTTCCTTAGAAAGCTTGATTCCATGTCTGAAAGGTAACATACCTTTCTTGGAATCCTGCATGGAAAACCTAGACAAGATCTTGTCTATGTATGAAGTTTGGGATAATGCAATCGTTCTATTCTTTCTATCCCTTATTACTTGGATACCTAGAATAAAACTTGCTTCTCCTAAGTCCTTCATATCAAATTGTTTTGCTAACCATTCTTTTACTGATGTCAATACACCTACATCATTTCCAATGAGTAGTATATCATCAACATAAAGAATCAGGAAAACCAACTTGTCGCCTTTAATCCTTTTGTATACACAAGGTTCGTCAGGATTCTGAATAAATCCAAAACCTTTGACAGCTTGATCAAACCTTATGTTCTAGGATCTGGATGCTTACTTTAATCCATATATGGATTTCTGCAACTTGCATACCTTATCCACTTGGCCCTTTTCAATGAATCCCTCTGGTTGCATCATGTAGATGCTTTCGTCAAGACTTCCATTTAGGAAAGCTGTCTTGACGTCCATTTGCCAAATCTTTAGATCTAAAGATGCTGCAATGGATAAGAGTATCCTAATGGATTTAGGCATGGCCACAGGAGAGAAGGTTTCCTCGTAATCGATACCTTCTTTCTGTGTATACCCTTTAGCTACCAATCTAGCTTTAAAGGTTTCCACCTTTCCATCCATACCTCTTTTCCTCTTGTATACCCACTTGCACCCAATGGGTTTTATCCCTTTAGGTAAGTCTACAAGGGACCAGACTTTGTTATCGAACATAGATTCAATCTCGGATTGCATTGCCTTTTGCCAATGGCGACTATCAACATCCTCCATAGCTTCCTTGTACGTATAGGGATCATCGTCGTCCGGGAGATTCTCCACTGATTCTCCTAGACCGATGTATCTTTCGGGTTGTGTTCTAACCCTCACACTACGACGAGGAATGGTAGGTTGTTGATCTTGTGTTGGATCGGAACTTACAATTGGGTTAGGTTGTGTAACCTCTCGTGGAATTGTATCTCCTGACATCTCATTCAGGACAATTCTACTTCTAGGCACAAAATCATTCATATAGTCCTTTTCCAGAAATTTAGCATTTGTCGAAACAAATACTTTAAGATCTGAAGGACTATAGAAATAATATCCTTTAGTTTCTTTTGGATACCTTACAAATATACATGTTTCTGAACGGGACTCCATCTTTTCTGTCTTTCCTTTTAACACATGCGCAGGACAACCAAATATCCTTAAGTGTTGTAAACTAGGCTTGCGCCCAGTCCACAACTCATGCAGTGTTTTAGGAACAGACTTAGATGGTACATCGTTTAGAATGTATATAGCAGTTTGTAAAGCATATCCCCAAAAAGAAATAGGAAGTGTTGAATAACTCAACATAGACCTAACCATATCCAAAAGAGTTCTATTTCTCCTTTCTGCTACCCCATTCTGTTGAGGTGTACCTGGTGCAGAAAACTGAGAAACTATCCCATTATCAATAAGATATTGCTGAAACTCACCAGATAGATATTCTCCACCACGATCAGATCTCAAGATTTTTATGTGTTTCTCAAGCTGATTTTCCACTTCAGCTTTGAATGCTTTGAACATGTCAAAAGCATCCGACTTATGTCGCATGAGATACACATAACCAAATCTCGAGTAATCATCTATGAAGGTGATGAAGTACTCATATCCACCTCTAGCTTGAATGCTCATAGGTCCACATACATCAGTGTGTATCAATCCTAAACATTCAGTGGCTCTTGCACCTTTGGCAAAGAACGTCCTTTTGGTCACTTTACCTTCCAAACAAGATTCACAAGTTGGTAGATCATCAACCTTTAAGTCACTCAAAGGTCCGTCACATACCAATCTTTTAATCCTATTAAGGTTAATATGACCTAAGCGTAAATGCCAAAGGTAGGTTTCATCTGTTGATAATTTTACTCTTTTATGATTAGGTTCCGTTATTTCTGTGTCTAACGAGTGAGAGATATTTCTATGCAAAAAGTATAGACCGTTTTCCAATGTACCTTTGCAAATAATTTTGTCATTCTTACTAATAATAAAAACTTTATTAAAAGTAACCGAATATCCAAATTTATTCAAACAAGAAACTGAAATTAAATTCCTCTTGAATTGAGGTACATAATAAACGTCTATCAAATCTAAATGCCTTCTAGAATCCAAATAAACTCTAATATCTCCCACTGCACTTGCAGACACTAACGTTCCGTTGCCCAAGCGCAAATTGATTTCATTCTTACTCAGCTTTCTCCTTTCTTGAAAGCCCTGCAAGGAATAACAAACATGATTAGTGGCTCCTGAGTCTATGATCCAAGAATCTGTAGAATCAGCCAAAAAACATGTTTCAAGATAATTCAAATTACCTTCTTCCTTCTTGTTCTAGGACTTTGGGCAATTTCTCTTCCAATGTCCCTTTTCACCACAAAGGAAGCATTTCCCTTTGATCTTGGTTACTTTCTTGGTCTCCTTCTTGATAGGCCCAAGTTGCTTTTTCTTCTGTTGTTTCTTGACCTTTTGACGGGCCTTAACAGTAGCAACTTTACCAACCATATGAATCTCTTGACCTTTGCCTTTCACAAGGATCTTTTCAGCACTTTGAACATCTTGCATCAGGCCTTGTAAGGTGTATTCCTTTTTGTTCAAAGTGTAGTCCAATTTGAACTGATCAAAGGAATCTGACAATGAATTGACAACCATATCAATCTTTGTCTCACCATCTATCTCAGCGCCATGTAGTTCAGCAATGTTGAGATGTGCTATGACTTTCATCATGTGATCTTTCACAGCCTGTCCAGGTTTCATCCTAAGATTCATAAAAGCAGTCACTGCCTCTCTCTTAGTCGTCCTAGACTTCATAGCAAACATCTCCTCTAGAGACATCATTATATCAGCAGCGGACTCCATTCCTTCATGCTACTGTTGCAACACGTCGGAGATAGTGGCCATAATGTAACATTTTGCCATATCATCTGAAGTCTTCCACTGCTCATACTCATCTCTATACATTATGCTAGATTCATTATTAGGAGCAGGTGGTTTAGGAGTAGTTAGAACAAACTTATGTTTTTCACTTTGTAGCAACAACCCAATTTTCCTTTTCCATGTGACATAATTATCTCCAGTTAAAGTGTTATCTTTCAGGATGTTCATAAGTGATGGGGTCATGATTTCTGAATAAAACAAAACATATATAAGTAAATAATCATGATAAAGCACTTTTAAATATTTATCTTGAATTAAATAAATAACTCAATCATAAAATTCAACGGTGATCTAACACCCATAAATGTTACGCCTCCTTTGGGAGTTCGCACTATTTACTAGTTAGACTAGGTCCCACCTAATTGTTAACATAACAACCAGCGTTTTCAAATTAGCCTTGCAATTTTACTGACAAGAACTCTTGGGAGGATATCAATAAAATTACATTGAGTGTGTTACCAAGATATTGACCCTCAATTTTCTCTCACGAAAATCCCTCCTTGGGGAGTAGATCTCGTTTGAGTCCATTGTCTAGTCTATCCTTGTAAGGAAGTATGTTGCTAAATTCCATTCATGGACACCCCTTGGGGGGATTACCAATAAATAATAAAGCTCAACTAACCTTGGAGGCCATAGGTGTTACAAAAACACCTTCTCCCACTCAATTATTTAAGGCGTGTGATTAAATCCCATAGAATGATTTACCGAGTTATCTAGATGCCAATTTAGATACCTAAATCATTCAATGCATGTTCATACCAAAAGAGATATATGCGTGGCACTCCTATTCTATATGTCATGTTATCATACAATAACAAATATTGTAATATTTAAGCATAAATTAAATAGCAACAATTTTGGCCCATCCTAGAAAAACAAGTAAATTACAATTGTCAGGAATACAAGATCTTCAGGTGGCCCATCAACCATACGCTCATCCTTCGGCCCAAACCCCATGGGCGTGCACAACCCACAACCCCACAAAGGGGCTGCCATGCGCAGCCCATAAGGCCTTCAAGGCTGCCGTGCGCAGCCCACCTTGTAATGGGCTTGCCATGCGCAGCCCAATCAACTCCTAGGGTGCGCAAGGTGCTCGTTCTCGGTTCCGGTTGCTTCGTTTTGCTTCGTGTCTTCGAATCTTCAAGACCTAAATATATTATGGCAGTATTTAAACAAATAAAATACTGCAGTATTTTTTTTTTTTTTTAATCACTGCAGTACTTTTTACACATAAAAAACTGCACATAATAAAAATAAAAAAACTACAGCAGTGATAAAAAAAATACTGCACTTATATAAAAAAAAATAAAAACCTAGCAACTACCAAGAAGGAATTATGACGATAATAGACCACCCTTCTTGTTACAACTCCGAAACAAAAATTACATTGAAAATCTAGGGCCAAAATCGAGCAATAACAATCCACATAAAACATATATAAATCCATACATCACATGTAATTATATATTTGAATACCTAGAGTGCCATCTCTTTCTAAACATGCATAATCACAATAAAAAGAAATAGATCCACGTATATATACGTTAATTAATTAAAAGGGTTCAACCTAGGCTCTGATACCAATTGTAGGGAAAAATAACAAAAGTAGTACACGCAGCGGAAGCGATACTAAAATTAGATTTAGTGACTTTTAAAAATTTTTCCTTTATGAACCTTAAACCCTTTTAATCAATAAACATGCATATATATTAACAAAAAGTAGATTACCTTTTGTCGCGTGATCCGATTGACTTACGTCGATGGTAATCCGCAAGACCTTCAATCCGAGCACGAACGTGGATCACCTAGGAGCGTGGTCTCCCTTTTCTTTGAATTGCAAACCTGTGAATGGACAAAACAAAACTTTTCTTTTCTTTGTTAGTCACAAAACAATCAAAAGAATGTCTAAGATTATTCCGGTCACTTTTGAGTTCTCAATCTAATGATCGAAACTCGCGTGAACCTAGATCGATATCGTATACACAAGCTTATTGATGATTAAGCAATAGTATACTATCAAAGAATAATCTAACACTCCTTTTTGTCTTAGTAGAATAAAAACTCTCTATGAATGAAGAAGAAGAAGAAAAATAAAATCTCAAACACACATGTATGTGGTGGCTGAACCCTATAAGAACACTTATATAGGTTGGCCGAATTTTTCTTCTTTTTCCTTTAGGGTTGCCGAATTCTATGTAGTTTTAGATTAGGGTTGGCCGAATTTCATCATGTCACTTATATAGGGTGACGGAAATTCAACCCTAATTCTTTTCAACTTTATAGACTTCAAACCCTAATCCAACTCATTAATTTTTTATTCTTTTATTTTGACTAAATAAAAAGACTCCTTATTTGATTAAATAAATAAAATTAATTTATTTATTTCCTTATCAAACAAGTCTTTTACTTTTAGGAAAGATTTGTTTCTTTAATTAAACAATTAATCAATAAATTAATTAATTCTTATTTAATTAAAACAAATGAAACAAAATAATATATTAGGTTAAAACATTAACCTTGCCGCCCCACTTGTATAAAATTGGGCCTAATATTATTTTCTTATTTCATTTAATCCATTGGACTTTAAATAAAAAGCCCACATGTGAACCAGACTCATTCTTACTAAAAGAAACAAGCCCACATGTCTTTCATTAATATATTAATATAATTGAGCAGCCCATTACATAAATAATGTGCATATTATATTCTTCATATATTAAATGCAATTCTAGATGGACCCTTAAATTGGTCCGGTAGAATATATCAAGTGATCCATGCAAGTCCGTGTGGATTGGGGATCTTAGCGGGCCATCTAAATTTAAGTTTCAATAGATATAACCTAATCACAATCAACAAATGATTCACTTAGGTCCGATCCATTAATTTTAACTCATTCCACTAAAGAGCTAAAACTGAACTCTTAAATAAAGATAGAAAAGGAAGATGCTCCTCATTCATACCCTAGACAATCATATTAGAGATAGTGTATCCTCGTGATTAATATCAGTAATCGCCAAGAGTTCATAGACCGCCTATAACTCTCCAAGTTACCATATTTACTCATATGACCACGTTTTGAACTTGGATATTTTGACTTGTCCAGAAGCCATGTTTTCAATAGACACTATCGAAAACTCAACGTTGAGATTTAATATCCAATTACCTCAAAACATCCATATGATGATATTATACTCTCATTTAATTAAATGGAGCCACGATGTCCATATCTATAAATGAAGTCCTCTATCGATTAACAAATGAATATCACAAAACTATCGAGGATAGACTATGCGATATAATCGTACTCATTGATAACTCAAATGATATCACTTGCAACCATAAGTCCATCATTTATCTCAGGATTAAGATAGACACTCCGATTGTCCTGATAATGAAAAGACTATTATCTACTGACGGTTCTAGATAAAGCTTTTCATTGTGATCCAGTTCAATGCACCCAGTGCACTAGATCCTTTTGCTCGAAGACACTCCGATGATTTTAGACTCATCATATCTCATTTGATCCCACTCAAATGCTAGCAAAAGAATTCTACAACTTTAACAAGATAAAGGTGCCCAACCTTTAACTTAAGTTGTGAACATTTTTCAAGACTAACTAAAGAATTGTGTCTACCACATACATATCCAGATGTACGAACAATTCTTCTTTTCCCATAGTCTTTAGACCTTATGATTATTTACTTTGACAATTATAATATTAAACTATAAATGTTATACGATTTGTTAAACCAGAAATCACTTTATTAATATGAAAAAGATTGTTAATTACAACATTACACTCTTGCTATTGAGCATAATACTAACACACCGTGCTATATTTAGTTTCAATTGGTATCTGAAAGTCCTAGAGGTGTGTTATCAATATATTATATCTAGAGGGGGGGTGAATAGATTTTAACAAATATTACCCAATTTTCGCATGCAAGTCAATTTTACAAAAATGCCCCTAACTAGTTAAAATAATATATCAAGTGTAATATGTGCGGAATTTAAATAACACAAGATATATACGTGGAAACCCAACCACTGGGAAAAAACCACGGGCTGTATAGTGCGCCACGCTCGGAACTCGAAATCACTAATTGAAATGAAGTTTACAACCTATGTAGACCTCGTCTAACACTCCAGTCAGTAACCCCTCACTTCTATCCTGCAGGCCTTTATTAGCAACCCTATTCCAATTTGCTTGAGGCCTAAGCACTCTTAGCCCCAAGACTTACTTCTCAATGAAGAGAAACAACCTAAGTGAATATTTATGAATATTCAAAATGCAAAATAGAGCTAGGTTACTCTATATGCTTATCTAGGATAATGATTTTGCAATTAAAACAATCCTAGATATAAATGGCTAGATGACATGTCAAATAGCTTAGCTAATCAAGATTAATCAAAAACCTAATTAGCTATCACAATACAACACCCAATCATTATCATCACAAATAATCTCTAACTTGTATCTAGCAAATAATCAAAAGCATACAAGTAATTAAAGAGATGTATTAATATGAAAAACACTAAAGTAATATGAAATTAGTGAAGAACATACCAAATAAGATGTGATGATTCAAACCCATGCATGGATGCATTCTATATAGACATAGAAGATGCAATATGAAATTTGATGCAAAAAGGATTTGATTTGAGTGGTTAAAGGTGAGTTCTTGATTTGATTTTCTCTCAAATCTCTCTTTCTCTCTCAAGAATATGGAGCCTCTCTCTCTAGGGTTTGATTTTGTGGCACAGCCCTCAAAATGATGAGAAAGATATGTATTTATAATGCCCAAGTGAAACTATGTCGTTTTGGAAGAAATGGAAAAATGATGGGCATTTTTGCGGTACTCGCGTCAGTGCAGCGACTCAAGATTCGAGAGCTTCGAAACATGACCAAACGACATCGAAACCTTTCATATAATATATCGTTGGAAAGGTATGGATGTCTACTTTCTACTCGTTTTTATAGAATGACATTTTGATATCTTTAGAAAGAGTTATGATCAATTGAGTGACCAAAGGTCAGAAACGGACAACAACAGAGTTGCCCTGTTTTGGTTGTAACTTTGGAGATTTTAAAACCAATCCAAATGGTCATGAAATATTACGAATAATATACCGTTGGAAAGGTATGGGTGTCTAGTTTGTACAAATATTTTCAAAACTCATTTTAAAGCTTTGTATAAAAAGTTATGGTCACAAGACCATGCAAAGGTCAGTTTTGAAAAACATTTAAAACATTGAAATCTAATCTTTTGAAACTAGACACTTTACTCCAAACAATCAAATCAAAACTACCACTTATCCAAGAGAAGAATGAGACCTTCTCAAGTGGTCAACCATCGCGCTAAGACATGCACACCATCGTGCAAGCGCGGACGTTTCCGATCACATAAACGGATACGAATTACACCACACTTAAGACTAATAATGAAGTGCAAGTGTGGGAAGTGAATGCATCCTAATGCCTAAACATATCATGGCATTTCAATGAACAAGATGCAATCAAAATAAAACATGCAAGAAGAGATGTTCAAGAACATGCATGCACATATATAAAACACACAACATACAAGAATAAGATTTATGCATGAGTTGTGTGTGTGTGCAACTAGATCTCTTCAAAGCAAGTAAGCACTAGAATTTACCTTTGGTGCTTATCAACCTTGAGGACATGAGAGGGTCTTGAGCTTGAATATCAATCACTTAAGCTACCCTTACATACAATCCCCAACACATGGTTTGTCCACGAAATAAGCCAATCAAGATATGGGAATCCTTACAGTATCAGAGCGGATTCCTAGACATACATAGGTGATCCTTGCTTATTTTGGTGTGTTTTGCATTTTGTGTGATTTTTGATCATTCATACATTTGCATTCATTTCATTCATTCATAAACACTATGAGTGGAAACGGTGGAAATGGTGGTGGCCACGAAGGAGCTTCTAGCACAAGGCCTCCACTTCTTACCGGTTTGAACTATTCCCAATGGAAAGGGAAGATGGAATCCTACATATGCCAAATTCATGACCGTGCATGGATGGCAGTGGAAGACGGATATGATCTCCCTATGATGACTCCCGCGGGTGGAGGACAAGATGTTTTGAAGCCTAAGGCGCAATGGAACGCGCAAGAGTTTGAGGCTTCAAAGTGGAATAGGAAGGCGATGCATGCCATTATGTGTGCAATTTGATGAGAATCAGTACAAGCTTATTCAGAATACTCAGATTGCCAAAGTGGCATGGGACATCCTTCAAGTTGCACATGAGGGAACCGAGGTGGTGAAGGAATCCAAGCTTCAAGTCCTCCAAACTCAATTTGAGTTACTTAGGATGGGAGATGATGAATGCTTCAACGACTTCGAAATCAAATTGATGGACATAGTAAATCAAAGCCATCAACTCGGAGACCCGTATTCGGATAGGAGAATCAAGCAAACAATTATGAGATCTCTCCCCGATAAGTTTGAATCAAAGGTGACGGCCATAGAAGAAAATAGTGGCTACATGGTTATGAAGCCAAGTGAGGTAATTGGGCGTCTCCTTGCATATGAGTCTAGGAAGGTTCCTAGCACCACTACTCCTCCTAAGAAGTCTAAAGGAATAGCTTTGAAAGCATCTAAGGATGCAAAGGAGGCAAAGCATGAATCGGATGAAGACCTTGCCTTATTTGTGAAAAGGTTCAACAAGGTTATGGGGTTCAAGAAGAAGAAGGGATTTGGGTCAAGAGGACAAGATTTGAAGAAAAAGAGTTCCTTCAAAAAGTTTGAGCCTAGACAAGAGAGGACCGAAAGGAAAGGGGTCCGATGCTTTGAGTGTGGTGGGATTGGTCACTTTGCCCCCGAATGTGCTAATCACAATGAAAGAAAGAAGGGTAAAGTGATGGCCGCCACATGGAGTGGGAGTAGTGATGACTCCAATGAGGAAGATGAGTCTTCTAGTGAAGAAGAGCTCATGGCTAACTTCCTAGCTTTTGCCTCTTCTCACAAGAGCAAAAGTGCTAGTGAAAAAGAGGAGATGAGTCAAGAGGAAATTGACTCTAGTGAAGAAGAAAGTGACTCCTCTTCTAGTTCCAAAAAGAAGTTTGTGGAGCAAAAGGTGCTTGCTAAATACCATGCCGAGTTCAATGATTTAGCACTTAAAAGCACAAGAAAGATTGAGAGGCTGAGAGAAGAAAACCTTGAACTTTCGGCTCACAATGACCACTTAAGTGAACAAGTGGAAAGATTGAAGAGGAGAGAGGATAAGTTAATTGAGGAGTTAGACTTATCCAAGAGAAGTGAAGAAGGCTTGAAGAGGGAACTTGTTGAAGTTAAAGGGTCCTTGGCTAGGATAGATTCTAGCACCAAGAAGCTTGATCATTTACTTGGTGTTGGAAAGAGTCCAAGTGACAAGAGAGGTCTTGGGTATGAAGATGGCAAGAAAGTCTCAACCTCTAACAAGACAGTGTTTGTCAAGAGCTTGAAGAACGAAGAAACTTCATTTGTGCAACCTCCTAGGAAGAAGTTAGAAGTAGGACAATGTTCTAATGCACAAGTGAAAATGGGGCCAAGAAGGAAATCTCAAGCTCAACCTCCTAAGGTTCCTCAAGTCAACACTCCTCCCAAATTGGCTCACAAAGGAAAGAGACCAATCATGCAACCTCAAGCTTGGAAGTAACCAAGACCGGTTCAACAATGAAGATGGATTGAACCCACTTATCCACAAAGACATGGACGTGCTCAAAGGCGAGGTATGATTCCTTTTTTCATCCCTATTTGTCACTTTTGTGGTTGTGATGGTCATATTAGACCAAATTGCTTTCAATATATTAAAATGTGTAGAAAACAAAGCATGATTGAAAAGAGAAAGTATAGAGCCAAGATGCATATTTCTAGGAATGAAAATATTGATTTGCATGATCCTAGAAATAGTAGAGCACATGTACCAAAGACCACTAAGAAAGCTAAAATTGTTACTAAGTGGATTAGAAAGAATGAAAATGTTTGCCATGTTGCACAAATAGCCTTGAAGGCAAATTCTTCTAATTTTTGGTATTTGGATAGTGGGTGCTCTAGGCACATGACGGGAAACAAGAGTTTCTTCGAGACTCTTGTTATGGAGGAAGGTGGAAATGTCACTTTTGGTGATGGTTCCAAAAGAAATGTTGTAGGGAAAGGAACCATTTCCGTTCCCGGATTACCCTCCTTATCCAATGCTTTATTTGTTGATGGCTTGAAAGCCAATTTAATTAGCATTTCACATCTTAGTGATGAAGGATATTCCGTCTTGTTTTCTAAAGACTATTGCTCTATCCTAAAACCCGATGGACAAACCTTATTGAAGGGCATGAGATCTAGCGACAATTGTTATTGTCTTGAAGCTAGAATTGTATCTAATCATGTGTCCATGGATGAGCAAATTGAGTTGTGGCATGAAAGACTTGGCCACATGAACTTTAGGGATCTACGAACCCTTGGAAAGTTCAATTGTGTGCGTGGCCTCCCTAAGCTTGGGAAGAAAGCCAATGGTATTTGTGGACCTTGCCAACAAGGAAAGCAAACTAAAAGCATGCACAAAAAGGGTAAGTATCTCACCACCAAGGAGCCTCTTGAGCTTCTCCACATGGACCTTATGGGTCCCATGCAAACCGAAAGTTTGGGTGGAAAGAGATACATTTTTGTTTGTGTTGATGATTTCTCTAGGTTCACATGGACATATTTCTTAGAGAAAAATCTGAAACTTTTGATAAGTTTAAAATGCTTTGTAATAAAATTCAAAATGAAATGAACTCTAATATTAAAAGCATAAAACAGATTAGAAGTGACCATGAGAGAGAATTTGAGAATGCCACCTTTGAAACCTTTTGTAATGGTTTAGGCATCTCCCATGAATTTTCTGCTCCTAGGACACCTCAACAAAATGGAGTTGTTGAGAGGAAAAATAGGGTCCTCCAAGAGATGGCCCGTGTGATGTTGCTTAGCAACAATGTCCCTAGGAACCTATGGGCCGAAGCCATCAACACGGCTTGCTATATAGGAAATAGAGTGTTCCTAAGGCCCGGTACTAGAAACACCTCCTATGAGTTATGGAAAGGCAAGAGGCCAAATGTTAGCTACTTCCACACTTTTGGAAGCAAATGCTACATTTTAAATGACCGTGATCAACTTGGCAAATTCGATGCTAAGAGTGATGAGGGTATTTTTATTGGCTATGCCTTAAATAGTAGAGCCTATAGAGTTTTCAATTTAAAGACTCTAAGTGTTATGGAATCATCCAATGTCGTATTTGATGATATTAGGCTCAAGTCTAATGATCATGAGGAGGAGGTTATTTTTAGTGATGATTCTCCTTTGGAGGAGGTTGTGGTGTCACCTAATGTTGGGACATCTAATGTCAACAATAATGACACACAACCTATTGATAGAGTTCCTCTCTTGAACTCTAAAGAACCCGCTCCATGGGTTAGAAAACTCCATGATAAAGAAGATATCATTGGAGAGGTTAATGAGGGTGTTAGGACTAGACGTCAACTTGCTAATCTTATTAGCTATACATGCTACACCTCTCAAATTGAACCCAAAAAGGTTGAAGAAGCCTTAAATGATGAATTTTGGGTTCTTGCCATGCAAGAATAGCTAAACCAATTCGAAAGGAATGAGGTTTGGACTCTAGTTCCTAGGCCTAAGACCACTAATGTCATAGGCACTAAATGGATATTTAGGAACAAATCCGATGAGGATGGCAACATAGTGCGGAACAAGGCTAGACTTGTAGCACAAGGGTACTCTCAAATTGAGGGTATCGACTTTGAGGAGACTTTTGCTCCCGTTGCCCGCTTAGAGTCCATTAGGCTTCTCTTGTCCATCTCTTGTGTGCACAAGTTCAAATTGCACCAAATGGACGTCAAGAGTGCCTTCCTCAATGGCTTCTTGCAAGAGGAAGTGTTTGTTGAACAACCTAAGGGGTTTGTGGATGCACACCACCCCAATCATGTTTATCACCTCAAAAAGGCACTTTATGGGTTGAAACAAGCACCGAGGGCTTGGTATGAGCGCCTCACTCAATTTCTTGTTGACAATAACTACACAAGAGGTAGTGTTGACAAGACACTATTCATCAAGAGAGACAATGATGAGCTTTTCATAGCTCAAATATATGTTGATGACATAGTGTTTGGCTCCACCAACAACACCAAAGTCTAACAATTTGTTGATGTCATGTCTCTTGAATTTGAGATAAGTCTTGTTGGTGAGCTTAGTTACTTCCTAGGTTTGCAAATTAGGCAAATGCATGATGGGATTTTCATAACCCAAGCCAAATATGCTAAGAACCTAGTGAAGAAGTTTGGTTTAGAGAAAGCCAAACATTGTGATACACCCATGAGTACCACTTTGAAGCTAAGCAAGGATGCTAGTGGTAAAAGTGTGGAACAAACTCTATATCGTGACATGATAGGTAGCTTGCTTTATTTGACCGCAAGTAGGCCCGATATATCTTTTAGTGTGGGTGTGTGTGCTAGGTACCAAGCGGATCCTAAGGAGTCCCATCTCTCTTCCGTGAAGAGGATCATTCGCTATGTGAATGGGACATCCAACTATGGGATTTGGTACTCCTTTGACACTAATGCTAGTCTAGTTGGCTTTAGTGATGCGGATTGGGCAGGAAATTGTGATGATAGGAAGAGCACATCGGGCGGTTGCTTCTTTCTAGGCAACAACTTGGTGTCTTGGTTTTGCAAGAAGCAAAACTCGATTTCCTTGTCTACGGCCGAGGCCGAGTACATAGCCGCAGGGAGTGGATGCACACAACTCCTTTGGATGAAACAAATGCTAGTAGACTACGGATTCAATCAAGGTACTCTCACTCTCTTTTGTGATAACATGAGTGCTATTAATATTTCCAAGAATCCGGTTCAACATTCTAGAACTAAACATATTGACATCCGCCATCACTTCATTAGAGAGCTTGTTGAAAATAAATGCATAGTACTTGAACATGTAGGTACTAATGATCAACTTGCGGACTTATTTACTAAACCCTTAGATGCTACTCGATTTAAAACTCTTAGTAGATCTATTGGGATATGTCTTGTGGAGTGATGTTCTATAATTGACCCCATATGGGGAACTCAAGCAAAGAGAGCTATTTTGCATTCTTGTAACTTGCAAAAAATTTGAAATAACTTATGCCTCTTCTTTTGATTGCTTGAGTAAGCTTGGTTGTACATATGTATATATGCTTTCAAATTCTATAAGTGTGAACCTTGCTTGTCTACAATCCATGTCATATTTATGTTCAAACATGCATTTTTGGACTAGGAGATTTACATAGGAAGTATGATGTGAATGACCTATAGTTATCTCCATGACATGATGTTTCTTAAATAACATGTTAATGCTAAATGAAAAAGCATGAAATTCATACAACATGCTCACATGAAAAGCATGAATTGATGATTGCATATTCTTAAAAATGCAAAACTTGTGTGAAAGCTTATGATGACTCAAAATGAATAAAGGATCTTGTATCCGTTCAAAGGAATTTACATTCCAAATGTCTCTCTTTCTTTATTAGTTGAACATGGTTACTATCATACGGATATCTTATCCAGAAAAATCTAATAGGGTGCAAAGTCGCTCATGCCATGTTTCGCTTATAAAGTTGGATATAGTTACTCTTAAATTGAAATCAATAATCTCTATATCCTTGCTTTTCCCATGACATTGGTGAAATTGGTTTGAATTCGAATTAGAAACCTTTGTCATTTGCTTTGCCAAATACCATTGTATTTTGGACTTGAATGCTATATGTCTTGTATGCAAAGCATGTTGGATTCACACATTTTATCAAATAAATCTCCTTGTTTCTCTCAAATTAATTGAAGTGCGTAACGTGACTTATATGTATATGCATATCTTGCATGCTTCTATCTCTCGTTGCTATGAGTGACCCGGTTGGGGACTACTCCTTTGCCTATATCATGACAAAAAGGGGGAGTAGGATATTGTAAGGGGAGTTGCAAAATAGAGAAGCTATTGTGCACTTTGGGGAGATAAAACATTGAGGGGGAGTAACCCTTTGAGGGGGAGCATTGCATTTATCATACATTGCATACATTGGGTAATGTTGTGCCTAAATTCTACAAATGCAAATGCTTGGTATTGTTCTCACATGATTAATCTCACACTTTTCTTGAATTGGAAATGTTAGAAACTCTTTTCAGGGATTGATTATTCTACAAGAGGATTGAAGACTTCAAGTTGCATTCTCTTATCTCTTTGTAATGTAGAATATCATTGTAATCCCATAGTTTCTATTTTTTTGTTAGGAATCAATGTGAGTGATGGTTTTGTCACGAAATAGCCAAAGGGGGAGATTGTAAGGATTCCCGTTGTTTTTAATTGGCTTATTTCGTGATCAAACCATAATTGGGGATTCTTTGTAAGGGTAGTTTAGATGTTGTTATTAGTGCATTAGGCCCTTTGAAGACCTCATTATTGACAAGCACCAAAGGTAATATTCTAAGTGCTTACTTGTCTTGAAGAGATAGTTGCACACACTCACAACTCATGCACATGTTTAATCTTTGTATGTTGTGTTTCTTTTTGTTGTATAAATGTTTATGTACATCTCTTCTTGCTTGATTTTATGATTGCATCTTGTGTTTATAACATCATAGCATTTAGGCTTTTAGGATGCATATTGGTTGACTTTTGTTCCCCTTGCATGATTGCTTGTGGGGACAAAATTGTATGCTGTGCGCTGGTCCACCAGCGCCGGTCGACCAGCGCCGCTCACCGGCGCAAAACGCCCAGTGGAGCTCCGCTGGTCGTGCGCTGGTGTGGACCAGCGCCGGCCACCAACGCCAGTCGCCCAGGTGTGCGCCACTGGACTGGCGCTGGTGGCAGCGCCTGTCGTCCAGCGCTCAAGCCAAAATTGGCTTGTGCGCTGGTCCACCAGCGCAGGTTCACCAGCGCACAGAGTATTTTTTTGGCGAAATATCAAAACGACCTCACTTCACTTATGGCCTCTATATATATGCTAACTTGATTTTAGGTCACTTACAAGAGTTCTTATTCATGCTTCATACTTAGGATATTTTTCAAGAGAAGAAAAATACACAAAGAACTCATTTTTAATTACTCAAACACAATTTCATGATCATCAATCATCATCTAGCATCATCTTAGATCATCTAGATGTCATCTTGCATGGAATCTTCATCATACTTTGCTTGGTAAGCTTTTCACTAATATCTTACATATTTTGTGTTTAATTTATCTAGCAATCTCAATTAATTACTTGATTGTTATTTTGTATGCTTTAGATACAAAATTGAGATTAGTATGATGTATGTTTGAGAAGTTGTATTGTGCTAGCATATTAGGTTTTGTGCTTGATATTGATTAGCTTAACTAATTGACATGTCATTTAGTTTTGATATCTAGGATTGTTCTTAATTGCATATTAATCATCTTAGATAAGCATATAGGGTTTCCCTTGCTCTATGTTGCATTTTGTATATTTTCACATATTCACTTAGGGTTGTATTCTCTTCAAGAGAAGGTAAGTCTTGTGTGTAGCAATCGGGATTAGGTTGCTTAGATCACAAGCAAATTGGACTAGGTTCACTCATATCGGGATTAGGTAGGTGTGTGATTACTTTCGAGATTAGGTTGTAATTGTTTGCACATTTAGTGGATTCGAGGTTTGAGTGTGGCTTACTTACATATCCCGTGGTTTTTCCCGTGAGGGTTTCCACGTAAAAATCAAGTGTTGATTTAATTTCCGCACCATATTACACTTGCTTGTTTATATTATCTTGAGGGTAAATTCGTAATTTTGACTAACACGAAAAATTGGGTAAAAAGTGTAAAATCTATTCACCCCCCCTCTAGATAGCTTTATACACACCGTGTAGGGAAAAATAGCAAAAGTAGTACACGCAGCGGAATCGATACTAAAATTAGATTTAGTGACTTTTAAAAAAATTTTCCTCTATGAACCTTAAACCCTTTTAATCAATAAACATGCATATATATTAACAAAAAGTAGATTACCTTTTGTCGCGTGATCCGATTGACTTACGTCGATGGTAATCAGCAAGATGAAGCTGTGAGGTGATTGTGAGACTTCTAGCTTATGAGTCTAGAAAGGGTCCTATCTCCACACCTCCTAAAAAGCAAAAAGGAATTGCTTTGAAAACCTCCAAGGATGAAAAAGAGGCGAAGAAGAATGACTCGGACGAAGACCTTGCACTATTTGTGAAGAGATTCAAGAGGGTCATGAAGTTCGGGAAAAAGGACTTTGGTTCCAAAGGTCAAAACTTCAAGAAAAAGGGTTCCTACAACAAGTTTGAGCCTAGGAAAGAGAAGACCGAAAGGAAAGGGGTTCGATGCTTCGAGTGTGGTGGGATAGGTCACTTTGCCCCCGAATGTGCAAATCACAATGAGAAGAAAAAGGGAAAAGTGATGGCCGCAACTTGGAGTGGAAGTAGTGATGACTCCTATAAGGGAGATGAGTCTTCGGATGATGAAGAGCTCATGGCTAATCTCCTAGCTTTTGCCTCCTCCCATAAAAGCAAAAGTGCTAGTGAGAGAGAGGAAATGAGTCAAGAGGAAAATGACTCAAGTGGAGAAGAAAGTGATTCCTCTTCTAACTCCATAAATGGATTTGTGGAGAAAAAGGTGCTTGCTAAATATCATGCCGAGTTTAATGATTTAGCAATCAAGAGCACAAGAAAGATCAAGATGTTGAGAGAAGAAAATCTTGAGCTTGCATCTCTTAA
Organism: Acer saccharum; assembly: GCA_030490815.1. Lineage (NCBI taxonomy): Eukaryota > Viridiplantae > Streptophyta > Magnoliopsida > Sapindales > Sapindaceae > Acer > Acer saccharum. The sequence goes on from CM059876.1 coordinate 24,451,244, forward strand.
TGACCACTTAAGTGAACAAGTGGAAAAATTCAAGAAGATGGAAGATAAGCTAAGAGAGGAGTTAGTCTTATCTAGGAGGAATGAAGATAGTCTAAAGAGGGAGCTCGAAGAAGTTAGAGAATCTATGACTAGGATGGATTCTAGCACCAAGAAGCTTGACCATATGCTTGGTGTTGGAAAGAGTCCATGTGACAAGAGGGGTCTTGGGTATGAAGATGGCAAGAAGATCTCAACCTCTAACAAGACTGTGTTTGTCAAGAGCTTGAAGAACGAAGAAACTTCATTTGTGCAAATTCCTAGGAAGAAGTTAGAAATAGGACAAAGTTCAAATGCACAAGTGAAGATAGGGCCAAGAAGGTAACCTCAAGCTCAACCCCCTAGGGTCCCTAAGCCAACATTCCTCCATAAATGGCTCACAAAGGAAAGAGACCTATCATGCAACCTCAAGCTAGGAAGCAATCTAGACCGGTTCAACAACGAAGACGGATTGAACCCATTCATCCACAAAGACAATGACAAGGTATGATTCCTTATTTTACTCCTATATGTCACTTTTGTGGATTTGATGGTCATATTAGACCACATTGCTTTCGATATATTAAAATGTGCAAAACTAGAAGCATGATAGAGAAGAAAAAGAAAAGAGCCATGATGCATGTTCCTAGGAATGATAATATTATTATGCATGATCCTAGAACATCTAGAACCCATGTACCAAAGACCACTAAGAAAGCTAAGATTGTTTCTAGGTGGATTAGAAAGAATGAAAATGTGTGCCATGTTACTCAAATAGCCTTGAAGGCAAATTCTTCTAATTTTTGGTATTTAGATAGTGGGTGCTCTAAGCACATGACGGGAAACAAGAGTTTCTTCAAGACTCTTGTTATGGAGGAAGGAGGATATGTCACTTTTGGTGATGGATCCAAAAAGAAAGTTGTAGGGAAAGGAACCATTTCCGTTCCCGGTTTACTCTCCTTATCCGATGCTTTATTTGTTGATGGCTTGAAAGCCAATTTAATAAGCATTTCACATCTAAGTGATGAAGGATATTCCGTCTTGTTTAGAAAAGATGATTGCTCTATCCTAAAGCCCGATGGACAAACCTTGTTGAAAGGCATGAGATCTAGCGACAATTGTTATTGTCTTGAAGCTAGAATAGTCTCAAACAATGTGTCCATGGATGAGCAAGTTGAGTTGTGGCATGAAAGACTTGGCCACATGAACTTTAGGGATTTAAGAACCCTTGGAAAGTACAATTGTGTGCGTGGCCTCCCTAAGCTTGGGAAGAAAGCCAATGGTATTTGTGGACCTTGCCAACAAGGAAAACAAACCAAAAGCATGCACAAAAAGAGCAAGTATCTCTCCACCAAGGAGCCCCTAGAGCTTCTCCACATGGATCTCATGGGTCCTATGCAAACCGAGAGTTTAGGTGGAAAGAGATACATTTTTGTTTGTGTTGATGATTTCTCTAGATTTACATGGACATATTTTCTTAGAGAAAAATCCGAAACTTTTGATAAGTTTAAAATGCTTTGTACTAAATTACAAAATGAAATGAATTCTAATATTAAAAGCATTAAACGGATTAGAAGTGACCATGGGAGGGAGTTTGAGAATGCCTCTTTTGAAAGCTATTGTGATAGCTTAGGCATCTCCCATGAGTTTTCGGCTCCTAGGACACCTCAACAAAATGGAGTTGTTGAGAGGAAGAATAGGGTCCTCCAAGAGATGGCCTGAGTGATGTTGCTTAGCAACAATGTCCCTAGGAACCTATGGGCCGAAGCCGTCAATACGGCTTGCTATATAGGGAATAGAGTATTCCTAAGGCCCGGATCTAGAAACACCTCCTATGAGTTATGGAAGGGTAGGAAGCCAAATGTGAGCTACTTCCACACATTTGGGGGCAAATGCTACATTTTAAATGACCGTGATCAACTTGGCAAATTTGATGCTAAGAGTGATGAGGGTATCTTTATTGGCTATGCCTTGAATAGTAGAGCCTATAGAGTTTTCAACTAGAAGACTCGAACCATCATGGAATCATCCAATGTTGTCATTGATGATACAAGGCTCAAGTCTAATGACCATGAGGAGGAGGAGGAAATTTTAGATGATGACTCTCCTTTGGAGAGGGTTGTGGTGACTCCCAATGTTGGGACGTCCAATGACAATAATGAGGTCACACAACCTATTACTAGAGTCCCTCTCTTGGACTCTAATGAACCCGCTCCATGGGTTAGAAGACTCCATAACAAAGAGGATGTTATTGGAGATGTGAATGAGAGTGTTAGGACTAGGCGTCAAATAGCTAATCTCATTAGCTTTACATGCTACACCTCTCAAATAGAACCCAAAAAGGTTGATGAAGCCTTGAATGATGAATTTTGGGTTCTTACCATGCAAGAAGAGCTAAACCGATTCGAAAGGAATGAGGTTTGGACTCTAGTTCCTAGGCCTAAAAGCTCACATGTGATAGGAACTAAGTGGATTTATAGGAATAAATCTGATGAGAATGGCAACATAGTGCGGAACAAGGCTAGACTTGTAGCACAAGGGTACTCTCAAATTGAGGGTATCGACTTTGAGGAGACTTTTGCTCCCGTTGCCCGTTTAGAGTCCATTAGGCTTCTCTTGTCCATCTCTTGTGTGCACAAGTTCAAATTGCACCAAATGGACGTCAAGAGTGCCTTCCTCAATGGCTTCTTGCAAGAGGAAGTGTTTGTTGAACAACCCAAGGGGTTTGTGGATGCACACCACCCCAACCATGTCTATCGCCTCAAGAAGGCACTATATGGGTTGAAACAAGCACCGAGGGCTTGGTATGAGCGCCTCACTCAATTTCTTGTTGACAATAACTACACAAGGGGTAGTGTTGAGAAGACACTATTCATCAAGAAAGAAAATGATGAGCTTTTCATAGCTCAAATATATGTTGATGACATAGTGTTTGGCTCCACCAACAACACCAAGGTCCAACAATTTGTTGATGTCATGTCTTATGAATTTGAGATGAGTCTTGTTGGTGAACTTAGGTACTTCCTAGGTTTGCAAATTAGGCAAATGAATGATGGAATTTTCATAACCCAAGCCAAATATGCTAAGAACCTAGTGAAGAAGTTTGGTTTAGAGAAAGCCAAACATTGTGATACACCCATGAGTACCACTTTGAAACTAAGCAAGGATGCTAGTGGTAAAAGTGTGGAACAAACGTTATATCGTGGCATGATAGGAAGCTTGCTTTATTTGACCATAAGTAGGCCCGATATCTCTTTTAGTGTGGGTGTGTGTGCTAGGTACCAAGCGGATTCTAAGGAGTCCCACCTCTCTTCCATAAAGAGGATCATTTGCTATGTGAATGGGACATCCAACTATGGGATTTGGTACTCTTTTGACACTAATGCTAGTCTTGTAGGCTTTAGTGATGCGGATTGGGCAGGAAATTGTGATGATAGGAAGAGCACATCGGGCGGTTGCTTCTTTCTAGGCAACAACTTGGTGTCTTGGTTTTGCAAGAAGCAAAACTCGATTTCCTTATCCACGGCCGAGGCCGAGTACATAGTCGTGGGGAGTGGATGCACACAACTCCTATGGATGAAGCAAATGCTAGTAGACTACGGATTCAACCAAGGTACTCTCACTCTCTTTTGTGATAACATGAGTGCTATTAATATTTCCAAGAATCCGGTTCAACATTCTAGAACTAAGCATATTGACATCCGCCATCACTTCATTAGAGAGCTTGTTGAAAATAAATGCATAGTACTTGAACATGTAGGTACTAATGATCAACTTGCGGACCTATTTACTAAACCTTTAGATGCTACTCGATTTAAAACTCTTAGTAGATCTATTGGGATATGTCTTGTGGAGTGATGTGATTTGTGATTGACCCCATATGGGGAACTCAAGCAAAGAGAGCTATTTTGCATTCTTGTCACTTGCAAAAAAAATTTGAAATATCTTATGCCTCTTCTTTTAATTGCTTGAGTAAGCTTGGTTGTACATATGTATATATGTTTTCAATTCAATAAGTGTGAACCTTGCTTGTTTACAATCCATGTCATATTTATGTTCAAACATGCATTTTTGGACTAGGAGATGTTCATAGGAAGTATGATTTGAATGACCTATAGTTATCTCCATGACATGACGATTCTTTTATAACATGCTAATGTCAAATGAAAAAGCATGAAATTCATATAACATGCTCACATGAAAAGCATGAATTGATGATTGCATATTCTTAAAATGCAAAACTTGTGTGAAAGCTTATGAGACTCAAAATGAATAAAGGATCTTGTATCCGTTCAAAGGAATTTATATTCCAAATGTCTCTCTTTCTTTATTAGTTGAACATGGCTACTATCATACGGATATCTTATCCGAAAAAATCAAATAGGGTGCAAAGTCGCTCATGCCATGTTTCGCTTATAAAGTTGGATATAGTTACTCTTAAATTGAAATCAATAATCTCTATATCCTTGCTTTTCTCATGACATTGGTGAAACTGGTTTGAATTCTTATTAGAAACCTTTGTCATTTGCTTTGCCAAATACCATTGTATTTTGGACTTGAATGCTATATGTCTTGTATGCAAAGCATGTTGGATTCACACATTTTCTTCAAATAAATCTCCTTGTTTCTCTCCAATTAATTGAGATGCATAAAGTGACTTATATGTATGTGCAAATATCTTGCATGCTTCTATCTCTCGTTGCTATGAGTGACCCGGTTGGGGACTACTCCTTTGCCTATATCATGACAAAAAGGGGGAGTAGGATATGGTAAGGGGAGTTGCAAAATATAGAAGCAATTGTGCATATTGGGGAGAACATTCATTGAGGGGAGTAACTCGTTGAGGGGGATCATTGCATACACATACATTGCATAATGTTGTGCCTATTTTTTTTTTAAAATGCAAATGCTTGTTATTGTTCTCACTTGATTAATCTCACATTTTACTTGAATTGGAAAATATAGAAATCTTATTTTCAGGGGTTGATTGTTCTACAAGAGATTGAAAACTTGAAGTTTTATTTTCTTATCTCTTTGTAATGTAGATAATCATTGTAGTCCCATAGTTTCTATTTTATGTGAGGAATCAATGTGAGTGGTGGTTTTGTCATGAAATAGCCAAAGGGGGAGATTGTAAGGTTCCCATTTGTTGATTGGCTCATTTCGTGGACAAACCACATGTTGGGGGTCCTTTGTAAGGGTAGTCTAGGTGTTGGTAGTATTGTTCGAAGCCCTTTGAAGACCTCGTCTTGATAAGCACCGAAGGTATATTTCTTTGTGCTTACTTGTCTTGAAGAGATAGTTGCACACACTCACAACTCATGCATATGTTTAATCCTTGTATGTTGTGTGTCTTATTTGTGTGTTTGAATGTTCATTAACATCTCTTTTTGCATGTTAGTTTGATTGCATATTGCATATCCAATTGCCTTGTCATGCTTAGACTTAGGATTGAATTTTTGCATTGGGCGCTCCCAAAAGCGCTCTACAGAAGCGCTGTACAAATAGCCCCCTTCGAGCGCTGTACAGACTTGATCGATTTAATTCGGTCGCTGTACGGGCGCTGTACAAAGCGCTATACAGGGCGCTGTACGTACAGCGCCCCTCTGTTTTCCCATGAGAACAAAGCAGGGGCGCTGTACAGAAGCGCCCTACGTACAGTGCCTAAGGCAATTTTGAGGCAAACTTATCAAAACGACCACACTTTGTTTTGGCCTCCTATATATATGCCACTTTGACTTTAGGTCAATTAAAATAGTTCATATTCAGATTTCATACTTAGGATATTTTTCAAAGAGAAGAAAAATTCCAAGAACTCATTTTTAATTACTCAAACACTTTTTCATGATCATCAATCATCATCTAGCATCATCTTTGATCTTCTAGATGTCATCTTGCATGGATTCTTCATCATACTTTGCTTGGTAAACTTTTCACTAATATCTTACATATTTTGTGTTTCTCTTAACAAGCAATCTCAATTAATTACTTGTATGTTATTTTATATACTTTGAATACAAGTTTGAGATTAGTATGATGTATGTTTGAGAAGTTGTATTGTGATAGCTAATTAGGTTTTGTGCTTAATCTTGATTAGCTAAACTATTTGACATGTCATTTAGTTTTAATATCTAGGATTGTTCTAATTGCATATTAATCATCTTAGATAAGCATATAGTGTTTCCCTTGCTCTATGTTGCATTTGGATATTCATATATTCACTTAGGGTGTTATTCTCTTCATTGAGAAAGTAAGTCTTGTGTGTAGCTTCCGGGATTAGGTTGCTTAGATTGCAAGCAAATTGGACTAGGTTCACTCATACCGGGATTAGGTAGGTGTGTGATTACTTCCGGGATTAGGTTGTAATCATTTTACACATTTAGTGGATTCGAGGTTCGAGTGTGGCTTACTTACTAGCCCGTGGTTTTTCACGTGAGGGTTTCCACGTAAAAATCAAGTGTTATTTAATTTTCGCATTTTATACTTGATTTATTGCTTTATCTAGTTAGGGGTAATTTCGTAATTTTGTCTTAATACGAAAAATTGGGTAATAAGCTTAAAATCTATTCACCCCCCCTCTAGATAGTATTATACACACCGTGCTATAATTTGTTTCAAAATTTCCACAATCGGGGGTGATGTGTCCTATGCAACCACACTCATAGCATTGGATCCTTTTCCTTTCATTCTTCTCTTGCCTAGGCTCAAACTTCTTGAATGAAGCCTTTTTCTTCAAGTCTTGGCCCTTAGATCCAAAACCCTTCTTCTCGGACTTGATGAATTTCTTGAACCTTCTTATCAACAAGGCCATGTCTTCGTCCGAGTCATCATTCTCTTCCTTCTCAACTTTGAAGGCTTTCAAAGCAATTCCCTTTTGTTTCTTAGGAGGTGTGGAGGTAGGACCCTTCCTAGAGTTATAGGCTAGAAGCCTCCTAATCACCTCACTTGGCTTTATATCCTTATACCCACTATTCTCTTCTAAAGCCATAACCTTGGACTCAAAGCTTTTGGGGAGAGATCTCATAATTTTTTGCTTGATTCTCCTATTCGAATACAGGTCACTAAGTTGATGACTTTGGTTGACTATGTCTATAAACTTGATCTCAAAGTCGTTGAAGCACTCATTCTCCTCCATCCTAAGCACCTCGAATTGAGTTTGGAGGAGTTGAAGCTTGGAGTCCTTCACTACTTTGGTTCCCTCATGTGCAACTTCTGGGATGTCCCGTGCAACTTCTGGGATGTCCCATGCATCCTTAGCGATCCTAGTGTTTTGATTCAATTTATATTGATTCTCGTCCATTGCACATAGGATGGCGTACATCGCCTTCCTATTCCATTTTAATGCCTTAAACTCTTGCGCATTCCATTGTGCCTTTGGTTTGAGTACATCCTCCACTCCACCCGTAAGAGTCATCATCGATGGAGCGTAGTCGTCTTCAACCGCCATCCATGCCCTATCATGGATTTGGCAAATGTACGATTCCATCTTGCCTTTCCAAGAGACATAATTCAACCCGGTGAGTAGGGGAGGTCTTGTGCTAGAAGCACCTTCGTTGCCACCACCATTTCCACTCATAATGTTTATCAATGAATGAAATGAATGTAAATGTATGAATGATCAAAAATCACAAAAAATTCAAAACACACCAAAATAAGAAAGGATCACCGAAGTATATCTAGGAACCTGCTTTGATACCAATTGAAACAAATATTACGCGGTGTGTATAAAACTATCTAGGAGGGGGGGGGGGGGGGGGGGGGGGGGGTGAATAGATTTTAATCCGATTATTACCAAATTTTTGCAATTAGTCAATTTTATGAAAATAACCCCAATCTAGTCAAAACAATAAATCAAGTGTAAAGTGCAGAATTTAAATGACACTTGATTTTTACGTGGAAACCTTCAACAAGGAAAAACCACGGGTTGTTATGCGCCCCACACATGATCCTCGAATCCACTAAATGTAATGGTGTCCACAACCTAGGTTGACCACGTCAAACCCTACACGGTCACTAACCCACCACCACTACCCGCAGGCTTTTAAAAGTGAACCTAGATCAATTTGCTTGCGGCCTAAGCAACATTAGCTACAAGACTTACTTCTCAATGAAGAGATTAAACAACCTATGTGAATATGAAAGATATCCAAATATGCAATAAATGTTAGGTTACACTAAATGTTTATCTAGGATTATAAGATGACAATTAAATCAATCTTAGAAATTAATTACTATATGTCATGGCATAAAGCATAGCTATATAAGATAAAGCAATCCTAGGTATAGCTATCAAAATACAACTCACAATCAAACAACACAATAATCTCAATCTTGTATTTAGAATATGATCTAAAAGCATACAAGTTATAAAAGAGATTAATTGCTAAGTAAAAACACTACAATGTATGAAAATAGTGTTCAACTTACCAAACTATGTGTGTTGAAGAAGACCCATACTTAGATGCATCCTAGATGATCCTAGATGATGCTTAGATGAAGATTCATGCACATGGAAATTGTAAGGTCCTCATATTTTGATTGGCTTATTTCGTTGACAAGCCACATTTGGGGATGATTTTGTAATGGGTAGCTTAGGTCCTCAATGGCAAGCTTCTAAGTATCCTGGTGACTTCAAGAGCAAGAGCGAAAGGTAAATCACTTGACTTGCCTCTTAAAGAGATTAGTTGTAGACACACACTTCTTCATGCATGTTTTATTCATTGTGCTTCAATTCTTATATGTGTGCATTCTTCACACTTCACACTTGCACCTCTTTGTTGGATTTTGTTGTGTGACAGTGTCTAGTAATTCGTTTCCGTTTGTCTGATTGGAAACGTCCGTGCTTGCATGATGGTGTGCATGTCTTAGCATGATGGTTGACCATTTGAGAAGGTCCTATTCTTCTCTTGGATAAGTGTTAGATTTGGTTTGGTTGTTCGGAGTAAAGTGTCTAGTTTCAAAAGATTGGATTTCAATGATTTAAATGATTTTCAAAACTGACATTTGTATGGTCTTGTGACCATAACCTTTTATACAAAGCTTTAAAATGAGTTTTGAAATTTTCTGTATAAACTAGACACTCATACCTTTCCAACGGTATATTATTCGTAATATTTCATGACCGTTTGGATTGTTTTTGAAATCTCCAAAGTGACCACCAAAATAGGGCAACTATGTTGTTGTCCATTTCTGACCTTTGGTCACTCAATTGACAATAACCTTTTCTATAGACATAGAAATGTCTTTATGTAAAAACAAGTAGAAAGTAGACATCCATACCTTTCCAACGATATATCATACGAAAGGTTTTGATGTCGTTTGGTCATGTTTCGGAGCTCTCGAATCTTCAGATGAGCACTGTCACGTGTATCGCGGAAATGCCCATAATTTTTCTATTTCTTCCAAAACGGCATATGTTTAACTTGGGCACTATAAATACACATATTTCTCATCATTTTGAGAGTAGAGCCACAAAATCAAACCCTAGAGAGAGAGGCTCCATATTCTTGAGAGATAGGCTCCATATTCTTGAGAGAGAAAGCACCAAGCTTGCTTCTTTAACTCTCCAAACCCAAAACCCATCATCTTCATGCATCTCTAAGCATCTCTAAAGCATGGGTCTTCTTTGTTTCATGACTAGGTAAGTTAGAACTTCATTGAACATCATTTATTGTTCTTCTTACTCCAGATTAGGTATTTATTGCTTGATTAAATACCTTGACTCATTTATTGCATATATTTACGAGTCTTGATAACATGATTGGGTTTTTATTGTGATAGCTAGGATTCTAAGTTTATATAACATCTAGCTAAGTTATCTCATTGATTAATTGAGATTGTTTTGTGATAGCTAGGATTTCATGTTTATATAAATCTATCTAATTTATCTCATTAAAATGATTCAGATGTTTGTGATAGCTATTGTATTTAGGATTGGTTATCCTTCACATAGCTAAGTTGTATGCCATGACATATAGTAAACTTTGATATCTAGGATTTATTTTATTATCATCATTTAATCTCTAGATAAGCATTTAGTGTTCCCTAGCATTAATTGCATTTGGATATTGCATAATATTCACATAGGGTGTTGATCTCTTCGTGAGAAGTAAGTCTTGTGACTAAGGTTGCTTATTGCGCAAGCAATTGATCTAGGTTCACTTTTAAAGGTCTACGGATACTAGTGGTGGGTTAGTGATCGTAGACAGTTTGACGGTGGTCAACCTAGGTTGTAAACACCATTACAATTAGTGGATTTAATGAACGTGTGTGGCGCATATATCAGCCCATGGTTTTTCCTTGTTGAAGGTTTCCACGTAAAAATCAAGTGTTATTTAATTTTCGCACTTTAAACTTAATTTATTTGTTTATGTGTTTGGGGTTATTTTTATAAAACTGACTAATCCGGAAAAATTGGTAATAACGGATTAACAACCCATTCACCCCCCTATAGGTTGTATTTTTAGACACGCGTATAATATTTGTTTCAATTGGTATCAGAGAAGGTTCTTAAATATACATAGGAGATCCTTGCCACTTTCATGTGTCTTGCATTTGTGTTCATTTTTGCTCTTTCATTCACTTGCATTTTTTTCATTCACTTCACCATACACCATGAGTGAGAGTGAAACTCTTAGAGCAGGAATTGCTTTGGTGACCTCTAATGTTGAGAGTGTAAGATCCTAGATCTTTATTGGCTTGATTCCATTGCAAAACTGTCTTTATTTTCATTGATTAGTTGCTTAGGTGATTCTTGAAGAAAAGCAGCTTCAAAGGTGGAAAGTAACATCTAATGCAAATATCGTCTTTAAGAGGTGAAAGCATCAAATGTATACTTAAACTTCTTTCCTCTTGCAAGGCGTAAGACAGGCACACACATGGCATTCATATGTGTCCCTGCATGGTTGTCACACACTTGGTAATGTATGCACATGCATTAGATTTAATTTGATAAACATTGTAATTTGCATGGTCTAAGACTATGTCTAGGAAATGGCATACGTGTGTGATTTTGTGTTATTTGTTTCTATAATTTTTTTTGGACTTGAACATGATCTCTTATAATTCCTTATTGAGTCCCGGTCATTTCGTTTACTCATTCATTAGGTTTCGAGTCTAAATGATGTAGCTACGCTACTTTGCGTTCTTATTCGTTGAGTTGTCTTCGTTGTCGTTTTTCGAGATGAATTCTCAACCTTTTGTCAAAGTTTTGTAGTCTTCGTTGTGCTTGAGGGAGTCACGGTTCATAATCCAAAAATGGATTCAAATTCGGAGTTCGGATGCCCAAATACCGATGAAGAACGCGAGCGGTGCACAAGAGGAGCAAGATTAGCCAACAACCAAACTTGGAAGCCACGTGTGGAGAACGTGGGGCACACGGCCAGAGACCTCCTCTGCCCCCGTGTGCCACGAGTGCCACACACGGGATGTGTGACATGGCACCTTTTGATTGGCCATTGAATCCCTCTCTTCTCCATCTCTTTTCCCTCCATTTATATTCGAAATCTCATGCAGAATTTACTACAACTTTTGATTTCTTATTTTGATCATATCTCTCTCATTTCAACTCCGAATCAAGTGATTCAACAACAAAAATTGTTGGTCTTGAAGAGAGCTACAAACCCCAAGCATTTTCAGAGTCATTTTAGTTAATGACTTAACTTTTGTATGTGAAACTTCTTCTTCTCACTTCATCTTTTGATCATCTCTTTTAATCTTCCTAATTGATAGATGATATGTGTTTAGAATGTTTTTAGATCATATTCTAGGGGTGGTTGATCTATTGATTGTTGAGTTTTAGCCTTGTGATCTCAATTGAACATATTTAGCTAAACTTGACTAATCTTGAAATTGATTCTAGAAATGTTGTATATGATGTGCCTCATGTTATTTTCCAAGTTTAATTTCATCATCTAAGAACTAAGATTTTTTGTGTGATATATTGAATATTCATATCTTGTTCTTATTGATTCACATGCTTTGATTTCTAGATAGATTTGTGATTGTGTGTTAATAGCTTATTCTAGATCATTACTAAGCATGTACATGGAGCTTGATTGATCATCTTGCTTTATTTGATTGTGTTTGTATCATTTGCATCACTTAGATCATTGCCTTGTGGAAAGGTTGAAGTCTCTTATTAAGGTGAGTGAAGCCTTCAATTTGAGCAAGAAGTCTTTGTAAGGTTCATGATTTGTATTGGCTTGATTCCAATGCAAAACTCTCTATATTTGTAATAGTTGTTGCTTAGGTGTTCTTAGAAGAAAAGAAGCTTCAAAGCTGAAGAGCAACGTCTAGTGCAAATATCGTCTTCAAGAAATGAAATCGTCAAAGGTATACTTAGACTTCTATCCTCTTGCAAGGCGTTAGCACACACACACACAATTCATACATGTGTGTCCCTGCATCATTGTGCAAACATTTAGTATAACACATTCACACACTTTTAAGTATGCACATGCATTGGTCTCTTATAGACAAACATTGTAAAATTGCATGTTTTATGACTATCGCGTAGATATGGCATACTTGTGTGACATTGTGTTTATATGTTTGTGTTTCTTGTATTTTGGACTTAAACATGTTCTTATTTGATTCCTTATTGAGTCCCGGTCGTTTCGGTTACTCATTCATAAGGTTTCAAGTCCAAACGATGTAGCTACGCTACTTTGCATTCTCATTCGTTGAGTTGACTTTGTCATCGTTTTTCGAGATTATATCTCAACCATTTGTCAAAGTTTTATAGTCATTGTTGTGTGTGAGGGAGTCATGATTTGGAATCCGAAAACAGATTCAAAATCGGAGTTTGGATGCCTGGATACGGCTGAAGAACGTGAGAGGAGCGCGCGAGAGGCTAGCATGGCCAAAGGCCATGCATTGGCCACCATGTGTGGAGGCCGTGGGGTCCACGGCCAGAGCACCCCTTTGGTCCAGTGTGGCCCACGCACCCCACACGGGGAGTGTGATGTGGCCGCCTTCTACTGGGTCATTTTTGTTCCCTCTTGAATCATTCAAATATGATTTTCCTTCCCTCCAAACATAACTCGAAGAAAATTTTGAAAGGAAAATTCTGCAGAAATCTTCATGATTTTAGTGTTCTTATTTCAATCATAACCTTTTCATACGAACTCGAAATCAAGTGATCCAAAAGCCAAAAATGTTGGTCTCGATGAGAGCTAAAAACCTCAAGCATTTCCAGAGGCATTTGACTTTTTCATTTTTTCCAGTGGCCTGATTTCAGTACGTGGTTCAACTTTGTATGTGTTACTTGTCTTCTTTCAATTTCTTTTGATCATCTCTTTTATTCTTTCTATTTGATTGATGAAATGTGTTGAGAAGAATGCTAGTACATATGCTAGGGTTTTATGATTGAGTGTTTGTTTTAGTTTTAGCCATTTGATTTCAATTGAACATATATTGCTAAACTTGACATATCTTGAAATTGATTCTAGAAATATCATATATGTTGTGCCTAATGACATTTTCTAGGTTTAATTTCATTGTCTAAGAACTAAGATTTTTTATGTGATATATTGAATATTCATATCTTGTTCTTATTGATTCACATGCTTCGATTTCTAGATAGATTTGTGATTGTGTGTTGAAAGCATAATTTTAGTTTATCACTAGGCATGTACATTTAGCTTGATTGATCATCTAGCTTTATTTGATTGTGTTTGCATCATTTGCATCACTTAGATCATTGTCTTATATAAGGTTGAAGTCTCTTGCAAAGTGAGTGAAGCTTTGTGGATAGAGCAAAGAAGTCTTAATTAGAGTTGGGAGGACTCGGATAGTTAAGCAAGGAGACTTGTCTAGGGTCGGGAGGATCCGGATAGACAAGCAAGAAATCTTCCTAGAGACGTGAGCGTCTTGGATAGGAAGTTGCTTTCTAGAGGTGTAGGACACATCTTGGATAGGAAGTAGGCTTGGTAGTGTACTAGGTAGACTAGGAGGTGATAGCTTGAGCGGATATCATGTGTTGATAGCTTGAGTGTGTAAGTCCTTTTCATATAATGGATTGCTTTGCCGGTGGTTGTGGTATCAACCCGTGGATATTTCCTCTTTAAGGTTTTACCATGTAAAAATCCTTGTGTCAATTTTCGCTTTACTTTTCTTTATCTTCTATATCTTACATTGACTGCATATCTTGTATATTGATTTACACTTGCATTAGTTAAATCAATTCATTTGTTAAATCTAATCAAGTGTGCATTTTCTTTGTTATATTCCGCATTATTTTTAATATTGGAAGAGATTTGGGTCTATACCTATTCACCCCCCATTTAGGTATATTTTACGCTCTTACTTAAGGGAATTTCGTTTGGTATTAGAGTGGGTCTCTAGACGCACTTAGATAGATCATTACTTTGTAGTGTTTGTGTTTTATTTGTGATAATCATGATTAAGGAAGTGTTTTCCTATGTGGCTTCTTTTATTGAACATATTGACTTAGATGAGAAAAAGATCAATGATCTTACTCTTGAAAATGAACGTTTATCTAAAGTCAATGTGTCCCTCAACAAGAAGCTAGAGATTTATGGTCTTGGCTCAAAAGAATTCAATGATCTTAAAGACAATATCCTAAGTCTAGAATTGAATCTAAAAGATAGCAATGATAGACTTAGCATCTTGAAGCAAGAAATTGATCAAAGGGATATTTCTCTTGTGAGTGCTATAAGGCTAGAAAACATGCTTAAAGCCAAAATTAGTGAGCACTTAAATCAAGAGAAAAAGTATGAACAATGGCTAAATAAATCTTGAAAAGATGTTATGTTTAGTGATGATTTCTCTTGTGAGTGCTATAAGGCTAGAAAACATGCTTAAAGCCAAAATTAGTGAGCACTTAAATCAAGAGAAAAAGTATGAACAATGGCTAAATAAATCTTGAAAAGATGTTATGTTTAGTGATGACATCGCAGAAAAATATGCCATTAAAATTAGGATGCTTAGTGAGAAACTTGATGAGGCTAATAGGATGATTAGCAAGATGTCATCTAGTTCTAATAAGATTGAAACCCTCATTAAAAGTGGAAAGAATCCTAGTGATAAAAGAGGTTTGGGTTATATAAATGAGAAGGAAACCCCTTCCACTAACAAATCTATTTTTGTCAAAGCAAGCATTGAAACAAATGTAGGTACACTCACTCAAGGTAAAGCTATGAAAGCTACTAGAGGTGCCTTTTCATCAACAAGGATGTTCAATGGAAAAACTCAACAACATAAACATCAAGAAGCAACAACCTCAAATGCAAGAGGTGGAGCATCAAGGGTTGCACATCAAAGAGGAAAAATTATGAGAAGTCCAAAGGAGTTGGAAGCAAATGCAAATGGTAAATTTCTCAAATTTATTCCTATTTGTTATCATTGTAATATGGTAGGACATATTCGACTTAGATGCTTTGAGTATATTCAGAAATGCAAACTTGATAATGCTTTTCATGATATGTAGGCAATCATCCATGTATGGATATAGAAATAGACTTAGGAAGACCTTGGAAAAGCATGTTGTGAAGAATGTTGTTGATGACTTGCTTGCTAAATCTTGTGTTGTGCCTCACTCTACTATGCATAAGAAAGTTGATAATGCTTTGTTTGATATTTTTGAAAATGTGACCGATAAGGTCAAGGTGTATGTTAAAAAGCCTAACATTGAGTCAAAGCATGTTAGTGGTAAAAGTGAGAGGCATGTTGTTAGGTTGATAATTAGTGTTGGCATTAATTCCATATCAAAACGTGTTTAACTTGTAATGTTTAGTGGTTAGTAATTGAAGAATTTCGAAGACGAAGGACGTCTCAACCATTATTCGTTCAAGTTGCCGGCTTTTAAGAGTTTCGGACATTATCGGTCTACAAAGGAATTCAAAGACCTCTTATCTCTTACAAGGCTAGGCACACACTCACACATATCATTCTTGTGTGTCCCTTCATGATTTTATTTCATTTACATTTCACTTTCACACACTTGGCAAAATACGCTCATGCATTCACATTTAGTTAATAAACTTTGTGTTTTGCATTTTCTAGGACTATGTCCGGAAACTAGCATATGTGTGTGTATTTGTGTTTGTATGTTTCCGTATTTTGTGTTTAGGACTTGAACATGTTCTTATTCAATGCCTTATTGAGTTCCGGTCGTTTCGGTTACTCATTCATAAGGTTTCGAGTCCAAACAAGTTGACTATACCACTTTACGTTCTCTTACTTTGAGTTGACTTCATCGATGATTTCCGAGATGATTTCTCAACCGTTTTTCAAAGTTGTATAGTCGTCGTCGTGCGTGAGAGAGTCACGGTTCGTAATCTGAAAACAGATTCTAATTCGGAGTTCAGACTCCCGAGATACAGGTCGACGAACCGAGGGAGCGCGCGAGAGGATAGCCCAGGCCGTGGGCCACAAGGGCTGGCCGTGGTTGAGGCCGTGGGCCCCACGGCCTGGAGCAGCCTCTGCTCTCGTGTGGGCCACGCGCCCCCCACGGCCAGGGGGTGATGTGGCACCACCTGGTTGGCCGGAATCTTCCCTCTCTCTCTCTCCTATTTCTTCCCTCTCTCTCTCTCTCTCCATTTTGAAAATTCAAGAAGAAATATTCTGATTTCCCGTAAGAACTTCTCTCCAATTTTTCCAAACTTCAAAACACCATATCTTCCTCATCCAGAGTTGGATTTGAGTGATTCAAGTTGGAGAGTGTTCGTATTTGAGTCCTCTAACATCTCTAAGTGGTTTGGTGGCTGTTTGATCGTGATTTCAAGTGGTTGGACACTGAATTTCGCACCAGCTGCAGAATCCGAGGTTTGAGTCTCAACTTTGGGATTTCTTGTTACTTGACCTTCCATTTGCTTGGGGTTTCTTCTTCTATATCTATATTATTGTTTGGTAAAAGCTATTTGAAAAGATAGCTTGATTATCATTCTAATTGAAACTCAATTTGTGGACTAATGTTGACTAGATTCTATGATTCTAGGTTTTACATATGTTTGTGAGTTGTATTGTGATTAGAATGGCATCTTAGGTTGTTTGATACTTAATTGAATTAATTTTGTGTTAAAATGACTTTGAGATTTGATTTGATCCTTTGATTATTAAAATCTAGGATTTGTGTATTTGTTTGTGATTTAGAGAATATAGGTTTTGATTGATGTAAATCTCAAAACCTTGCTCTATATTTTTGTCTAGTATATTGATTGATTTTAATCTCATATATCTAGCTTTTAATTGTATATTGATATCATCTTGAATTTGTACTTAATGAACATTTTGTGATTCAAGTGTTATGTGTGTGAATGAGACTTTGAGTACATGTGTTAGGTGTTTCACATGCTTAGGTTTCTATTCATGTATTTTTGCATCTAGACTTGATTATTTCTGATTTCACATGTTTAGGTCTATTTGTGCCATAGAATGTATTGATCACATGTTCTATGTTGTATTGGATGTTTGCATCATTTGTATTCACATGATCACACTAGGAAGTCCTTGTAAAAGGCATGAAGTCTTGGTTAGAGTCGGGATGACTCGGATAGCCAAGCAAGAAGTCTTGCCTAGAGTCGGGATAACTCGGATAGGTAAGCAAGGAGTCATGGCTAGAGTCGGGAGGACTCGGATAGTCATGCATGGGAGGCTCCCTAGAGGCAAGAGTGCCTTGGATAGGGAGTTGGCTATTGTATTGGAAGGCCTAGGCGTATGGTTAGACATAGAGTCCGATAGAGCAGGGTACATGGGAGGTGTATGCACTCTTGAGGAATTTCTAATCTACCATCGATGTTGGTTGTGTGTGTTGTCCAATATATGGTGGTTCCGCATCATTGAGGGATTTCATACTTTCCAATAGGGTTGGGTAGGCTTAGACTTCACTAGGTTGGGTGAGCTAAAGATTGGTCACTTTGTGAATGTTCTATGTTTGCTTTCCAATAATATAGTACCCAATGGTTGTAGTTCAACCCGTGGATGTTTCCTCCTTGGAGGTTTTACCACGCTAAAAAATCCCTTGTGTTAATTCTTCCTATCTCTTTCTCTTATATTTTAATTGTATATTTTATTGTCTTGATTCATAATATCCACATGTGATGTATTGTGAAGCAAGTCTTTGTATAGTCTGATTAGTGTATTCATTCTATAGATCAATTTGTATCTTTGATTCTTTTATATATTGTAATTTTTGTATAGTGACATTTTGATCACTCTTGTAACACATTGAACATCTTATGAAATACAAGCTTATTTTGGTGTGTTGTTTATTTGCTATTTTACCTCACATAACTTGTTGATATACTTAGATGTTGTTCTTATGATTGTATTATCTCATTGTCTATGTGTGTCTTCCTTGGCTTATTGTGTTGTGTGTAAGGCTACCTTGAGGGACAAACGAATATTTGTTCAAGGGTTTGAAAAAGGTGTAAAAACCTATTCACCCCCCCTCTAGGTATGCTTTAAGCAATTTAACTTCGTTTGTGTACATTCACATGTTGTGAAAAGTGTGTGGCTTAGAAAAGACACATCTAATTGTCTAGTTGCACAATATGCTTTACGTGCCAACTCCTTTTATTCTTGGTACCTCGATAGCGGTTGCTCTAGGAACATGACCGAGAACAAAGAGTTCTTTAAGAATCTTGTTTTAAAGGATGGAGGTTGGGTTACTTTTGATAATGGTACCAAAAAGCAAATTCTTGGCAAGGGAACAATTTGTATCCCCAGATTGTCTAAACTTCGCAATACTTTGTATGTTGATAGGTTACAAGCTAACTTGATAAGCATTACTCACTTGTGTGAAATTTTTAAAGAAGTTAGTTTTAACAAAGATGTGTGCACTATAATTGATAAAAAGGGCAATGTTGTCCTAAGAGTCAAAAGGTCTATAGACAATTGCTATTGTCTTGAGATAGATCCTCTAACTTGCAACATGGCACATGAGTGCAACAAGCTTAATTTGTGGCATCAACGTTTGGGTCACATGAATTTTAAAGACTTGAAAAAGCTTGAAAAACATGGTATTGTTAGAGGTCTTCCTAATCTTGGTAAAAAGCTTGAGGTGGTTTGTGAACCTTACCAATTATGTAAGCAAACCAAAGTGTCTCATAAGAGGAATTCTTACATAGCTACCAAGAGACCTTTAGAACTTGTGCACATGGACCTAATGGGGCCAATTCAAACCGAGAGCATCAATGGCAAAAAGTACATTTTTGTATGCGTTGATGATTTCTCTAGGTTTACTTGGGTTTATTTTCTTAGAAACAAGACCAAGGCTTTTGATTACTTTAAAAAGTTTTGTAATCAAGTTCAAAATGAAAAAGGTCTTGATATCAAGAAAATATGTCGCATTATGAGTGATCATGGGACGGA
Source organism: Acer saccharum (assembly GCA_030490815.1). NCBI lineage: Eukaryota > Viridiplantae > Streptophyta > Magnoliopsida > Sapindales > Sapindaceae > Acer > Acer saccharum. The sequence goes on from CM059876.1 coordinate 24,470,594, forward strand.
ATTTGAAAATGTTAAATTTAGTGCGTTTTGTGATGGTTTAGGGATTTCTCATGAGTTCTCCGCACCTAGAACTCATCAACAAAATGGTGTTGTTGAGAGGAAAAACCGTGTCTTGCAAGAGATGGCTAGGGTCATGCTCAATAGTAAGAAAGTCCCTAGAAATTTATGGGCCAAGGCGGTTAATACCGCTTGTTATATGTCTAATCGTGTTTTTAAAAGGCCCGGCACAAAACAAACGTCCTATGAGCTATGGAAGGGCAAGAAGCCCAATGTGAGTTACTTCCACACTTTTGGGAGTAAATGTTATATTTTGAATGATAGAAGTCACTTAGAAAAGTTTGATGCTAAAAGTGATGTTGGTCTCTTTCTTGGGTATGCTATTAATAGTTGTGCATATAGAGTCTTTAACTTGACTAATAAGACTATTATGGAGTCTATCAATGTGAAAATAGATGATCTAAGCATGCTAAATTTGTGTGATGAAAATGGTGTCAATGAATCTAAAGATAACATGTTGAATGACACTAAAACACCTATTGATGTGGCTAGTAGTGTTTCTAGTCAAGATGATGAAAATGATAGTCGTGTTGAAGTTGAAAGTCAAGGGTTGGAAAATGCTTTAAATGATAATCAATAAAATGACCAAGTTGTTGAACTTTCTCATCCTAGACTTAGAAACTTACACTATCAAGAAGACATCATAGGTTTAAATGAAGGGGTTAGAACTAGAAATCAAATTGCTAATCAAATTTCTTATGCTTGCTACACTTCTCAAATTGAACCCAAAAGTATTAATGAAGCAATTGTTGATGAATATTGGGTTGGGGCTATGCAAGATGAACTTAATCAATTTGAGAGGAATGAAGTGTGGTCCTTGGTTCCTAGACCTAAAGATATAAATGTAATTGGCACTAAATGGGTTTATAGGAATAAGACCGATGAAAGTGGCAAGATTGTGAGGAATAAAGATAGACTAGTGGCTCAAGGTTACACTCAAGTGGAGGGTGTAAACTTTGATGAGACGTTTGCCCCAGTTGCTCGTCTCGAGTCTATTAGACTTTTGTTGTCCATTGCATGCATTAAAAAGTTCAAATTGTTTCAAATGGATGTCAAAAGTGCTTTCCTCAATGGATACCTTCAAGAAGAAGTGTATGTTGAACAATCCAAGGGTTTTGTAGACCCACACTCTCCTAATCATGTGTTTAAATTAAAAAAGACTCTCTATGGCCTTAAGCAAGCTCCAAGAGCTTGGTATGATAGGTTGACTCAATATCTTATTGACAACCATTATAGGAGATGTGGCATTGATAGAACATTGTTTATCAAACATCATGATCATGATATTTGTGTTGATTGATGTCTTTGTGTGATTGTGAGTGGCTTGATGAGCAAAAACTTTATTTGTATATCATTATCTTTGAGAGCTACTCACTTGAGAAGTAATGATCTTTAACAAGTATCTTTTATTATTTCTATATCATGCACTTGAGCTCGAAAAATCTTATCTTTGAAAAGTGCACTAATACTTCTCTTATATGTTTTAGTTTTTGAGTATATGTGGTTGAAGTGTGTAGATTTTGGATGCATCTAGAAGCCTATTGTTTAGTATATGATAGATGACCTTTGGTATGTATCCATTTTGCTTCGGCACTACATAGTATTCAACGAGCACCCTCATGTAAAGGGCTATACACCTTGGTTGTGAAGCCACCCAATGTAGGAAAGGGCTACGCCATTGTGATGAGTGAAAGCCGCTATGAGGTGTATATGTTTTTGTGAGAAAAATCAAAGAAGTGTTGAAAAGAATCATTAAAAAAAAAAAAAATCTTTGATTCTAAGCCTAAAAGAAATGAAAAATAAAAGGCTTATTGGTGTATAGTTGAATATTGTGAAAAGCTCGGGTTGACAAATAGAAACGGGAAAATGAGCCACATGCACACACACGCTCAAATGTTGATAACTATTCTTTTAAAGCAAAAACCCGGATGAATATCGGTTTGACCTATTTTTGGAAATGCTTTAGTTGGATATGTGTGGAAATTGTATGCATGTTGATATCACAATTACTCCTACTATATATGTGAGAAGCATTCACACACATACATTTTGCATATGTGCTTGATTCATTAGCAATGTGAGAATATTTTTGAGAGATTAATGAAAATCTATGATTCTCTTTTGGACTTTGAAAAATGATGAAATATTTTCTCTTATTTCTTGATTGTGTGAATGTGTGTAATCCCTTGTGAACAAATCTACTTGGTGACAATATGTGGAGCATATGTTAAGGTGGAGCTTTAGTTTATTCAACTTCGCTTTTTATACGATTTGTTTATCTCTTGTGTCCTTTGTCTATTCCTTAACAAAAAGAGGGAGAAATTGTATGCCTCACCATGTTGGATATGGAGGAATCCATGTTTGATATAGGGGAGAAAAATGTATACCTTACACCTTGTGTGGAAAAATGTTCCAATTGTGTGAGTCATGTACCTCTTTGGACTTTTATGGAGACTTTGTCTTAAGGGGGAGAATTCTTGTCTTAAGGGGGAGAAAGAATTTTTCTTGATAATGTTAAAGAAGGTTAGTCCTTGGGGAGATTTAAATCTTGGGGAGACTAAGGGAAAGCTTTAATATGAAAACATTTTATTCACTTGAGATAATGTATTTTTGTATGAGATAAGAGATGTCTTCTATATTTGTTTTTGGTATAAATAACTCACCATTCTTCTTTAGTAGAAGATCTCTTGTTTGGTTTGCTATTTTCTCTCATAGGTACTTTGAAGACCAAAGAGGAATTCTTGAAGACTCATGAAGACTTGAAGACTTTTTAGTCTAAGAATCTCTTTGTAATGTGAGAATGAGAGTATGCTATCAACTTGAGTTTATTGGAGTGAAACATTGTATGGTGAGGATGAGGTTTTCCCATGGAATAGCGAAATAAGGAGATTGTAAGGTTCATGATTTGTATTGGCTTGATTCCATTGCAAAACACTCTATATTTGTAATAGTTGTTGCTTAGGATGTTCTTAGAAGAAAAGAAGCTTCAAAGTTGAAGAGCAACGTCTAGTGCAAATATCGTCTTCAAGAGGTGAAAGCATCAAAGGTATACTTAGACTTCTATCCTCTTGCAAGGCGTTAGCGCATACACACACAATTCATATATGTGTGTCCCTGCATCGTTGTGTAAACATTTGTTATAACACATTCACACACTTTTAAGTATGCACATGCATTGGTCTCTTATAGACAAACATTGTAGAATTGCATGTTTTATGACTATCGCGTAGATATGGCATACTTGTGTGACGTTGTGTTTCTTGTATTTTGGACTTGAACATGTTCTTATTTGATTCCTTATTGAGTCCTGATCGTTTCGGTTACTCATTCATAAGGTTTCGAGTCTAAATGATGTAGCTACGCTACTTTGCATTCTCATTCATTGAATTTGACTTCGTCATCATTTTCCGCGATGATTTCTCAACCATTTTTCAATATTTTATAGTCTTCATTCTGCGTGAGGGAGTCACGATTCGTAATCCAAAAACGGATTCAAAATCGGAGTTTGGATGCCCAAATACGGCTGAAGAACGTGAGAGGAGCGCACGAGAGGCTAGCATGGCCACCATGTGTGGAGGCCGTGGGGCCCACGGCCAGAGCAACCCTCTGGTCCCGTGTAGCCCACGCGCCCCACACGGGGAGTGTGATGTGGCTGCCTCCGATTGGGTCATTTTTGTTCCCTCCTTGAATCATTCAAATATGATTTTCCTTCCCTCTAAATATAACTTGAAGAAAATTTTGAAAGAAAAATTCTGCAGAAATCTTCATGATTTTAGTGTTCTTATTTCGATCATAACTTTTTCATACGAGCTCAAAATCGAGTGATCCAAAAGCTAAAAATGTTGGTCGTCTTGACAAGAGCTACAAACCACAAGCATTTCTAGAGGCAGTTGACTTTTTCATTTTTCCCAGTGGTCTGATTTCAGTACGTGGTTCAACTTTGTATGTGTTACTTGTTCTTCTTTCAATTTCTTTTGATCATCTCTTTTATTCTTTCTATTTGATTGATGAAATGTGTTGAGAAGAACGCTAGTACATATGCTAGGGTTTTATGATTGAGTGTTTGTTTTAGTTTTAGCCATTTGATTTCAATTTAACATATATTGCTAAACTTGACCTATCTTGAAATTGATTCTAGAAATATCATATATGTTGTGCCTAATGACATTTTCTAGGTTTAATTTCATCATCTAAGAACTAAGATTTTTTGAGTGATATATTGAATATTCATATCTTGTTCTTATTGATTCACATGCTTTGATTTCTTGATAGATTTGTGATTGTGTGTTGAAAGCATAATTCTAGTTTATCACTAAGCATGTACATTTAGCTTGATTGATCATCTAGCTTTATTTGATTGTGTTTGCATCTTTTGCATCACTTAGATCATTGCCTTGTATAAGGTTGAAGTCTCTTGCAAAGTGAGTGAAGCTTTGTGGATAGAGTAAAGAAGTCTTAATTAGAGTTGGGAGGACTCGGATAGTCAAGCAAGGAGACTTATCTAGGGTCGGGAGGATTCAGATAGACAAGCAAGAAATCTTCCTAGAGACTTGAGTGTCTTGGATAGAAAGTTGCTTCCTAGAGGTGTAGGACACATCTTGGATAGGAAGTAGGCTTGGTAGTTCACTAGCCATTGGGTAGACTAAGAGGTGATAGCTTGAGCGGATATCATGTGTTGATAGCTTGAGTGTGTAAGTCCTTTTCTTATAATGGATTGCTTTGCCGATGATTGTGGTATCAACCCGTGGATATTTCCTTTTTGAGGTTTTACCAAGTAAAAATCCTTGTATCAATTTTCGCTTTACTTTTCTTTATCTTCCATATCTTACATTGATTGCATATCTTGTATATTGATTTACTCTTACATTAGTTAAATCAATTCATTTGTTAAATCTAATCAAGTGTGCATTTTCTTTGTTATATTCCGCATTATTTTTAATATTGGAAGAGATTTGGGCCTATACCTATTCACTCCCCTCTAGGTATATTTTACACTATTACTTAAGGGAATTTTAGTCTTGGCTAAGAAGTGTTTCGGATAGCCAAGCAAAAGTCTTAGCTAGGAGAGTTGATCTCTGGATAGTTGAGTTAGGGAAACTTGACTAGGATCCTAGTGATCTAGATAGCTAAGCAAGGAAATCTTCCTAGAGGCTTGATAGCCTTGGATAGGGAGTTGCTCTCTAGAGGTGTATGACACACCTTGGATAGGGAGTAGGTTAGGTGATTCACTAGGCTCGAGGGTAGATTAGGAGTTGATAGCTTGAAGTGGATATCATGTGTTGATAGCTTTGAGTGTGTAAGTCCTTTTCATGTAGTAGATTGCTTTGCCGGTGGTTGTGGTATCAACCCGTGGATGTTTCCTCTTTGAGGTTTTACCACATTAAAATAACTTGTGTCCATTTTCGCTTTACTTTTTATTATCTTCCTTATCTTGAATTGATTGTATATCTTGTATATTGATTTTCACATGTATTGAATCATACTATATCATTGATTAAATCTTATCAAGTGTTATTTTAATTCTTGTTATCTGCAAAATTTTGAATAAGGAAGAAATTGGACCTATACCTATTCACCCCCCCTCTAGGTATATAATACACAATTGATTAAAGGGAATTTCATAGAGGAAGGAAATTGACTTCGATGAGCAGGTGACTCTCTTGATAGAGAGATTTAAGAGATTCATGAAATCTCAAAAGAAGGGGTTGACCTCCAAAGTGAAGGAGGAGAAGATGACCTTACTTAAGAAGGATTTAGCAAGTAAGGATTTTTCCTTAAGGATTGATGACCCTTGCCTTGAGTGTGGTGGATTTGACCACATTCCCTCCATGTGTGGTAACTTGAAGTACAAGAAGGGATGAGATGCTATGATCACTACTTGGAAAGATAATGAAGTTGAAGTAGTTAAAGAATGTTCCACAAGCTCGGTTGAGTGTGAGAATAACTACTTGACATTTTCAGTCTCCTACCAAGAAGAAGCTCAAATCGTCACCAAGTGTTTGTCACTTGAAGAATTCAAGAAGGGTGACTGATCGGACTATATTTGTTGTTATTTTTAGGCCCCATTTCCTACTTTTTATGCTTGATTCTCGAGCAATATCCCATGATTTAATCATGTGAATCAAGTGTTTTTAGGTATTTATAAAGTTCAAGGGCATTGGAGTAATATTGGTCAAGTAGGGGTAAAACTGAAATTATTGAGGGAAGATTGAAGATATTGCAATTGTGGAAGACTGCAGGGGGCTGTCTGTAATTCGCCAGGCAAATCAGCAATAGCGCACCACGTCACTTAGTGATGCTGTGCATTTTGAGAGGTGGGCCATTCCTAAACGCAGCCCAAATAAGGTCAAATGATATGAGTCCAAATGCACCCCATGCCACTTCTAATTACACCCCCGTAGAGACAAATGACAAGGCTGCATGCACCCAGGCCCAATGCTGAATACACCCACCTATCATCATCAACCTTCTTCTTCCTCACGAGCTGACCTCCATTAATGGCTGCCAAAACCCTCGTCACCTTCCAGGCCGTCGGAAACGGCCATGCACCGCCTTATTCCAACTGATTTACGGTGGAAAATAACGGCGAGCTCAGCGCAAACCTTGTCCTGTCGTCTTTTTAGCTCGCCGTTCTCCACCGCGAAGAGTAGTATCCATGGCAGCCGTCACTCCAAGTGTCACCGTGAATCTTCACTGCGAATCTTGTCCTACAATTGTCGCGGTACAATTTTGTTTGTTGCCACAGCAACAGGGACTGGTTTTGGTACCTGATTGTGTCGCCCCTAAGCGTCGCCCCTAAGCGTCGCCTGAAACTTAAACCACGACACTCACTCTGTCAATTGTGATTGTGTGGGAAAATTATAGAGAGTACCCCTATGAGGGATCTAATGGTAATTTGCCATGCTTAGGGGATATTTTGGTAATTAACCACTCGTGCCTTAATTTCTGAAATACATATAAATGTCCCATTTTTTGATGTCATTAAAGATCTTCTTACCTCTTCTTCCATCTCTCTCTTTTAGATAACTAAACACTAACCTAGATCAAAACTCACTCTCCCACACAACATTTCTTGATTTTCTACTCAATAAAGCACTAAGAGGATTGGATTCAAGCTTTAAGAGAAGGTTTCTTTACATGGGTTTCCTCTCAACCTCTTCTCTTAGTTTTTATATTGTAATAGACATGAGTAGCTAAATCTCCCACTAATGGGTTGATGAGATTAGTTTGATGGATATTAGGCATGTGTAATTAAATTCTATTATTTTATATTTAATCTATCTTCTATTTTCTATTCTCTTGAATTAATTACTTTCTAATATTGATTTGTCTTGGATACACCCTCTTAGCAAGTTGATTTAGAATCTATTTGGTTGTCTTATGCTCTATTGAATGGAAGGATTTCACAAGAATACACCATTCAAGTGAAATCCTTGTGAAATCCGGCTTAATAACCATAATCTTAATCTAATCTCAAATGGGTGGCCTTCACTATACACCCTAGGTTAGCCACTTGTGAGAGAATTAAAAGTCATCACTATACACCCTAGGATGGCTACATTAGTGATTTTGCAAGAACTAACCCTTCAAGTAGAATCCGGTTAAATAACCTCTAGCTTCATCTAATCTTAAATGGGTGGCCTTCACTATACACCCTAGGTTGGCCACTAGTAAGAGAATTGGAAGCCATCACTATACACCCTAGGATGGCTACATTAGTAAGAGGTTAAGCCCTTAATAGATAGTTTAGCATTCATGACTAGAATCCTAATTGAGTAACTAGCACTATACACCCTAGGTTGGTTGTTTAGGAAGGATTAATCTCTAGTAGGAGGTTTTCACTATACACCCTAGGTTGACCCCTTGCTAGAGATAAATAACCAACGCTGTACACCCTAGGTTGGTTACATTAGATTAAAAATGCTTAATTGAGAGTTTGTTACATTGCCTAATGGTTCACTTACGAGTCCAATAACTCCTTAGTCCACAATATCATACATTCATCACATTACTAATTGTATTTGCATTCTAGTTTTAGCATTAATTGTAGCTTGCATCTTAATGTTAATCTTTTCTAAACAAACCATTGATTCTTTACTTTTATGCATTTTAATGTTATTAATCCTAATCTAATCATCGCTACCTCTGATCCTTGTGGACGACACTTGTGCTTGCCGCTTTACTCGTTTTTATACTTGTGAGCACATTGCATAGGTTTTATAAATATTTTTGACGTACGATCTTTTTAATGACAAAAAACGTACTCGTCAGTGACTTGAAGAATGGAGACCAAAGAGGAGCAAGTTTGAGAGAAGCTAGCATTGACGACATGACCCATGAAAGCACAAGTGGGAGAAGCTTTAATCAAGAGAGTACATGCTCTAAAATCTCTTATGATAATGTGGTGAATTATCAAGAGATTATTGACTCTAGATGAGAGAAAATGATATCCTTGAGTTGGAAAAGGATAACCTTCAACTAAAAGCCAAAGTGATTCACTTGGATGTAAAAGTGAGATGTGGAAGGGAAATTGAAGGCAAGTTGAAGATGGAACTTGAAGAAGCAAGAAGTTCACTTGCTAAGATGACTTCGAGTTCATACATGGATGACTCCTTGAAGATGGACGTGATTGATATGTCTGAGTATGAGAAGGAGATTAAAGATTGCCACCAATGGATGAAGGCAATGAAAGACGAGCTTGCCAACAAAGAAAATTCCTTGAAGATTGTTAAGGAAAGAGAGATGAGGTGCCTTGAAGAATTAAAGAAGGCCAAGATCAAACAACCTCAAGCTCAAGGCAAGAGTAAAGCTTCATTCAAGCATTTTCCATCTCAAGGAAAGTCCACACAAGCCTTGGCAAATCAACCAATGCTTAGGCAATCCAAGAAATACGGACATGTCCTTGAGAAGACAAACACCTCCTCCAACATGCCAACTATAAAGAAAGGAGGTAACCACATGACTCAACCTTTGATAAAGGTTCATCATGCTCAACCATAAAGGCACCAACATCCGGCTATTGCTCCCAAGAAAAGCCAACCGGTGCATCATCAAAGACAACCCCATCAACATGGCAATGCCTTGATGAGAGCTCAAAGCGATGGTATAAATTCTCTCTTTATACCTGTTAACCGCCTTTTTTGGCAAGGGTCCAAAGAAGAATTTTACATCCCTGCTAGGATTGTATAGAGTAAAAGGATGCCGCAAGAAGCATCTAGCTACCCGGAAAGGAACTAAGATCGACACACCCATCAATCAATCGGGATCCAAGTCAAGGTCACCTGGATCCCTAGGTACCAAGAAATATTGAAGTCAAGGTCCCAAGGACCCTGCTAACGCACTATCTTGAGGATCCCGCTACCACGCCAACCCAGTACCCCCCTACCATATGATCCATGATACACAATATCCCGATGTCACGGCACACCAGTATCCCGGTACTCTGTACCCCGCATTTGGTACTCGGTACCCAGCACCCGGTACCCCGCTCAGTACCCGGGTACCCCGTACTTAGACCGGTCCTCCGAGCAACTCCTAACCACCTAGCATAGAAGGCGTCAACAAGAGAGGTCTTAGTACACCATCGGTCAGATTACCAAGGAAGACTAGAACCATGCTACAAGAAGGACAGTATGCCACAACATTCAAATACAAAGAAGGTTGACCTCTTTAATGGCCATTCACAACGCCATTAATGGAGATAGTCAACTCTTTAATAGCCATCCACAATGCCATTAATGAGGGATCAGTCAACTCTTTAATGGCCATTCACAACACCATTAATAAGGAAATATTCAACTCAATCAATGCCGAATCAGTGTTCCAATAATTGTGGATTGATTGACTTAATTCAAGGAAATTGCCTTGTTCCCGCCATTCAAGAGTCCCATTCAAAAGTGGAGTCAACTCTTTCAGTTCTAAAAGGAATCACTTGATTCTAGGGAATCAATCCCACGATCTCCTCGCCTATTGTCGTGGAACACCCCGTGAATTGCTAGGTCATTTAGACCGAATTTAGGGGAGTGAACATCAAGAAAGAAAACCTATATATATGACATGACATTCGACCTGGAAAGGGAGCTTTTTCTTCTTCTAAAAAAAGACATGCGGTTTCTTCCCCAACAGGGAGGTTCGGCTTCTTCTTCTTTTCTACAGATTTCAGAAAAGGGCATACGTCCGCCTATTTTGTAAGCTCTTTGGAGCACTTATGTTATACTATTCTCCTACTTTTGTAAGTTCCTCGGGGCACGCCTTATTCATAAATAATATAAGGATGGTCACTCTCTCCACAGGATACTACCTAGGGGTTTTTCAGCATGTGATCCTATATGATGCTTTTTCCCCCTAGGCCAGTCCACCTTCTACCATATATCAAAATTTCTCTTATCTTACTACTACCATACACCACACTTAGTCGATTTGTAGGAACCAGCGGGGTGTCGGGCTGCTAAGTACCTCGCTGGCCAGGATCTATCCCGATCCGGATCTGTTACATACAAGCACTCATCACGCCTAGCGGATCTGCTAAAATCAGCGGGATTCGGGCTACTAGGTATCCCGCCAACCCCGATCTGTTTGGATCTGGGTCCCTTATATTTTGTTAATTGGAAATTGCACCCCGGTGACAATTTTGGGTTAACAATACCTATTTGTCATTATTGTGATATGATTGGTCACATTAGACCAAATTGTTTTAACTACATTAAGTTATGTAGAATTAAGAGCATGAAAGAAAAGAGAATGAACCGTAGGGCTAGTTTGCATGAACCTAGAAATATGTCTATGACCACTAAAAATGAAAAAGTAGAACCTAGGTGGGTCTGAAAGATCAAACCCAAATGCAATTGCACTTACATGGCACCTGTGGATACTATTGAGTCCAATGGACTTGGTATGTCTAGTGGGACTTGTCCCATGCCCTGATACGGTACGATATTGATCCCATATGGGGAACTCAAGCAAAGAGAGCAATTTTGCATACTTATCACCTGCAAAAATTTGATAAAAATTATGCTTCTTTATTAATTGCTTGAGTAGCTTGGTTGCACATATGCTTATATGTTTTCTATTCAATAAGTGTGAACCATTGTTTCGTGTGCAATCCATGTTATATTTATGTTCAAACATGCATTTTTGGATTAGGAGATATACTTAGGAAATACTCTTTGAATGACCTATAATTATCTCCATGACATGATAATTCTATAAATGACATGCTTAAATTGAAAAGCATGAATTCAAATGACATGCTCAACAATGAAAAGCATGAATTGTTGATTGCAATTGTTAAATGCAAAAATGTGTGAAAAGCAAATTATAAAACTTAAATGAATAAAGGATTTTGTATTTGTTCTAAGGTTTTTAAAATCCAAAGTCTCTATTTTTTTTATTAGTTGAACATGGCTATTATCATACAGGTATCTTACTTGGAAAAATCAAATAGGGTGCAAAAGTCGCTCATGGCTTGTTTTGCTTATAAAGTTGGATATAGTTGTTCTTTAAATATGAATGAATGACTATCCTATATCCTTGCTTTGATTCATGACAAATGGTGAAATTGGTTTGAATTTTTTAAGGAACCTTTGTCATTTGCTTTGCCAAATACCATGATTTTTGGATTTGAATGCAACATGTCTTGCATGCAAAGCATCTTAATCACACATTTTCATAAAATAAATCTCCTTGCTTCTCTTCCAATTAATTGTGTTGCATAAATTGGCTTATATGATTATACAAATGTCTTATATGCTACTATCTCTCTTTGCTACAAGTAATCGGTTGGGGAATACTCCTTTGCCTATCTCATGACAAAAAGGGGGAGTAGTATGTGGTAAGGGAGAGTGCTAATTGAGAGTAGCTAATTCGCACATTGGGGAGAGTGCTTAATTAAGGGGGAGTAACCCGTTGAGGGGGAGCATTGCATTACACATTCATTGCATGACGTTGTGTATTTTCGTTAATGTAAATGCTTGTGTTTATCTCACTTGATTACCTCACGCACACTTGTCTTGGAAAGTGTAGTTCTTATTTTGTAGGGATATTTATTCTACAAGAGATGGAATACTTGAAGATCTAGTTTGATTAGGCTTCTCTTTGCAATATAGAATAAACTATTGTTGACCTTTAGATTTTACTTTTTGTGAGGATAAAATGAGAGTGGTGGTTTTGTCACGAAATAGCCAAATGAGGCGATTGTAAGGTCCTCATATTTTGATTGGCTTATTTCGTTGACAAACCAGATTTGGGGATGATTTTGTAATGGGTAGCTTAGGTCCTCGATGGCAAGCTTCCAAGCATCCCTGGTGACTTCAAGAGCAAGAGCAAAAGGTAAATCACTTGATTTGCCTCTTGAAGAGATTAGTTGCGCACACACACTTCTTCATGCATGTTTTATTCATCTTGCATTTGTGCTTCAATTCTTATATGTGTGCATTCTTCACACTTCACACTTGCACCTCTTTGTTGGATTTTGTTGTGTGATAGTGTCTAGTAATTCGTTTCCGTTTGTCTAATTGGAAACGTCCTTGCTTGCACGATGGTGTGCATGCCTTAGCACGATGGTTGACCATTTGAGAAGGTCCTATTCTTCTATTGGATAAGTGTTAGATTTGGTTTGGCTGTTTGGAGTAAAGTGTCTAATTACAAAATATTAGATTTCAATTATTTAAATGATTTAAAAAATGACCTTTTTATGGTCTTGTGACCATAACTTTTTATACAAAGCTTTAAAATGAGTTTTGAAAATTTTTGTACAAACTAGACACCCATACCTTTCCAACGGTATATTATTCGTAATATTTCATGACTGTTTGGATTGTTTTTGAAATCTCCAAAGTGACCACCAAAACAGGGCAACTCTGTTGTTATCCGTTTCTGACCTTTGGTCACTCAATTAACCATAAATATTTCTACTGACATTGAAATGTCTTTCTGTAAAAACATGTAGAAAGTAGATATCTATACCTTTCTAACGATTATCATACAAAAGGTTTCGATGTCATTTGGTCATGTGTCGGAGCACTCGAAACTTGAGATGCTGCACTGTCGCGTGTACCGCAGAAATGCCTATAATTTTTCTATTTCTTCCAAAACGACATAGTTTCACTTGGGCACTATAAATACATATCTTTCTCATCATTTTGAGAGCAAAGCCACAAAATCAAACCCTAGAGAGAGAGGCTCCATATTCTTGAGAGAGAAAGAGAGGTTCTTGAGAGAGAAAGCACCATGCTTGCTTCTTTAACTCTCCAAACCCAAAACCCATCATCTTCATGCATCTCTAAGCATCTCTAAAGCATGGGTCTTCTTTGTTTCATGACTAGGTAAGTTAGAACTTCATTGAATATCATTTATTGTTCTTCTTACTCTAGATTAGGTATTATTGCTTGATTAAATACCTTGACTCATTTATTGCATATATTTATGAGTCTTGATAACATGATTGGGTTTTTATTGTGATAGCTAGGATTCTAAGTTTATATAACATCTAGCTAAGTTATCTCATTGATTAATTGAGATTGTTTTGTGATAGCTAGGATTTCATGTTTATATAAATCTAGTTAATTTATCTCATTAAAATGATTAAGATTGTTTGTGACAGCTATTGTATCTAGGATTGGTTATCCTTCACATAGCTAAGTTGTATGTCATGACATATAGCAAACTTTGATATCTAGGATTTATTTTATTGTCATCATTTAATCTCTAGATAAGTATTTAGTGTTCCCTAACATTAATTGCATTTTGGATAATGCATAATATTCACATAGGGTGTTGATCTCTTCGTGAGAAGTAAATCTTGTGACTAAGGTGGCTTAGTGCGCAAGCAATTGATCTAGGTTCACTTTTAAAGGCCTACGGGTAGTAGTGGTGGGTTAGTGACTGTGGACGGTTTGACGGTGGTCAACCTAGGTTGTAAACACCATTACAATTAGTGGATTCGAGGATCGTGTGTGACGCACATATCAGCCTGTGGTTTTTTCCTTGTTGAAGGTTTCCACGTAAAAATCAAGTGTTATTTAATTTCCACACTTTACACTTGATTTATTTATTTGTGTGTTTGGGGTTATTTTTGTAAAATTGACTAATCTGGAAAAATTGGTAATAACTGATCGGTCATTTATTGTATATGTTTTTTTATCCCCATTCCTCTAATCAATTGCTTGTTTCTCGAGTCTTTTTGGGATTTAATGTGTGTGTTTGAGCATTTTCAGGATTTTGGATCCAGCTGAATTGTTTGAAGAATATCAGGCAAAAAGTGCCATTTCAGAAGATTCCAGGGACTTGCTTGCAATATCAAATAATGCTTCAAAAATTGCTCCTAATTAATTGGAAGCGGGTCAGCAGCATTCCAACATCAGTGTTGTTCGCCGTCAAGACCGCTGCCAGACCGCTCTCAATGTGGCAGCGGTTGTCCGTCATCGTCAACTCCGCTGCCATACCGCAGCGGTTTGGCTTCTCCATCTTGCGTAGGCGCCTTTTCAAGTCTGGGATCTAGGGGCTATATATATTAAGAGTTTAATAGGTTTTGTCTGACCCAGGCATTCTCTTGCTCTCTTCTAGATACATAACATCTCACCACACAATTCCCTCATTCATCTTACTCATAGAAGATTCGAAGACGAAGGAGTTTATCGAGGATTGGAAGAATTTGTTGAAGCTTTTCAATGGGTTTTATCTTTTCTCCCTCTTGTTTCTTTGTTTCTGATATGTGTAACTAACTTCATACTAGGGAGTCAATGTGAACCTCTATGAATACTCTTTGTTAGAATTGACTATATTTTCTTAATTCAAGTTTTGATTCATTCAATTCATCTTATATCATAATTCTTTATTCTTGTTGACGCATAGTTTTATGCTAGGTATGAATTTAGGGTTTTTGATGATTTAATGGTTGAGATGCGAGTGGGTTTCACCATTCTCAACCAATCTTCAAATTGAATGGATAGAATTATTAACCCCAAGTTTTTGGACGTAATTTTGGTTCACTTGTTCTTTCGCTTAATGGGTTTTTGGTTGTGATTTATATCTCAAGTTTTTGAGTTAAATTAAATTATAATTGAGAACACTTGATTCATCCCATTATCATACGGTAACAATCATAAATAAGATAAGAACGAACCCTTAACTGGATTAACATCTTTTATCAAAGTCAATTCGAAGCATTGAGTAAACGTAGTTGGGGAGCATTGATGACCTAGTCTTCTCACTTCTTGATCACATTCATATATTCTTGTTAATTGCTTTTCTTAGTTTAATTTAGTTTTAATCAATCAATCAATCAATCAATCTCAAAATCTCTGGATACTGTTAATTGCTTAGCTTTAATTAGAACTAGTTTAATCAGTAATCACTTTTCCTCGTGGGAACGATCTCTACTTGTCGCTGTACTTATCTCACGATTCGTGCACTTGCGAGTTAGGTTTTTATAACACGATTTTACACATCAATAACGGATTAACAACCCATTCACCCCCTTCTAGGTTGTATTTTTAGATAGCGTATAATATTTGTTTCAGAAATGAGTTTAGAGAATCAAAGAAGTAATCTTGTTGCCTTTTCTCTTAAAAATCTCTCTTTCTCTTTTAGGGTTCTTGATGTTCAAAGAGCTAAGTTGAAGAGAGTGACATAATGGTGTATTTATAGAGAGCAACAAAAGGCTTGGTGAAAGACAAGTTTGCCCGTGAAACGCGCCAATCGGCGATTTCCAAACCGTCGTTTCAACCGCCGAATTGAGCCCGAGAGGAAGAGGGGATCAACAGCGGTTTCATAACCGCTGATCACAACCGCAGAAATAAACCCGAGAGATAAAAATCGACCAAGTCTAAATGGCGGTTTCGAACGGTGGTCGTGGCCGCCGATCATAACCGCAGAACTGCTCTAGAACCTTCTGGACTCAAATGGCAGTTTTATTTGGTGATCATGGCCGCCGTTTCACCAATTATGGTGAAACCAAAGGAGAAGCCAAGGGCATTCTCCGAAGGCGATCCTCGCACTAAACCAAGCACACCAACGTGCATGTGCGGACGTTTCTGAACAAACTTCGAGAAACGAATTACTAAACTCACTAACACATAACAAGATACAACAATGAAGTGCAAGTGTGAAATGTGACAAGAAAAGAGAATGCATACAATAGCAATGTACATATATGCAAACATGATAAGTGTGTGTGTGCAACTAAGTCTCTTCAATGAAAACTAAGCACAAGAGATATACCTTTGGAGTGCTTATCAACTTGAGGTCTTGAGAGGGCCTTTGAGCTTGATCACAAATCACCTAAGCTACCCTTACATTTCAAACCCCAATTGTGGTTTGTTACCGAAATAAGCCAATCAAACTTTGAGGAACTTACAAATCTCTTTATCACCACCACAAACGAACTGTTACAAGTTCTCCAACCACAATAATAAAAGCTCCGAGGAGACGAACATGACGATGACGATGACGATGACGATGACGATGAAGATGACGAAGAAGATTGGTTCGAAGTAGAACGACTGAAAGGCAGATGCGACGAGGACCAAATGTGTTATGTGCTTGGAATTGAGGACATGGGAGCTGCTCTTGTAAGACTGAGAGTGCTGGAGCCATTTCTAACCATGAGATCATGGATGGAGATGGTGTGTGTTACGGTTGGCGCGTTCTACACCAGGAGAACTTGTTTGTGGACGTAGAAGACTATCTTGGTACGTAGAAGCCTGCTTGTAACTCTAAATTCACTTTGTAGGAGGCAGTGATGGCGATGGCTATGCCAGAGGATCAATAGTGCAACAATGTGAGATTTGATGGGGAGAAAGAGAGGGAGGAATGGACACAAATGAAGCGGTTGCTAATTTGTAAGAATGTGCGTAAGGTTAGGCATACATTTTTTTTATAAGGATAGGGGATAAAGTGTGGATGAGCATATGGCATTGATTGTGCCAAAATTGTGCTATATTTTGGCTCTCAATTCCATGTCATTTGTCTCGTTTTTAAGTGTTTTTCATGTCTCATTGGTTCTTTTGTAGTGATTGCAGGCAATTATTGTAATTATGGTGTTGGGAATGGAAATTGGGAGTTTCGGGTGTGAAACCAACCAAAGAAAGCAAGGATGAAGGCCCCAGTGCGTTGGTCATTATGCGGGTACCTACTAGCACATTACCTATGCATTTCCTACCACTGATCTTCACCAGGCCTTACCAGCGAACCTACCAGCGCACCAGAAGGCAAAATACAAGAGTGACCAGATGGCTGGTAGTATGCCAGTCCTTACCAGCGAATCTACTAGTGATGTGAAAAATCGTGTTATAAAAACCTAACTCGCAAGTACACGAATCGTGAGATAAGTATAGCGACAAGTAGGGATCATTCCCACAAGGAATAGTGATTTATTGACTAAAACTAATTCTAATTAAAGCTAAGCAATTAAAAGTATCCAAGAGATTTTTGATTGATTGGTTGGTTGATTGAACTAAATCTAAATTAATTAAGAGAGCAGTTAACAAGAATATGTGAATGTATCAAGAGGTGAGAGAACTAGGTCATCAATGCTCCCAAACTATGTTTATTCAATGCTTCGAATTGACATATGAAAAAGATATTAATCAAGTTAAGGATTCGTTCTTATCTTAAGTAAGATTATTACTGTATGATCATGGGATGAATCAATGGTTCTCAATTATTATTTACCCATAAATCAATGGCACAAACTACAACTGAGAACCCATTAAGTGGAAGAACTAATGAACCAAAACCTACTTACATAAATCAATGCTAAGATCAGTTTTATCCATTCAATTGACTATTAATTAAGGTTACATGGAAATCAACACTCCAAACTTAATTGTTTAATTATCAAAACCCTAAATTCAGGCCAGCGTATAATCATGCATTAACACAAATAAAGAATTAAGATGTAGAATGAATTGAATAAATGAAATCTTGAATTAATGGAAATATAGTCAATTATAACAAAGAGCATTCATAGAGGTTCACATTGATTCCATAGTATGGATTTAGTTACACATCATGAAGATAACAAAACAAAAGATAGAAAAGATAGAACCTATTGAGGCCTTCCAATGAGTTCTTCAAGTCTTCAATGTTGGATTCTTCTTCGTCTTCGAATTTTTGATATGTAAAGATGGATGAGAGAATTGTGTTATGAGTTGTGAAATGGTCTATGGTCCGAGAACGAGCGAGAGAGCACAACCCTAATTTATTCATGTATTTATATCAACCAACCTCTGGAACTTGATCAGACTCCTAACTTCACGCGGATTTGCTAAACTGCTGCGAGTACCGCTGTGACAGCCACAGCGGTCTCGACAATGGTCTTCTAGGTTTTGCGCAACGCTGTGGCTTTGAGAGCACAACTTGCAGCGGTTGACACAGTGGTCACCATTATTCTTGGAATGTTGTTGGTACCGCTGTGAAAACCCACAGCGGTCTTGACAACACTAACGTCCTTTTGCTGAAAAGTCCCTGATATCATCTGAAATTGCTCTTTTCATTTGAAATTCTTCAAACACATCATTTTGAACCATCATCCTGAAAATACTCAAACACACAAATTAAAACCTTAAATGACTCGAGAAATAAGCAATTGATTGGAGGAATGGGGGCAAAAAATATATACAAATAATGACCGATCAACCAGTACACCAGAAGGTAAAATACAAGAGTGCCCGGATGGCTAGTAGTGCGTCAGTCCATACCAGTGAACTTACCAACGCACCGGAAGCCCAAAATTCAACATTGCCTAGATGGCTGGTAATGCACTGGTCCTTACCAGCTTATCACTAAGACCCATTCTACACCAATCACTTCACCTCTTTTCACCGTAGCCCAAATTCCACACTCAAGGAGCTCAAGATTTTGCACATTGAAGAAGGAGAGGAACTAGAAGACTTGAGGAGATCACAAAATACCAATGGGTTTCCTCATATCTCTTGTCTCTTTAATTCATCTTTGTATTTTTGCCATGAGTAGCTAAACCCCTTTGTGGGAGTTAATGTAATTACACATGGATTATGGGTGATGACCATTTATTGAAGTATTTGATTAATTAGTTCCATTTATTGATCTTAAAAACATTTGATTAACTCTTTGGATTGGGTAGAAATACCAATTCTCAACTCATTGTTTGATTGTCAAATTAATTTGATGTTTTAAATTGTATTGATCCCCTATTGGGTTGAGTAAGAATACCAACTCTCAAATCAAGTTGGGATTAGATATCTCCTTAGATTGGGTAGAAATACCAACTCTCAATTTGAGTAGAGATACCCACATTTAGGTGACTAAGCAAGCTATCTTGAATGGGAGGGATGTGTTGAGAAAATACTGTAAATTCCTCATTTTTAATTGGCTTATTTCGTTGATGAAACTGTTAGGATTATGCTCAATAACAAGAGTGTAATAGTGTTTTTGACAATCTATTCATATTAATAATGTGATTTCCGGTTTAACAAATCTTATAGCATTTATAGTTTAATTATTATAATTGTCAAAAGTAAATAATCATAAGGTCAAAAGACTATGAGAAAAGAAGAATTGTTCGTACATCTGGATATGTATAAGGTAGACACAATTCTTTAGTTAGTCTTGAATAATGTTCACAACTTAAGTTAAAGGTTGGGCACCTTTATCTTGTTAAAGTTGTAGATTCTTTTACTGGCATTTGAGTGGGATCAAATGTGTTATGATGAGTCTAAAATGATCAAATGTGTTATGATGAGTCTAGATCTAGTGCACTAGGTGCATTGAACTGGATCACAATGAAATACTTTATCTTGAACCGTCAGTAGATAAAAGTCTTTTCATTATCAGGACAATCGGAGAGTCTATCTTAATCCTGAGATAAATGATGGACTTATGGTTGCAAGTGTTATCATTTGAGTTATCAATGAGTACGATTATATAGCATAGTCTATCCTCGATAGTTTGGTGGTATTCATTTGTTAATCGATAGAGGACTTCATTTATAGATATGGACATCGTGGCTCCATTTATTAAATGAGAGTAGAATATCATCATATGGATGTTTTGAGGTATTGGATATTAAATCTTAACGTTAAGTTTTCAATAGTGTCTATTGAAACATGGCTTCTGGACAAGTCAAAATATCCAAGTTCAAAATGTGGCCATATGAGGAAATATGGTAACTTGAAGAGCTATAGGCGGTCTATGAGCTCTTGGCGATTACTGATATTCTTCACGAGGATACACCATCTCCTATAAGATTGTCTAGGGTACGAATGAGAAATATTTACTTATTCTATCTTTATTTAAGAGTTCAATTTTAGCTCTTTAGTGGAATGAGTTAAAATTAATAGATCGGACCTAAGTGAATCATTTGTTGATTGTGATTAGGTTATGTCTATTGAAGCTTAAATTTAGATAGCCCGCCAAGATCCCCAATCCACACTGACTTACATGGATCACTTGATATATTCTACCGGACCAATTTATGGGTCCATCTAGAATTGTATTTAATATATTAAGAATATAATTTGCACATTATTTATTTAATGGGCTAATCAATTATATTAATATATTAATGAAAGGGATGTGGGCTTGTTTCTTTTAGTAAGAATGGGTCTGGTTCACATGTGGGCTTTTTAATTAAAGTCTAATGGATTAAATAAAATAAGAAAATAATATTAGGCCCATGTATATGGTGTGGGCGGCAAGACTAGAATAATAGTCTAAAATATTATTTTATTTTATTGATTGATTAAATGGAAATTAATTAATTTATTAGTTAATCATTTAATTAAGAATGAAAATCTTTTTCTGATCAGGAAATATGTTTCCTAGAGTTATACTATTGTGGTAGTATAATTAAAATAAAAGACTTTATTTGGTAAGTAGATAAATAAGGAATTTATTTATCTAGTCAAATAAGGAAGTCTTTTATATAGTCACAAATACACTAAAGAGTTGGATTAGGGTTTGTATATAATATATATGCATGCGGAATATATAGATGATATATGCATGAATGCATGCGGAAAATATATACATATATGCATGCGGCAGAATATATATTATAAATACACTATTATAAATATGGCAATTGACTGGGATATTGATAGAGATATATATATATATGCTTTATAGAAATAAATAAATATATATATAATATAAGTGGTATTTGGTGCAGTATATATATATATATAAGTAAAGTGCAGTTTTTGAGATAGATATATATTGGGCATAGGCGCAAAAATAGATGATATAGTAAGGGGCGCAAAATATATATATAATATTGAGCGGCCACTATATATATATATATATTTGTATATTTTAAGTACCCTAATGCAAGGCTTGAGAGTTTTTTCTTTTGCTTGAGAAAAATAGAATCCAACTCTTAGACTAGTGTGAGAATTCGGCCAAGAGGAAAAGAGAGAAAAGTTTGTTCTTATTTCGATAGTGCACTAGTAACTTTTATATCAAAAGGTTTTGTGCACAATTTCGAATAAGGTTCACGCGAGTTTCGATCTAACGATTGTGAATTCAAAAGTGACTGGAACATTCTTTGTAGCCTCTTGGAATTTGTTGTGACTAACGAAAAAGAAAAGTTTTGTTAATCCATCCTCAGGTACACAATTCAAAGAGAAGGGAGACCACGCTCCTAGGTGATTCACGTTCGTGATTGGATTGGAAGATCTTGCGGATTACCATCGACACAATGTCAATCGGATCACGCGACAAAGGTATGATATCTTTAGTATTATATGTTAATTAATTAGAGGGTTAAGGTTCAAATTATGGAAAAATTTTAAACTATACTAAACTCTATTTTAGTCTCGCTTCCGCTACGTGACCGTATTTTTCCTTACAGAAACAAATTATAGCATGGTGTGTATAAAACTATTTAGAGGGGGGGGGGGGGGGGGGGGGGGGGGGGGGGAGTGAATAGATTTTAAGCTTATTACCTAATTTTTCGTATTAAGTCAAAATTATGAAATTACCCCTAACTAGATAAAGCAACAAATCAAGTATAAAATGTAGAAATTAAATAAGACTTGATTTTTACGTGGAAACCCTCACGGGAAAAACCACGGGCTAGTAAGTAAACCACACTCGAACCTCGAACCCACTAAATGTGTAAAACGATTACAACCTAATCCCGGAAGTAATCACACACCTACCTAATCCCGGTATGAGTGACCCTAGTCCAATTTGCTTGTGATCTAAGCAACCTAATCCCGGATGCTACACACAAGACTTACTTTCTCTATGAAGAGAATAACAACCCTAAGTGAATATATGAATATCCAAATGCAACATAGAGCAAGGGAAACCCTATATGCTTATCTAAGATGATTAATATGCAATTAGAACAATCCTAGATATCAAAACTAAATGACATGTCAAATAGTTTAGCTAATCAAGATTAAGCACAAAACCTAATTAGCTATCACAATACAACTTCTCAAACATACATCATACTCATCTCAAACTTGTATTCAAAGTATATAAAATAACATACAAGTAATTAATTGAGATTGCTTGTTAAGAGAAACACAAAATATGTAAGATATTAGTGAAAAGCTTACCAAGCAAAGTATGATGAAGAATCCATGCAAGAAGACATCTAGATGATCAAAGATGATGCTAGATGATGATTGATGATCATGAAAAAGTGTTTGAGTTAATAAAAATGAGTTCTTGGAATTTTTCTTCTCTTTGAAAAATATCCTAAGTATGAAATCTGAATATGAACTCTTGTAATTGACCTAAAGTCAAAGTGGCATATATATAGGGGGCCAAAACAAAGTGAGGTCGTTTTGATAAGTTGGCCTAATATTTGCCTTGGGCGCTGTACGTAGGGCGCTTCTGTACAGCGCCCCTGCTCTGTTCTCACGAGAAAACAGAGGGGCGCTCTACGTAGAGCGCCCTGTACAGCGCTTTGTACAGTGCCTGTACAACGCTTGTACAGCGACCAAATTAAATCGATCAGGTCTGTACAACGCTCAACGGGGGCTGTTCGTACAGCACTTTTGTAGAGCGCTTTTGGGAGCGCCCAATGCAAAAATGCAATCCTAAGTCTAAGCATGACAAGGCAATTGGATATGCAAGATGCAATCAAACTAACATGCAAGAAGAGATGTTAATGAACATTAAAGCACACAAATAAGACACACAACATATAAGGATTAAACATATGCATGAGTTGTGAGTGTGTGCAACTATCTCTTCAAGACAAGTAAGCATATAGAGATTTACCTTCGGTGCTTATCAAGAATGAGGTCTTCAAAGGGCCTTAGCAATAGCACCTACACTTAAGCTACCCTTACAAAGAAACCCCAACATGTGGTTTGTCCACGAAATGAGCCAATCAACAAATGGGAACCTTACAGTTGAAAAACCACATTGGGATTGTTATGTAACGGGTAGCTTAGGTAATTGTGTTTGGCAAGCTTCCGGACTTCCCAATGTGCTTTAAGAAGGTAATCACTTGTACTTGACTTCTTGAAGAGATTTAGTTGCACACACACACTCTCATGCATTCTCTTATGTTGTATATTCTCGTGTGTGTTACATGCTTGGTGCTTATTCATGTTTTTTTTTTATCTATCTTCATGCATGATATTTACTCACTTCACATTTGCACAAAATTCATATAGTTTAGGTGTGTTTGAGAGCCCGGGAGAAGAGATTTTGTCTCTTATCGCGATGCAAGTTACTCCCCATGCACCTGCCTATACCGCGGCTCCCACAGTGGTAGAAACTAGTGGGTTTCATGCGTAGGGTATCGCAGTTGGTGACCTTGCCTCCACAACTGTCCCAATCGCGAAGTATTCTAGGGCCTCTACGTCGTGTGTACCGCGGTGGGGACACTTTGTCCGTACCGCGGAGCGCATCGCGGTTTGACGCATTTTTACAGCATGTTTGCCAAAATGACGTCATTTCAGCTAGGACATCATATATATATTCCCTATTATCCTTTTGGCCAAATTAGAGCTTACATTTCAGATTATTAGAGATAGATAGATAGAGAGAGAGAGAGAGAGAGAGAGAGAGGGAGAGAGAGATTAACTCCTAGAGAGAGACAGAGAAAGAGCTCCAATACTTTATTTTTACTCAACCAAACACAAACCCCATGTGCATCTAGCATCTTTCAAGCATCATCTTCTCATGGGTCTTCATGCTTTCACATCCTTGTAAGTTGAACATGTTCTAGAACCTATTGCTTGTCTATTTGTTCATCTTTGCTTAGGGTTAGCAATTGCTTTGTTGACTAATTGCATGTTTCTTTGATTAAGCATGTTTTGAGTATGTTTGTGTTTATGTTTATTGGTTGAGATTGCACATTTATTGATAGCTAACATTTAGGACCATGTTGCCATCTAGCTAAGTCTCTATGCTTTGCATTTATATATTGATGTGTAGGATTCATTGATTGCATTCATTAATTGCATATTTATTGTCCTTGCCATATTGTGTGACAAATTGTGTTGATTTGGCTTTGTTTGATGACTAGGTCTTAGACTTGCATGTCTTCCTCTAATTAGGACTTTATGAACATTCATATAGACATTTAGATGTCTAGGATTGTTCTCATTAACATCTTGAATTCCTAGATAAGCATTTAGTGTAGCCTAGCATTTTTTGCATTTAGAATATTGTCATATATTTACATAGATTATTGATCTCTTCATTGAGAGTTAAGTCTTGTGAATATGGGTGTGTAGTGCACAAGCAATTTGGTTTAGAATCACTATAAAATGCCTACGGGTAGTAATGGTGGGTTAGTGGCCGACAATGGTGTGACTAGAGGTCAACCTAGGTTGTAAACATCATTACATATAGTGGATTTGAGGACCGTGTGTGGCTAACATAATAGCTCGTGAGTTTTTTCCAATTGTGGGTTTCTCACGTAAATCAATCAACGTGTTATTTATTGTTTTCCGCTCTTTAATTACGTTGATTGTATTTTGATTATTTTGGGTTAATTTTTATAATATTGACTAATCCGAAAAGTTAGTAACTAATTGGATTAACAACTCATTCACCCCCCCTCTCTCTAGGTTGTTTAGACACTCATAATACATATTTCAATTGGTATCAGTGCGGGTTCCTAAACATACTTAGGTGATCCTTGCATTTGCTTGTGTGGCTTGCATTTTGTGCATCTCTTTTGTTGCATTCATTTGCATATATCTACCCAAACACCATGAGTGGTTTTGAGATGAGTAGAGATGGAGCTTCTAGCATAAGACCTCTATTGCTCCATAGCGACAATTACTCCTCATGGAAGGGGAAGATAGAGGCTTATCTTTCGGCAATTGATGACAAGGTATTGATGATAATTGAAGATGGGTATTCTCCACCCACCAAGACTCTTGAAGAAGGAAGCACTATTTCCAAGTCAAAGTCGGAATGAAGTGCTCAAAATTTTGATGCCTCCAAGTGGAATAAAAAGACGATACACACCATTTTTTGTGCCATGGATGACAACCAATCAAGCCCATCCAAATTACTAAGAATGCCCATGAAGCATTGAAGATTCTTAAGATGGCACATGAGGGGACGGACTCGGTCAAGGACTTTAAACTTCAAATGTTGCAAGTCAAGTTCGAGACCATCAAAATGGAAGAAGATGAGTGCTTTAATGACTTCCAAATCAAGTTGATGGACATTGTTAACTAAAGCCATCAACTTGGGGATCCCTACTTTGACATAAGGATTAAGCAAAAGATTATAAGATCTCTTCCCAAAAGGTTTGAATCAAAGGTGACTACTATAGAGAAGAATAGCGAGTATAAAAAATGAAGCCAAGTGAGGTTATTAGGAAGTTGTTGGCCTATGAGGCGATGAAGCTAACTTCTCAACCTAAAAAGCAAAAGGGGATTTCCTTGAAGACTAACAAGGATGAAAAGAGACATAGTGACTCCAATGAGAAGATGGCTCTCACCGTGAGGAGATTCAAGAAATTTTTAAAGCTTGAGAAGAAAGATTTTAACTCAAGTGGTAATGACTTCAAGAAGAAGATTGGATTCAAGAAAGGTGAAGATAGTCAAGACAAGCCTTCAAGGAAAGGTATTCAATGTTACAAATGTAGGGGAATTAGGCTCATCTCACCGGAATGTGGTAACTTGAAGGATAAGAAGAAAGGAAATGCAATGGCCGCCACTTCGAGTGACAGTGATGACACTAAAGATAACGATGACTCTTCAAGTGATGAAGAGGATATGGCTGACCTTGTAGCACTTGCTACTTCTTACAAGCGGAACAACAAAGTTGAAGTTGTTGATGAAAGTTCCTCAAGCTTGAGTGATTGTGAGAATAATTACTTTGCCTTTCCAGTCTCTTACCATGAAGATGCTCAAGCCTTCACCAAAATTCTTTAAGGACCCAAGAATGGTGACTTGAAGAGTTGAGACAAAAGAGGAGCTAGATTGAGAGAAGCTATCATTGAAGATATTGTAAGGTTGATAATTAGTGTTGGCATTAATTCCATATCAAAACGTGTTTTACTTGTAATGTTTAGTGGTTAGTAAATGAAGGATTTCGAAGACGAAGGACGTCTCAACCATTATTCGTTCAAGTTGCCGGCTTTTAAGAGTTTCGGACATTATCGGTCTACAAAGGTATACATGACCTCTTATCTCTTACAAGGCTAGGCACACACCCACACATATCATTTTTGTGTGTCCCTTCATGATTTTATTTCATTTACATTTCACTTTCACACACTTGGCAAAATATGCTCATGCATTACTTTTAGTTAATAAACTTTGTGTTTTGCATTTTCTAGGACTAAGTCCGGAAACTAGCATATGTGTGTGTATTTGTGTTTATATGTTTCTGTATTTTGTGTTTAGGACTTGAACATGTTCTTATTCAATGCCTTATTGAGTTCCGGTCGTTTCGGTTACTCATTCATAAGGTTTCGAGTCCAAACGTGTTGACTATGCCACTTTACGTTCTCTTACGTTGTGTTGACTTCATCGATGATTTCCGAGATGATTTCTCAACTATTTTTCAAAGTTGTATAGTCGTTTTTGTGTGTGAGAGAGTCACAGTTCGTAATCCGAAAACGGATTCGAATTCGGAGTTCGGACGCTCGAGATACGGGCTGACGAACCGAGAGTGCGCGGGAGAGGACAGCCCAGGCCGTGGGCCACATGGGCTGGCCGTGGTTGAGGCCGTGGGCCCCACGGCCTGGAGCCCCTTCTGCTCCCGTGTGGGCCACGCGCCCCCCACGGCCTGGGGGTGACGTGGCACCACATGATTGGTCAAAATGACCTCTCTCTCTCCTCCTATTTCTTCCCTCTCTCTCTCATTTTGAATTTCCAAGAAGAAAATTTCAGAATTCCCGTCTAGAATTCTCTCCAATTTTTCCAAACTTCAAAACACCATATCTTCCTCATCCGGAGTCGGATTTGAGTGATTCAAGTTGGAGAGTGTTTGTATTTGAGTCCTCTAACATCTCCAAGTGATTTGGTGGCTGATTGATCGTGATTTCAAGTGGTTGGACACTGAAATTCGTACCAGCTGCAGAATTCGAGGTTTGAGTCTCAACTTTGGGATTTCTTGTTATTTCACCTTCCATTTGCTTGGGGTTTCTTCTTCTATATATATGTTATTGTTTTATGAAAGCTATTTGAAAAGGTAGCTTGATTATCATTCCAATTGAAACTCAATTTGTGGACTTATGTTGACTAGATTTTATGATTCTAGGTTTTACATTTGTTTGTGAGTTGTATTGTGATTAGAATGGCATCTTAGGTTGTTTGATACTTAATTGAATTAATTTTGTGTTAAAATGACTTTGAGATTTGATTTGGTCCTTTGATTGAAGAAATCAAGGATTTGTGTATTTGTTTGTGATTTAGAGAATATAGGTTTTGATTGATGTAAATCTCAAAACCTTGCTCTATATTTTTGTCTAGTATATTGATTGATTTTAATCTCATATATCTAGACTTTGATTGTATATTGATAACATCTTGAATTAGGACTTAATGAATATTTTGTGATTCAAGTGTTATGTGTGTGAATGAGACTTTGAGTATATGTGTTAGGTGTTTCACATGCTTACGTTTCTATTCATGTATTTTTGCATCTAGACTTGATTAATTGTGTTTTCACATGTTTAGGTCTATTTGTGCCATAGAATGTATTGATCACATGTTCTATGTTGAAATGAATGTTTGCATCATTTGCATTCACATGATCACACTAGGAAGTCCTTGTAAAAGGCATGAAGTCTTGGTTAGAGTCGGGATGACTCGGATAGCCAAGCAAGAAGTCTTGCCTAGAGTCGGGATGACTCGGATAGGTAAGCAAGAAGTCATGGCTAGAGTCGGGAGGACTCGGATAGTCATGCATGTGAGGCTCCCTAGAGGCAAGAGTGCCTTAGATAGGGAGTTGGCTAACATATTGGTAGGCCTAGGCGTATGGTTAGACATAGACTCCGATAGAGCGGGGTACACGGGATGTGTATGCACTCTTGAGGAATTTCTAATCTACCATCGATGTTGGTTGAGTGTGTTGTCCAATATATGGTGGTTCCGCATCATTGAGGGATTTCATACTTTCCAATAGGGTTGGGTAGGCTTAGACTTCACTAGGTTGGGTGAGCTAAAGATTGGTCACTTTGTGAATGTTCTATGTTTACTTTCCAATAATATAGTACCCAATGGTTGTAATTCAACCCGTGGATGTTTCCTCCTTGGAGGTTTTACCACGTTAAAAAATCCCTTGTGTTAATTCTTTCTATCTCTTCTCTTATATTTTAATTGTATATTTTATTGTCTTGATTCATAATATTGACTTGTGATGTATTTTGAATCAAGTCTTTGTATAGTGTGATTAGTGTATTCATTCTATAGATCAATTTGTATCTTTGATTCTTTTGTATATTGTAATATTTGTTTAGTGACATTTTGCTCACTCTTGTAACACATTGAACATCTTATGAAATACAAGTTTATTTTGTTGTTATGATTATTTGATATTTTACCTCACATGACTTGTTGATATACTTAGACATTTCAATTATGATTGTGTCATCATATTGTCTATGTATGTCTATCTTGGATTATAGTGTTGTGTGTAAGGCTACCTTGAGGGACAAACGGATGTTTGTTCAAGGGTTTGAAAAAAGGTGTAAAAACCTATTCACCCCCCCCCCCTCTAGGTATGCTTTAAGCAATTTAACTTCGTTTGTGTACATTCAATTGGTATCAGAGAGGGTCGTCGGACGGCACTCGGCGAGATCCGGTTTACACTTACGAGTGGATTGCTTAGGTATTTGCTAGAATGGTTTTCCAAGATGATGTGATGACCGAAGGGGCTTCGAATTCTAGGCCTCCTCTTCTCAAGGGTCACAACTACGGGTTTTGGAAATTGAGGATGAAGGCTTACATCCGATCTATTGATGAGAGAGCTTGGATGACCGTTGAAGAAGGTTACCTTGCTCCTAACAAGATTGTGGATGGAGTGACCGTTTCCAAGCCTAGGAGTGAGTGGTCTACTAATGAGTTTGAGTTAGCAAAATGGCATCATCGGGCGGTGAATGCTATTTTCGGAGGTGTTGATAGTAGGCAATTCTCCTACATTCAAAACCTAGAAACCGCTAAGGAGGCATGGGAAGCTCTCCAAGTCACCAATGAGGGAACTAAAGCGGTGAAGAAGTCTCGTCTTCAATTGCTCACTTCCCAATTTGAGGTTTTGCAAATGGGTGAGGAAGACAAGTTTATTGACTTCCAAGATAAGCTTCTAGACATCGCCAACCAATGCCAAGCTCTTGGTACTCCTATCTCCGGTGAGAGGCTAAATTGGAAGATTCTTAGATCACTTCCAAAGAGGTTCAAAGCCAAGGTTACCGCCATTGAAGAGAGCAAGGACGTTGACGTCATGAGCATAGATGAGTTGCTAGGATCTCTTCAAACTTTTGAGGCATGCATGAAACCAAAGGCTAAGAACAAGGGTTTAGCTCTCAAGGTTGTTAAGGAAGCTAGTAGTAGCGATGATGATGAGGAGATGGCGTTATTGGTTAGGAAGTTTAGGAAGTTCATGAGGAAAGGTGCCAAGTCAAGTGGCAAGTACTCAAGGGACAAGGAAGTCAAGAAGTCCTTTACTCCACCTCATGAGAGGAGTGGCCATGCTAAGAGCAATAGGAAGGTTCAATGCTTCAAGTGCAAGAAGCTTGGACATTATGCTTCGGATTGTCCTAGTGGTGATTCTAAGAGGGACAAGAAGGGAAAGGCTATGGCGGCTACATGGAGTGAAGATGATGCCTCTAGTGATGAGGAGAGCTCAAGTGATGAGTCTTCTAGTGAAGAAGAGCTAGTGAGCAACTTTGTTGCATTCATGGCTTCTCACTCTACTCTAGAGGATGTTAATCAAGATTCATTGGATAAGGAGATTGATCAAAGTCATCAAGAGTGTTCAAATGATAATCCATCCTACATTGATCTTTTGGCTAAGGTGAAGTTTCTTGAGGAGAAGTTGAAATTAGCCTTGAGTGAGATTGATGAGAAGGAAGACTTGATCAAGATTCAAGTGGATGAGTTTGTTGCTACAACTCGTAGGCTTTTGCGTGAAAAGAATGCTATTGAAAAGAAGCTTTGCGAAGTTGAGGGTATTTTGCTTGAAAAGGATAGGATCATCTCTAATATGATCTTAGAGAGCTCAAGTGTAGCGGTGGTTGAAGAGAAGCTCATAGAAGCATCACTTCCTACTAGTGAAGCTATCATTGAAGAGAAAGCTCCTAAGAAGAGACGTTCCAAGAAAAAGAACAAATTGAAGAATAAGGTACCCCTTGAAACTCCCACTTGTCCTCCACCACCACCGGAAGGTAAAATCTCTCCTTTTGTTCCCATATGTCATTTTTGCAATACCTTAGGCCATATCAAGCCCAAGTGCTATAAATTCATTGAATATTGCAACTTAGAGAATGCATCTAGGAATAGAGCGATTGGACCTAATTCTATGCATGCTAAAGCTTTTGAATATGGTAAAGCATGATAATTTGTCAAAGCATGCTAAGAATATCCGGAAGGTGAAGAATGCATATCCTACAAAGTTTGACCATGCATGTGTTGCTAACAATGTTGAGAAGAAGAGTATTAATGATATTATTGTGAATCAAGTTGTGGAAGAACTTTACTCTAGGTTCAACATTGTGGTCAAAGAGAATCTTGATGATGTTCATGTTTGTCCACCCAAGACAAAATTTGTCAAGGGTGAGTGCTCTTACCATTAGTGTAAGTTGCACATGTGAGTTAGCTTTAAGATCTAGTGTCGTTGATAAGAGGCTTAGCTTTTTGCTTTGTATCTTTACAACTTGACATGAACTTAGCTATCTCACTTTGTTTGTTTTGATAGTCAAAATTTGTTGGTTAACTTTTGAGAAGTTTTTTTTTTGGAATCTATATGATAACATTATTGTTATGGCTTTTAGAGAAAGTCATTTTTTTTGTTTGTTTGAGTTGGATTACATTGCCTTTAGTCTCTTGGAATCGACACACCTATAACTTGTAGTCATGAGGACTCACAAGCCAAGAGGACTCATAAAAAGGGTGAAGGCTTTGTATTTGGTGAAAATAGCTTGCGAAGGTATCTCTATATCATATTGCTTGCTTACTTGATTTTTCATCTATCAACTCATTGTTTGTATCACTTTCATGAAGCATGTCATAATTGAGAACTAATATAGTGTTTATATGGTACTCTTTGACATTTGCTAGTTTAAGATCTTTTGGTGATAAGTGTTCACATTGATCTTATTTCATGAAGCGTGTTGTTATTTGTATGATTGTTGAGTGGCTAATTTTTGAATAATGTGAGCTTCATATTCTTTGATAGCTACTCTCTTGAGAAGTAGAGATCTTAAGTAAGTCTCTTTACTTGCTTTTAGATCATGTGCTTTTAAGCCTTGAAATTGGTTTCAAAAATGCACTTTGCTTCTCTTGTATGTTTTGTTAAGTATGTTGAGCTTGATTGATGTTCACTTTGGATACACCTTGAAGTCCTAAGGACTAGTACATTTAAAAATGACCAATGGTTGGTATCCATTTGCTTCGGCAACATAGAACTCAACGAGCACCCTCATGGAAAGGGCTACACACCTTGGTTGTGAAGCCACCCAATGTTGGAAAGGGCTACGTCATTGTGATGAGTGAAAGCCGCCATGAGGTGTATATGTTTATGTTAGAAAAATCAAAGAAGTGTTGAATTGAATCATAAAAAAAAAAAATCTTTGATTCAAGCCTTAATAAAAAAAAAATAAAAAAAAAATAAAAGGCTTTTGGAGTATAGTTGAATAATCAAATGAGCTCGGGTTGACAAATAGAAATGGGTTGACGAGCCACATGCACACACACGCTCACATGTTGAAATCTATTCTCTTTATAAGCAAAATTTCGGATGATAACCGGTTTGACCTTTTTATGGAAAGGCCTAAGATGAATAGATGTTGAAATTGTATGCATGCTTGATTATCAAACTACTTCTTTTCATATACTTGAAGCAAAATCTTCACACACTCACTTTTGCTTAATTAGTATTTGTGATACTTTAGCAATTTTTGATGACATATGAGAGTGATTGAAAATCTTGATGTAACTCTCTTAGATATGTGAAGCTTATTTGCAAATCTAATAAAAATTGCTTGTGATGTGATTGTGTGGTGATTTTTTGTGAACATTTGTCTATCTTGATTTTAGATGAGGCACTTGTCAAGGGGGAGCATAATATGCTAAATTCTTGTTCTCTTTATGACATGTTCACATGTTCTTCAAGGTTGTTAATTGTTGGCATTATTCTTATTTTTGATAAATCATGAAGATGCTATGATAAATTCTTACTTGCATGGTGATTTATTAAATATAGTGTTTTGCCTTTGTATATGTTTATTGGTTTCTTATTTGTTTCTTTGTTTCCTCTCACTTTGTTTTTAGTTTGTTTTGTGTTGCAAGATCATGGGTAAAGCAAAGAAGGTTGGTGGAAATACTTCTTCATCTCCCATTGCCAAGTCGAAACCTACAATTTCGTCCAAAATTTCCAAAGGTAACAAAGTTGATGAATTGGGAATTTTTGGGTGCAAAAAGATAATTCAAGAAAGAGGTATTGACTTGGACTCTTGTATTGGATCATATGTCTATGATGTGCTTAAGAGTAGGAATTGGATTTCATGGGTCAACATGTTAGGAGTATCTAATGAGACCATTGTTAGAGAATTTTATAATGCTTACAAATCCGGTTCTACTGTGACTAGTGCTACTCTTAGCATAAGGAAAGTTGTCTTTAGAGTTTGCCCTAGGAAGGTTAATGAATTTCTTAACTTGTCCGATGACATTGAATCGGATTTCCTTGATGTTGATGTCTTGGAAAACCTTGATTTAATGGGTAAGACTCTTTGTGATGATGATGATTTTGTGTGGGGGAAACGTGCTTTTATTAGGCAAGGTGAGCTAACAAAAATTAGTGCATTTTGGCATTTATTTGTATGCTCCAATCTTATTGTTTCTACTAATGCTTCGGAGCTCAATAGAGACAAGATTAAGATTGTGTATGCCTTGGTTACTAACCAACCTATAAACCTTGGTGAATTGCTTGTGGAGCAAATTCAAAGTGCGGCTTGTACTAGTCGTTTGGACAAGAAATTGGCTTTTCCGGGGTTTATAACTCAATTGTGCTTAGCTAAAGGTGTGAGGAATCTTGATGGTGATGTTATGCTTCCTCCCTTAGAGAAGTTGAGTGAGAAACGTATGGCAACCATGTCATACAAGGACAAAGGGAAAGTCTAATGATGTACTTAGGCTTTTTGGTGATTCTCTTGATTCTAACCATGTCCCTAACTCACCCGCTCTTCCTAGTTGGGCTTTAAAATTGAGGAAAGAGGTTGAAGAATCTCATAGGTTGATTGAGGCGTCACAAAGGAAGATTGAAGACCTTAGTGCAAAGCTTGTTGCTCAAGATGAGAGGATCAAAGAGTTGGAAGGAAAATCAACTCCAACAAGGCAATATGTGAGATCCGCACACCGTTCTTCTTTCCTTGGTGGCACAAGTGGCTAGAAAGCTTCATGAGGTATAATTTCTTACTCTTTCCCTTTGGCTTCATATCATGTCAAAAAGGGGGAGAAATATGAGAAACACATGGGAGATATCTAGCTTACTTAGCCTTATGTTAGTTGTTTTTGTATATTTGGTATCTAGCTTGAACTATATGGCATGTAATATTTTTTGTTGAATCTTGGCTTAGAATATATTGATGGATAGTATGTATTAAGGGGGAGCATACTTGATCCATTTGAACTTATATGCTATTATTTTCTTGCCTATGATTGGATACTTGGATATTGCCATACTTGGTGTCTCTTGGATATTCTTGTGCTTTCAAGTTTTTTTTTAGGTGATATCAAGAGAAGACCAAGATGAAGTTCAAGACTTGATTTATAATTTGTGTCTATATGTGCAACTCATTGTACTCATTGTGACCAAATTTTCTTTGTAATTGTTTTAGTGTTTGTTTAGGGGTTTTGACATGGAATTTGCCAAAGGGGGAGATTGTAAGGTTGATAATTAGTGTTGGCATTAATTCCATATCAAAACGTGTTTTACTTATAATGTTTAGTGGTTAGTAAATGAAGGATTTCGAAGACGAAGGACGTCTCAACCATTATTCGTTCAAGTTGCCGGCTTTTAAGAGTTTCGGACATTATCGGTCTACAAAGGTATACATGACCTCTTATCTCTTACAAGGCTAGGCACACACCCACACATATCATTTTTGTGTGTCCCTTCATGATTTTATTTCATTTACATTTCACTTTCACACACTTGGCAAAATATGCTCATGCATTCACTTTTAGTTAATAAACTTTGTGTTTTGCATTTTCTAGGACTATGTCCGGAAACTAGCATATGTGTGTGTATTTGTGTATTGTGTTATATGTTTCCGTATTTTGTGTTTAGGACTTGAACATGTTCTTATTCAATGCCTTATTGAGTTCCGGTCGTTTCGGTTACTCATTCATAAGGTTTCGAGTCCAAACGTGTTGACTATGCCACTTTACGTTCTCTTACGTTGTGTTGACTTCATCGATGATTTCCGAGATGATTTCTCAACTATTTTTCAAAGTTGTATAGTCGTTTTTGTGTGTGAGAGAGTCACAGTTCGTAATCCGAAAACGGATTCGAATTCGGAGTTCGGACGCTCGAGATACGGGCCTGACGAACCGAGAGTGCGCGGGAGAGGACAGCCCAGGCCGTGGGCCACATGGGCTGGCCGTGGTTGAGGCCGTGGGCCCCACGGCCTGGAGCCCCTTCTGCTCCCGTGTGGGCCACGCGCCCCCCACGGCCTGGGGGTGACGTGGCACCACATGATTGGTCAAAATGACCTCTCTCTCTCCTCCTATTTCTTCCCTCTCTCTCTCATTTTGAATTTCCAAGAAGAAAATTTCAGAATTCCCGTCTAGAATTCTCTCCAATTTTTCCAAACTTCAAAACACCATATCTTCCTCATCCGGAGTCGGATTTGAGTGATTCAAGTTGGAGAGTGTTCGTATTTGAGTCCTCTAACATCTCCAAGTGATTTGGTGGCTGATTGATCGTGATTTCAAGTGGTTGGACACTGAAATTCGTACCAGCTGCAGAATTCGAGGTTTGAGTCTCAACTTTGGGATTTCTTGTTATTTCACCTTCCATTTGCTTGGGGTTTCTTCTTCTATATATATGTTATTGTTTTATGAAAGCTATTTGAAAAGGTAGCTTGATTATCATTCCAATTGAAACTCAATTTGTGGACTTATGTTGACTAGATTTTATGATTCTAGGTTTTACATTTGTTTGTGAGTTGTATTGTGATTAGAATGGCATCTTAGGTTGTTTGATACTTAATTGAATTAATTTTGTGTTAAAATGACTTTGAGATTTGATTTGGTCCTTTGATTGAAGAAATCAAGGATTTGTGTATTTGTTTGTGATTTAGAGAATATAGGTTTTGATTGATGTAAATCTCAAAACCTTGCTCTATATTTTTGTCTAGTATATTGATTGATTTTAATCTCATATATCTAGACTTTGATTGTATATTGATAACATCTTGAATTAGGACTTAATGAACATTTTGTGATTCAAGTGTTATGTGTGTGAATGAGACTTTGAGTATATGTGTTAGGTGTTTCACATGCTTAGGTTTCTATTCATGTATTTTTGCATCTAGACTTGATTAATTGTGTTTTCACATGTTTAGGTCTATTTGTGCCATAGAATGTATTGATCACATGTTCTATGTTGAAATGAATGTTTGCATCATTTGCATTCACATGATCACACTAGGAAGTCCTTGTAAAAGGCATGAAGTCTTGGTTAGAGTCGGGATGACTCGGATAGCCAAGCAAGAAGTCTTGCCTAGAGTCGGGATGACTCGGATAGGTAAGCAAGAAGTCATGGCTAGAGTCGGGAGGACTCGGATAGTCATGCATGTGAGGCTCCCTAGAGGCAAGAGTGCCTTAGATAGGGAGTTGGCTAACATATTGGTAGGCCTAGGCGTATGGTTAGACATAGACTCCAATAGAGCGGGGTACACGGGATGTGTATGCACTCTTGAGGAATTTCTAATCTACCATCGATGTTGGTTGAGTGTGTTGTCCAATATATGGTGGTTCCGCATCATTGAGGGATTTCATACTTTCCAATAGGGTTGGGTAGGCTTAGACTTCACTAGGTTGGGTGAGCTAAAGATTGGTCACTTTGTGAATGTTCTATGTTTACTTTCCAATAATATAGTACCCAATGGTTGTAATTCAACCCGTGGATGTTTCCTCCTTGGAGGTTTTACCACGTTAAAAAATCCCTTGTGTTAATTCTTTCTATCTCTTCTCTTATATTTTAATTGTATATTTTATTGTCTTGATTCATAATATTGACTTGTGATGTATTTTGAATCAAGTCTTTGTATAGTGTGATTAGTGTATTCATTCTATAGATCAATTTGTATCTTTGATTCTTTTGTATATTGTAATATTTGTTTAGTGACATTTTGCTCACTCTTGTAACACATTGAACATCTTATGAAATACAAGTTTATTTTGTTGTTATGATTATTTGATATTTTACCTCACATGACTTGTTGATATACTTAGACATTTCAATTATGATTGTGTCATCATATTGTCTATGTATGTCTATCTTGGATTATAGTGTTGTGTGTAAGGCTACCTTGAGGGACAAACGGATGTTTGTTCAAGGGTTTGAAAAAAGGTGTAAAAACCTATTCACCCCCCCCCCCCCCCCCTCTAGGTATGCTTTAAGCAATTTAACTTCGTTTGTGTACATTCAGATATGAGCCATGAAAACTCAAGCGGAAGAAGCTTCGATCAAGAAAGTACATGCTCCGAAAACTCAAATGGTAGTATGATAAGCTATCAAAAGTTTATTGATTTTCTTTGACAATGCTTAAAGAATAGGAAAGAGAAGATATTGAGGTTGAATGAAGATAATCTCCAATTTAGAACTAAGGTGTCTGAAAGTATACAAACGTAGTTAAATTGCTTAAGGCATACCTAGAGAGGGGGGGGGGGGGGGGGGGGGGGGGGGTGAATAGGTTTTTATACCTTTTTTCAATCCCTTGAACAAACTTTTGTTTGTCTCTCAAGGTAGCCTTACACACAACAAAATAAACCAAGAAAGACATACATAGACAATATGAGAATATAATCATGTGAACAAGGTCTAAGTATATCACCTAGTTGTGTGAGGTATAAGAACAAATAAACACAACAACAAAGAAAGCTTGTATTTCAATAGATGTTCAATGAGTTACAGGAGTGATCAAATATCACTATACAAAAAATCAAAAGAATGAATCCACAAATCACACTTTACAAATACTTGCTTCACTATATATCACAAATGAATAATATGAAACAAGATAATAACATACACAAATAAAATATAAAAGATAGAGATAGGAAGAATTAACACAAGAGACTTTTTAACGTGGTAAAACCTCCAAGGAGGAAACATCCACGGGTTGAAATACAACCATTAGGGTACTATATATATTGGATGATAAAAATAGAGAATCCACAAAGTGACCAATCTTTAGCTCACCCAACCTAGTGGAGTCTAAGTCTACCCAACCCTATTAGAAAGTATGAGATCCCTCAATGATGCGAAACCACCATATATTGGACAACACACAAAACCAACATCGATGGAAGATTAGAAATTCCTCAAGAGTGCATACATCTCCCGTGTACCCTCCTCTTTTGGAGTCTATGTCTAGCCATACGCCTAGGCCTACCAATATAATAGTCAACTCCCTATCCAAGGCACTCATGCCTCTAGGGAGCCTCCCATGCATGACTATCCGAGTCCTCCCGACTCTAGCCATGACTTCTTGCTTACCTATCCGAGTCATCCCGACTCTTGGCAAGTCTTCTTGCTTGGCTATCCGAGTCATCCCGACTCTAACCAAGACTTCATGCCTTTTACAAGGACTTTCTAGTGTGATCATGTGAATGCAAATGATGCAAACAATCAATTCAACATAGAACATGTGATCAATACATTCCATGGTAAAAATAGACCTAAACATGTGATATCACAAGTAATAAAAGTCCAGATACAAAATACAAGAATAAAACCTAAAGCATGTGTAAACACCAAACACATAAGCTCAAAGTCTCATTCACACATACAACACTTGAACAAAATATATTCATGAAGTACAAGTTCAAGATGCTATCAACATACAATAAAATGCTAGATACATGAGATTAAATCAATCAATATTCTAGCCAAAAATATAGAGCAAGGATTCAAGATATAAATCAATTAAATCCTAGATTGCTCTAAAACACATACAAATACAATAATCCTAGATTTCATCAATCAAAGGATCAAATCAAATCTCAAGGTCATTTATCACAAAATTGATTCAATCAAGTTACAAACAACCTAAGATGTCATTCTAATCACAATACAACTCACAAACATGTGAAAAACCTAGAATCATATAAACTAGTCCACATTTGTCTCTAAATAGACTTTTGATAAGAATGATTATGAAGCTATCTTTCTCAATAGCATTCACCAAACATAAACATACATAAAGAAGAAGAAACCCCAAGCAAATTGAAGGTTAAAAAGAAAGAAACCCCAAAGATAAGACCAATACCTTGGATTCACGAGCTGGTTCGGATTTCTATGTGGAACCACCAGAAAACTCGATCAAACAGCCACCAAACCACTTAGAAAAGGTAGAGGACTCGATTATGAACGTTCTCCAACTTGAATCACTCAAATCCGACTTCGTATGAAGAAGTTATGGTGTTTGGAAGATGAAAAAATTTGGGAGAAAAATCTGAAGGGATTCTACAAACTTTTCTTCTTAAAAATAAAATGGAGGGAATTGAGGGAAATAAAAAGGAGGAGAGAGGAGAGAGGAGAGGATTTTTGGCCAATCAAAGAGGGCCACCTCAGCCCAGCCCCGTTGGGGGGCGCGTGGGCCACACGGGGCCAGAGAGCCCTTCTGGCCGTGGGGCCCACGGCTCCCACACGGCTTGTGCCACACGTGGCCTCTTGGCCACTTTCGCCTCTCGCGCGCTCCCTCATGTTCTTCAGCTGTATCTTGGGTATCCAAACTCTGATTTTGAATCCATTTTCGGATTACGAATCATGACTCCCTCATGCACGACGATGATTACACAACTTTGAAAAATGGTTGAGAAATCATTTCGGAAAATGACGATAAAGTCAACTCAACGAATGAGAACGAAAAGTAGCGTAGCTACATCGTTTGGACTCGAAATAAAATGAATGAGTAACCGAAATGATCGGAACTCAATAAGGAATCATAATAGAGCATATTCAAGTCCAAATAAAAAAATACGGAAACATACAAACACAAAGACACACACATATGCTATTTCCTAGACATAGTCCTAGAACATGCAATAAGCAAAGTTTGTCAAGATAATATAAATGCATGAGCATATATTATCAAGTGTGTGAAAGTGATATATAAATGATGTTTAACCATGAAGGAACACACAAGGATGACATGTGTGTGTGTGTGTGTGTGTGTGTGTGTGCCTAGCCTTATAAGAGATATGAGGTCTTATATTACCTTTGATGATCAATGAAGCACATATCTCTTTTAGGCCGGCATTTTGCATGAATTGTGGCCAAGAATTTCTTTGTTTTCATAAATCTTCAACATATGGACCACTAAACATTACAAAAGAAACACGTTTTGATATGGAATATATGCCAACATAAACTATAAACCTAACAGTGACTCACTTGGATAAGGAAGTGACACTTGTCAAAGTGAATGAATTTAGGTTGGAGAAGGAGCTTAAAGAGGCAAGAAATAATCTTGCTAAATTGACTTCGGGATCGGAGAAGCTTGACCATATGTTGAGCATTGGAAAGAAGCCCAATGACAAGAGAGAGGTTGGTTTTGTAGACGATGAGACCACGCCTTCCTCGGATAAGACAACTTTTGTGAAGGAAATTGTTCCTAAGTTGCCTCCTCCTTCACAACATCCTAAGAGGAAGATTAAAGTTGGAGAGTCATCTAAGAGTGGCTAAATGAAGATGCCAACAAAGAGTGAAGCTCAACCTCAACATCCAAGAGCTCCATATCCAAGCTTTCCTCAACTAAGGTTTAACCAACCTAGAAGGCAAGCCAACTCGATTCAACCAAGGAAGCAACCCAATCCGGTTCAGTAACAAAGAAGAAGAGAATCAGTTCAACTCCAAAGGCAACATCAAATGCATGACAAGTCTCAAATGACCTCACAAGGATATGATATGACTCCTCATTTTATACCTACTTGTCATTTTTCTGGTGTTGATGGGCATATAAGGCCAAAATGCTTTAGATACATTAAGAAATGTAGGGTTGAGAGCATGGCGGAAAGAAATAGGCTTAGAAGAGCCAAATGCATGTGCCTAGGAAACCCAAAGTCTATGATCCTAGGAAATCTAGTAACATGTTGACTATGACCACTAGGAACAAAAATGTGTCACCTAAGTGGATTAGAAAAGATGAATCCACATGCTATTGTGCTAACATGTCTCTCATAGGTTCAACTAGGTCCAATGGACTTGATAGGTCTATAGGGTCTCATGCCTTTCATTGACTTGGTTTGGTAATTGACCCCATGAGGGGAGCACAAGCAAAGAGAGCGAACTTGCATTCTTGTCACATGCAAAAATTTGATTAACTTTATGCTCCTTCATTAATTGCTTAAGATTCTTCGTTGCACATATGCTTATATGGTATTTTTTTCTTTTATTCAATAAGTGCGAATCATTGTTTTGTCTGTTATACATGTCACATTTATGTTCAAACATGCATTTTTGGACTAGGAGAATTCATTGGGAAGTACACATGAATGACCCATAATTTATCTCCATGACATATGAACTTGATTATGACATGCTTAAAATTATATGCATGATTGCTTAAAATGCAAACATGTGTGGAAGCAAATGACAAGACTAAACTCAATAAGGATCTCGTATCCATTCATTCAATAAGGATGTTTCATCCAAATTTAGTATTGTCTCTCTTCTTAATGGTTTGAACAAGACAACAACCAATAAGGATTTCATATCCATTCAATCAATAAGGATTCTATATCCATGTCTTGTTTGGCCTTTAAGGTTTGATATAGTTTCTCATGCTTTGTAAAATCTTTGAAGCAAATTGGTTTACTTATTGTAAAAATTCTTTTGATGTTTGTTTTGCCAAATACCATTGTTTGATCTTAAATGTTATATGTCTTGCATCCAAAGCAATATTTTCACACATTTCTTTTAAATTAAATCTCCTTGCTTTTCTCCCAATTAATTGAGTTGCATAATATTCTTGTATATGACTGCAAATGTCATGTGTGCTACTATCTCTCTTTGCTAAAAGCAACCCGATTGGGGATACTCCTTTGCCTATCCCATGACAAAAAGGGGGAGTAATGTGTGATAGGGAAGTTTTAGTAGTTTATTGCATTTTGAGGAGAATTGTGTGTTCAAGGGGAGTAACCTATTTAGGGGGAGCATTACATTGCACTTCATTGCATCATGTTGCTTGTTTTCTTTAATGCAATTGCTTGTATTTATTTTTATTTCACTTGATCACCTCACATACACTTGTCTTGGAAAGTGTAGCTATCTTGTTTTGCAAGGTTGCTTATTCTTCAAGAGATCGAAATTTGAAGATCTAGACTTTAGGTTTCTTTTTTGTAATGTAGAATATCTTATTATTGACCTTTAGCTTTTTTTTTTTTTTTTTTTTTTTTTGTGAGGATCAATTGTGAGTGGCGGTTTTGTCATGAAATAGCCAAAGAGAGAGATTGTAAGTTCCTTATTTTTTATTGGCTTATTTCGTTGACAAATCACATTGGGATTGCTATGTAACGGGTAGCTTAGGTAATTGTGTTTGGCAAGCTTCCGGACTTCCCAATGTGCTTCAAGAAGGTAATCACTTGTACTTGACTTCTTGAAGAGATTTAGTTGTACACACACACTCTCATGCATTCTCTTATGTTGTATATTCTCGTGTGTGTTACATGCTTGGTGCTTATTCATGTTTTTCTATCTATCTTTATGCATGATATTTACTCACTTCACACTTGCACAAAATTCATATAGTTTAGGTGTGTTTGAGAGCCCAGGAAAAGAGATTTTATCTCTTATCGCGGTGCAGGTTGCTCCCTATGCACCTACCTATACCGCGGCTCCCACAGCGGTAGAAACCAGTGGGTTTCAAGCGTGAAGTATTCCAGGGCCTCTACGCTGTGTGTACCGCGGTTTGATGCATTTTTGCAGCA
This sequence comes from Acer saccharum, assembly GCA_030490815.1. Lineage (NCBI taxonomy): Eukaryota > Viridiplantae > Streptophyta > Magnoliopsida > Sapindales > Sapindaceae > Acer > Acer saccharum. Next base: position 24,513,445 of record CM059876.1, read on the forward strand.
TGTTTGCCAAAACGACGTCATTTCATCTAGGGCATCATATATATATTCCATATTCTCCTTTTGGTCGAATTAGAGCTTACATTTCAGATTATTAGAGAGAGAGATTACTCCTAGAGAGAGAGAGAGAGCTCCAAAACTTGATTTTTACTCAACCAAACACAAAACCCCATGTGCATCTAGCATCTTTCAAGCATCATCTTCTCATGGGTCTTCATGCTTTCACATCCTTGTAAGTTGAACATGTTCTAAAACCTATTGCTTGTCTATTTGTTCATCTTTGCTTAGGGTTAGCAATTACTTTGTTGACTAATTGCATGTTTCTTTGATTAAGCATGTTTTGAGTATGTTTGTGCTTATGTTTATTGGTTAAGATTGCACATTTATTAATAGCTAGCATTTAGGACCATTTTGCCATCTGGCTAAGTCTTTATGCTTTGCATTTAGACATTGATGTGTAGGACTCATTGATTGCATTCATTAATTGCATATTTATTGTCCTTGCCATATTGTGTGACAAATTGTGTTGATTTGGCTTTGTTTGATGACTAGGTCTTAGACTTGCATGTCTACATCTAGTTAGGTATTTATGAACATTCATATAGACAGTTTGATATCTAGGATTGTTCTCACTGACGTCTTGAATCCCTAGATAAGCATTTAGTGTAGCCTAGTATTATTTGCATTTAGAATATTGTCATATATTCACATAAGTTATTGATCTCTTCATTGAGAGTTAAGTTTTGTGAATACGGGTGTGTAGTGCACAAGCAATTTGGTCTAGAATCACAATAAAAGGCATATGAGTAGTAGTGGTTGGTTAGTGACCGAGAATGGTGTGACTAGAGGTCAACCTAGGTTGTAAACATTATTATATATAGTGGATTTGAGGACCGTGTGTGGCTAACAAAATAGCTTGTGAGTTTTTCCCAGTTGTGGGTTTCTCACGTAAATCAATCAACGTGTTATTTTTTTTTTTCCACTCTTTAATTACGTTGATTGTGTTTTGATTATTTTAGGTTAATTTTTATAATATTGACTAAACCAAAAAGTTGGTAACTAATTGGATTAACAACCCATTCACCCCCTCTCTAAGTTGTTTAGACACTTGTAATATATATTTTCAAATACCAATCCGACACATCCCGGCTAAAAAGTGGTAGAGGTGTATTAAGAAAACACCAATCCAAGCCATCTTTACTATCTTAAATCTATCTATGCTTAAAGGCAAATTCTCTTACAAACCAACCATTGTAGTTATGTAGTAGAAAATTTAGGGATTGAGCATGTTCTCTCACAAATCAACCATTGTAGTTATGCAGTTGAGAACATAGTGTTTGAGTGAACCTCTCATAAACCAACCATTGTAGTTGTGTAGTTGAGGGTTAGCTCAATCACACTTGATCCATATTTAAAAGGTAGATTTGGCCCTAGTTGATTAAATTGTTCTTAAATAGATAAAATGGTTCTCCCACTATTTGTGTCATGATAGTGTCCACTCCCGCATTTATCTCATAATCATTGACACCACTTCTTGTTATTTTAGTTGCATTTTAGTTTAATTTCATTGCTATTTGCATTTAGTTCTTAATTTTCCAACAAATCATCACATTTTACTTTTAATGCACTTTGATTGCTAGAGTCTAATTTGATCATTGCTAGCAATCGATCCTCCCACTTGCCACTTACTTGTTTTGAAAAGCATTTTTTAGTGCAATTTGGGATTTATAAATATTTTTGACGGATGATTTTAAACGACAAAAATCCTTTCGTTAGGTATTCGTATGTACCACTTACCATAATATGCCATGTGTTATTTAAACAAATAAATAATTTTAAAAAATAACCATAAAAGTCAATAATTAAATATATATTATAAAACTTATTATTAAATTTAATTAATGCCATGTAAAATTTATAAAATATTTAAAATTTAAAATTATTAAAATAAATCGGGATTGGGAGAGACTGGAGAGGGCAAGATTCGAACCCACGATCTCTTGGATGTAAGTGTGAGGTTTATCTTGTCAAAATTAATTTAAAACTTAAAAAAATATATGTTGATTGATGTTTTTTTATTTATTGAAATATTACAATAATTCGGATTTTTACAAGGAGAAAGGAGAGCCTCAAACCAATAACTTCGTAATATGGGTGTGAGCAAGGGCGAATTCAGGAGGGGGGCCCATAGGGGCCATGGCAACCGCAACACAACCACCCCCCCAACCCCCCCCCCCCCCCCCCCCCCCCCCCCCCCCCCCCCCCCAAATCACAGTAGTTTATCAAATTATCATATGATATAATACATATAATGTATGTAATAATATTCACCTGACCACTCCTATTATTTTAATAATATAAATGAATTAATTTTTTTTTTTTCCATATTTCCATTAATAATGAAAACAGAAACAAAATCAATTCATTTTAGGATTTTAATTTCCTATTATTTCATTCATTATTACCTCATCTAGTATGTGTATATATGTACTTATTATTATTTATTTAGATTTCACTAGAAGTTTAAAACAAGCTAAGTAAATATTAAACTATTAGGTTGATATCAATTATCAAGTGTGAGATTTTCTGCACGGGATTGTCGATTGCTATCGGTACTAATCCAACAACTACCTGTGGCTATTGAATTACCACCGGTAGCAATTTAATAGCTATCAGTAGCAATCGATGATTCCGTACAGAAAATTCCGCACAATATAACTGCTCATTCGGCTAGGAGTTTGAGACTATCTTTATTAATGTTTTTTGTTAGGTTAATTTTATTATTATTATTTTTTGAACTATTACAATATTTTGGGATTGGGGAGGGGGCATAACTCGAACTCATAACCTCTTGTATGTAAAAAGAGGTGCTTACAATTGATCGTATCTCATCTTGTACATGATTATGTAATTACTTACACACGATCTTGATTATGTAATTGAAATAGAAATCACAAAGAAAATTAGATTAATTTAGTTATAGATAATTTTCTAGATATAAAACAGTGGCACATTTTATTTATTTGTATCACTACCTTTAACACAGAACGAAATTACATTTTGTTGAAAAATATCAAGTGCGAAATTTGTGTTATGTGACCTAGAATGTTAGTTTTTGTGCTGGATTGGCCCCCCCACGACCAAAATCCTAACTTCGTCCCTGGGTGTGAGGGGCTTTACCACTGAACCGACATCATCTTATCTTTGTTGATTGATGTTACAATATTAGACTTGGTCATTGGATCTTAATATATGATTTTAAATTCAAATAATATAATCTAATGATTATTAACTATTGTAGTAATCAATTATGTCACCGCACTAAAGGTGATATATAAAAAATATAAATTAAATTGTAGATCGATATATATTTTTATCATTTGTATCATGTGTTAATTTATATAAATAATTTTTCTAGACTTTCCTTACTTCATAATGCGTCGAATGGGTTAAAGTCATATCTCCTCCTCTACTCCCTTTATTTTCAAATTGATACTTCAAAAAATAAAATAAAAAATATATACCGTCACCCATATTTCTAGAATTATATATATATATATATATAAATAATTATATTTTCACTTCCCTTCTTCTTTCCTTTTTATTTTATTTATTTTTAATTTATCTTTTTCCATTTTTTATTTTTATCTTAGTCCCTTTTTTTCCTTATTTTTTATTTTAATTCTTCTTCTCCTTCTTTCGATGTTTCTTTATTTATTTATTTCTTTCTTTTTTATTTTTTATATATATTTTTCATTTTATCTTCTTTCCATTTTTTTTTTTATTTCTTGTCTTTTTTCTTTTATTCAAAAATTATTGTATATCTTGCTTTAAGTGACTACCGACTGATTTGTTAGTGTCACATATATACCATGTATACCAAGAATTATATATTACCCAAATGGCAATATATAATATCGCATATTCAAATTGTTTTATTTCTTAATTTATATTAATTGTAAGGAATATTATTTTTTGTCAACTATATAAATAATACAAAAATAGTTACAAAATCATTGACTTATTTTATGGAAATGGTTATGGAAAGCATTTTTTTGGCTGGAAATTATTGTGCAACTTTGGTCCCATTTTGGCAACTAAACATAAAAGACACAAAGTACTAATTCTCTAACTACAATTACAGTTGTTAACTCTATATATTTAGTCGTAAAAAGTATTGGTTTGAAGGGAAAGATTGGCGCTACGATGTTTTTCACATTTGACAAGTAAAAATATTAGTGGAAAAAGTTATTTCCAATCTAACATTATAGTCACGAATTATATACAAATATATATATATATAAATATATATTAACATTATTTATTGACTAAATATACTATTCACAAAAAAAAAACTTATTGTGCTACTAAACTTATAGTTATTAATGTCTTATACTTGGTTCGAGAGGTATACTTTTGGTGCGAAAGAATGGTGCTAAATGTTTTTTTCACCTTTGGCAACTAAAAATATTAGTAATGGAAAAAATTATTTCCCAACTAACATTATATGGTCACAAATAATATGCGAAAAACATTAACATAATTTATCGACTAAATATATTAGATACAAAAAGATATATTGTGCGACTAAACTTATAGTCGTTAATGCATTATATTTGGTCTTGAAAGGTATACTTTTGATAGGAAAGAATGGCACTAAAATATTTTTTCACCTTTGGCAACTAAAAATATTAGTAGTGGCAAAAATTATTCCCCAACTAACATTATATAGTCACGAATAATATGCAAAAAAAAAAAAAAAAAAAAAAAAAAAAAAAAAAAAAAAAAAAAACATTAGCATTATTTATCAACTAAATATATTAGACACAAAAAGACTTATTGTGCAACTAAACTTATAGTTGTTAATGCATTATATTTGGTCTCGAAAGGTATATTTTTGGTGGGAATGAATTGTACCAAAATTTATTTGTCTCTTTGTCGACAACAATTAATAGTCACAAAAAGAATCATTGTCCAACTAAAATTATAGTTACAAAAGATACATACTGGTCACAAAAAATATGCATGTTGAGGGAAATAAAGGCGCCAAATAATTAATCACTCATTTGGAAGTAAATTGGACATAGTCGCCAAAACATATTTTCCTTGACTAAATTTTAAGTCACAAATAACAAAAAATTGGTGACAAAATGAATTGTATATATGATTTGTCTCTGTTGCAACTTCCACGTTATAATCGTTGCAGAAGTAACGTTCTGCAACCATTTATTACGTGGTTATAGAAAGTTAGTTACTAAATAACAATTTTCTTGTAGTGCGACAAGTTGATGATGATGGACATGAGACCATCGAAAATCTAATGCAAGCAAAACCATCAATTCCTTGTTATGCAGAAGAAGTTAATGAGCACAATATTAAATTACCCGACTTTTTTGCTCAATATAAAACAGTGGTTGACCATCCAAGGGACTCTTTATCACCTATTCCCCATCAAGGTGACAAAACAAGTCATGGTGAGGAGAAGTTGCATGGGGCTGAGTTATTTGCAGACTTTATTAGCAAAGAACAATCCAGTTAGAAAAATGCCACCATAAATCAGGAGCCTAACATTGTAGAAGAAAAAAAAAGAAATACTAATGGAGGATGTATGACAAGTTGATGATGGTGGACATTAGACCATTGAAGATACAATGCAAGAGAAGTCTTCAATTCCTTGTTGTGTAGAAGAAAAGAATGTTGTGGATGGCTCTTGTCATCCTTCCAAAAAGGGGGTATGTGACACTGTGAAGACGAAGTGAAGAAGGGAAGAAGAGAAAACGCACCATGAAGCATCAAGAACTAAATTTTTTTTTTTATTATAATACGGAGATACTCTTATTGCGCTAGAGGCGTTGAATAGGTGAGAAGTAAGCAGAACCTCAGAATGTTGATTCACTGAAGTAATTTTCCTCTCTAAAAGGTTGCAACGCAGAGAAAATTACTAGATCCCAATGAAACAAATAATACGCATGCGTCTAAAACAACCTAGAGGGGGGTGAATAGGTTGTTAATCCGATTATTACCAAATTTTTTGGATTAGTCAATATTACAAAAATAACCCAATTCAATCAAATCCAATCAATGTAATTAAAGTGCAGAAAGCAATAAATAACGCATTGGTTGATTTATATAAGAAACCCACAACTGAGAAAAACTCACGGGCTACTCAGCTAGCCATATACGGTCCTCAAATCCACTATTTGTAATGATGTTTACAACCTAGGTTGCCTTCAACCATTCTCGGTCACTAACTCACCACTATTACCCTGCGGGCCTTTAATAGTGATCCTAGACTCACTTGTTTGTGCACTAAGCAACTTAGCCACAAGACTTATCTTTTCAAAGAAGAGATCAACAACCTATGTGAATATTATGATATTCAAGATGCAAATAATGCTAGTGTTAGGATTCCCGTTGTTTTTAATTGGCTTATTTCGTGATCAAACCATATGTGGGGATGCTTTGTAAGGGTAGCTTAGATGTTGTTGTTATTGCTTAGGCCCTTTTGAAGACCTCACTATTGACAAGCACCAAAGGTAATACTCTAAGTGCTTACTTGTCTTGAAGAGATAGTTGCACACACTCACAACTCATGCATATATTTAATCCTTGTATGTTGTGTGTCTTATTTGTGTGTCTTAATGCTCATTAACATCTCTTCTTGCATGTTAGTTTGATTGCATCTTGCATATCCAATTGCCTTGTCATGCTTAGACTTAGGATTGTATTTTTGCACTGGGCGCTCCCAAAAGCGCTCTACGAATAGCCCCCGTTGGGCGCTGTACAGACCTGATCGATTTAATTCGAGCGCTGTAGAGGCGCTCTACAAAGCGCTCTACGTAGAGCGACCTCTCTGATGGCGCTCTACAAAGCGCTCTACGTAGAGCGCCCCTCTGTTTTCTCGCGAGAACAGAGCAGGGGGCTCTACAAAGCGCTCTACGTAGAGCGCCCATGGCAAAATTGTGGTGTCACTTATCAAAACGACCACACTTCATCTTGACACCCTATATATATGCCACTTTGACTTTAGGTCAATTACAAGAGTTCTTATTCATGCTTCATACTTAGGATATTTTTCAAGAGAAGAAAAATACACAAAGAACTCATTTTTAATTACTCAAACACTTTTTCATGATCATCAATCATCATCTAGCATCATCTTAGATCATCTAGATGTCATCTTGCATGGAATCTTCATCATACTTTGCTTGGTAAGCTTTTCACTAATATCTTACATATTTTGTGTTTAATTTATCTAGCAATCTCAATTAATTACTTGATTGTTATTTTGTATGCTTTGGATACAAAATTGAGATTAGTATGATGTATGTTTGAGAAGTTGTATTGTGCTAGCATATTAGGTTTTGTGCTTAATATTGATTAGCTTAACTATTTGACATGTCATTTAGTTTTGATATCTAGGATTGTTCTTAATTGCATATTAATCATCTTAGATAAGCATATAGGGTTTCCCTTGCTCTATGTTGCATTTTGAATATTCACATATATTCACTTAGGGTTGTATTCTCTTCTAGAGAAGGTAAGTCTTGTGTGTAGCAATCGGGATTAGGTTGCTTAGATCACAAGCAAATTGGACTAGGTTCACTCATACCGGGATTAGGTAGGTGTATGATTACTTCCGGGATTAGGTTGTAATCGTTTGCACATTTAGTGGATTCGAGGTTCGAGTGTGGCTTACTTACATAGCCCGTGGTTTTTCCCGTGAGGGTTTCCACGTAAAAATCAAGTGTTGATTTAATTTCCGCACCATATTACACTTGCTTGTTTATATTATCTTGAGGGTAAATTCGTAATTTTGACTAACATGAAAAATTGGATAGAAAGCATAAAATCTATTCACCCCCCCCCCCCCCCCCCCCTCTAGATAGCTTTATACACACCGTGCTATATTTAGTTTCAACTAGGTTACGCTAAATGCTTGTCTAGGGATTAAAGATGTCAATAATAGCAATTCTAGATATCATGTGTCTACATGTCATATGTAAACTTAGCTATTTAAGATAAAGCAATCCTAGGCAATAGCTATCACAATACAACAACTCAATCAATTAACACATAATCTCAACTTGTGAATAAATCTTAATATAGAAGTCAACAAGTCATTTATGAGATTTCTTGCTAAGTAAGAACACAAAAAATGAATAGATGGTGTTCAACTTACCAAGTCATGTGTGTTGAAGAAGACCCATGCATAGATACATCCTAGATGATGTTTGATTCACATGGAAATGAGTTTAGAGAATCAAAGAAGAGTTCTTGGATGATTTTCTCTCTTAGAAAATGTTCTAAGTTAAAAATATGATTTTTAATACTCTTAGTCGGCCAAAGAAAGATGAAGATGAATATATGGAAGCCTTAAACTAAGCCACATCGTTTTGATTAAAAAATAAAAAACAGTGCGTTTCGCGGTACATTTCACAGTACACTTTGACGAAGCGTATTGCAGAAAACTGGTTGACAATGCTGTCAACTTCCGCGGTTCGATTTCACGGTTTGCTTCGACGAGCATACCGTGGAATCAAACAAGACCACCTATGCCAACTTCTACGGTTGGACCTCTATGGTTCGCTTCGACAAGACGAACAACAGCAACATCTCTGCTAACTTCCGCAGTTCACAAAACCAAAATGCGCGGTACGCTTAGACGAATTGTACCGCGGAAACCTAAAAGATTTGAGTTTCCAAGGGAAACTTTGGCTATTCACCATGGACCAAACCCTTATGACCCTAGACCAAACTTAGAGAAGAAATAGGCCTTCTCTAGAGGTCAACCATCGCTATGAAAAGCACACCATCGTGAATGCGCGGACGTTTCCAAACATACTTCGGGAAATGAATTACACCACACTAAAGACTAACATGAAGTGTGTAAGTGCTTCACTTTTGATTGGCTTATTTCATGACACACCACATTGGGATTGGTATGTAACGGGTAGCTTAGGACTTAGTGGTTGGCAAGCTTCCAGACTTCCCAAGGTGACTTCAAGAGCTTATAAAGGTATACCACTTGACCTTGATTCTTGAAGAGATTAGGTGCACACACACACTTGCATGCATCTTTATATATTAAGCTTTTGTTACCATGCTTGTGTTTCATTGTTTAGTGCATCTATGTCTTTTTGCACACACACACCTTCATTGCATTTATATGATTGCATTTGTGTGAATCATAATTGTGTGTCACATGCTTGGTGATTTTTCATGTTGATATCCATTTCCATGCATGTTTAGTTGATTGCATCTAGCTTATTGAAATGCCATATCATGTTAGGCATTAGGATGCATTCACATCCCACACTTGCACTTCATGTATGTTTGTCTTAAGTGTGGTGTAATTCGTTTCCGTTTGTGTGATCGGAAATGTCCACGCTAGCACGATGGTGTGCATGTCTTAGCGTGATGGTTGACCACTTGAGAAGGTCTCATTCTTCTCTTGGATAAGTGTTAGATTCGGTTTGGTTATTTGGAGTAAAGTGTCTAGTTTAAAAAGATTAGATTTCAATGTTTTAAACGTTTTTCAAAATCGACCTTTGTATGGTCTTGTGACCATAACTTTTTATCAAAAGATTTGAATTGAGTTTTGTAAAATTCTGGACAAACTAGACACCCATACCTTTCCAACGGTATATTCTTCATAATATTTCATGACCGTTTGGATTGGTTTTGAAATTTCCAAAGTGACCACTAAAACAGGGCATCACAGCTGTTATCCGAATCTGACCTTTGGTCACTCAAATGACCATAACTTTTTCTACATTTATCCAAATCATGTTTTGTTAATTGGAGTAGAAAGTAGACTTCCATACCTTTCCAACGATATATTATTCAAAAGGTTTCGATGTCGTTTGGTCATATTTTGGGGCGCTCAAAACTTGAGCTGATGCACTATCAGTGATTTACCGCTGGCCAGGCACCTTGCCTCTTGAGCGGTACGCTCAGCGAGCCACATCAGTGTCTTCTCGCCTGATGTACCGCTGCCCATGCACCTTGCCTCTTGAGCGGTACGCCCAGCGGTTGCCCGTGAGAAGCTGAATCGTTTTCTTCAAAACGACATCACTTCATTTTGGCCTCATATATAAGTATCATCTTCTCCCTTGCTCGTCCAAGTGAGCTCAAAAACTGAACCAAGTGAGAGAAACTCACATTCTAGAGAGAGAAGCTCCCAAGAAACCATTTTTACTCAACCAAACCACCTCCCATGTGCATCTAACTTCTTCTTAGCATCATTCAAGCATGGAGTGTGTTGATTTCATTGACTAGGTATTTTCTACATGTCCTAAAACTTCTAGTTTCATATTTATGACATGTAAGCCTAGATTTAGCATTTATTTGTTAATTAAATGCTTGTCTCTTTGCTCATTGTTGTTTATAACATGTTTGAGACATTATTGATTGGTTGAGATAGGTTGTATGTTGATAGCTAGGATCTAGAGCCATTTTTTGCCATCTAGCTAATTTAATCTCATTGTGTGATTGAGATGTTTTATTTATGATAGCTATGATTGTTTTGTGATTGACAACATCTAGCTAAGTCTATATGATTTTCATTTAGACATTGATGTGTAGGACTTATTGATTGCATTTGTTAATTGCATTTAGAGTCTATGCCATGTTCATTGACAACTTAAGTTGATTGGCATTTTGTTTGGTTATTTGCATTAGTTGATTGCATGCTATTAGGCCTTGCCATTATTAATTGACAACTTGTGTTGATTGGCCTTGATTGATTGACAATTTATTGATTGCATTTGATTATTGCATATCTATTGTCATTGCCATGCTTTTTGACAACTTAGGTTGAGTTGGCTTTATTTGTTGACAATTAGGTTGCTAGTGTCTCTCAGCACCTAATTGAATCTTCATGCACATTCATGTAGACTTTGTTGATAACTAGGATGTTCACTTGCATTATAACATCTAGTTAAGCATATAGTGTTTAGTCTAGCACTCATTGCTTTTGTGCATCATTGTGATACACTTAGACTTTTTGATTCTCTTCTTGAGTCAAAGTCTTGTGACTTCTTGGTGAAGTTTCACAAGCAAGGAAAGTCTTGTGGCTACCCGTGTGTAGTGCTCAAGCAATTGGTCGAGTGCCACTATAAAAGGCCCGTTGGGTAGATTAGGGGTTACTCACGCCAAGAGTAGTGTATCAGGGGATATCACTAGGGATTGAACCAAGAGTGGCGAGTGGTAGTGTCCACAGCCTGAGGTTATCTAGGGTGAGAGTCCGAGAATCACTTGAGGGTGTAGATTCCTTTTCATATAGTGGATTTTGTTGACCGTGTGTGGCGCACATATTAGCCCGTGGTTTTTCCCCGTGTGGGTTTCCACATAAAAATCTAGTGTTCTTTAATTTCCGCATTTTTTACTTGATTTTATTATATGTGTGTTTTGGGTTAATTGTAATTAATTTTGACTAATCGAAAAGTTGGTAATAATCGATTAACAACCCATTCACCCCCCCTCTAGGTTGTTTAGACACGCACGCGAGCTTATATTTGTATTTTCAAAGTGCAAGTGTGGGATTTGAAGAATGCACACATATAAGAATTGAAGCATAAATGCAAGATGAATAAAACATGCATGAAGAAGTGTGTGTGTGTGCAACTAATCTCTTCAAGAGGCAAGTCAAGTGTTTTACCTTTCGTTATTGCTCTTGAAATCACCGAGATTCTTGGAAGCTTGCCAATGAGGACCTAAGCTACCCATTACATAGACATCCCAAAGTGTGGTTTGTCAATGAAACAAGCCAATCAAAATATGAGGAACTTACACCCAATATATGATAGTAACTGCCTCCAAAAAAATCAACAAAACAACAAGCATCTGCTAGAAACTTCACAAACCTTTCGTTTTCTATTGAGAAGCATAAGAGACAAAACTGGAAAACTGAAAAGGAAGAAATGCTGAGGGAAGCATTGCATAAATTTTTAAGTACATGTATAATGGAGCCATTAAGTTCACATGTTCGTCGAATAGCATCCAACACTCGACGTCGTACAAGGGAGGCTAGGACTAGCCTTCTCACTCAAGATAAGCCAATATCAACGATGACGATGGACATGAGGCGACGTTGTGCAATCCAGGCTGACGTTTTTTCTCTAATTCAATAGGAGTTAGTAAGTCATACAACAGACATACCTGAGCCCGTTGTGGATGAAGTGAATGAATCGTTTCCTTAGGGTCCCAAAGATCCTGAGTACGTTTCCTTTATGGAGAATGAGGTGAATTAATTGTTTCTTTGGGGACATTAAGATACTTTAATATTGAAGAGTTAAAAAACCCTTATAGTAGTTGCAATTTGGCTATAACAAGAACGTCCTCTATTAAAATGTCTGCATCACGAATCTAAGTATTTAATGGGCATGGGATGCCCAATGAAATAATATTCGATTTAGGAACATCATCATTGGATACGATTTATCACAACTAGCCATGTGTTCTTATAAATATATCAATCGAACCCTAATTTCTGCATTTATGGAGAGGTGACAATCTGAGATGAACATTTTTCGCATTCCTTTTACTGAGGTGACAATTACTCTCCATGACGTATCCAAAATTATTGGAATTCCTATCATAGGTAGATTCGTGTCTATGTCTACCTTTAAGTTTTTCATCTAAAAATGCCAAGATATTAGCTATGGAAGCCAAAAGAGTCACAAGTGAGGAGGTATCTACATAATTGGGAAAAGTTAAGGGTCACTATGTAAGTTTAAGGTGGTTGAAAAAAAAAAAAAAAGTTTAGTAAAGTCACAGATACATGCTCTAATAGTTTTATTCAAAGTGTTAGGTTTTTGGTTTGTCTTGACATGTATTCCATATCAAAACGTGTTTTTTTTGTAATGTTTAGTGGTCTAAGTTTTGAAGATTCAAGACGTCAAAGAAAGTCTTAGCCACAATTCATGCAAGATGTTGGCTTCAAGGAGAAATGTGTTTCATCGGTCTACAAAGGTATATAAGACCTCATTTCTCTTACAAGGCTAGGCACACACACACATGGCATTCTTGTGTGTTCCTTCATGGTTGAATATCATTTATATATCACTTTCACACACTTGGTAATGTATGCTCATGCATTAGCTTTAATTTGATAATCATTGGAATTTGCATGTTCTAGGACCACGTCTAGGAAAGGCATACGTGTGTGATTTTGTGGTTATTTGTTTCTATATTTTTATATTTGGACTTGAACATGTTCTATTATGATTCCTAATTGAGTCCTGGTCATTTCGGTTACTCATTTATTTAGTTTCGAGTCCAAACGATGTAGCTACGCTACTTTTCGTTCTCATTCGTTGAGTTGTGTTCGTCGTTATTTTTCTAGATGAATTCTCAACAATTTATCAAAGTTTCATAGTCTTCGTTGTGCGTGAGGGAGTCACAATTCATAATCTGAAAATAGATTCGAATTTGGAGTTCAGATGCCTGAATACGGCTAAAGAACGCGAGAGGTGCGCGGGAGAAACTAGCGAGGCTAAGTGGCCAAGCTAGGCCACCCCGTGTGGAGGCCGTGGGGCCCACGGCCAGACCAGCTCTCTAGTCCCGTGTGGCCCATGTGCCCCACATGGGCCTGGGCTGAGGTGGCCTATTTTGATTAGCCAAAATCTCCTTTCTCTCTCCTTCCTTTTAAATTCCCAAATTCCCTCCCATTCATTTTCAAGAAGAAAAAGTGTGAAATCCCGTCAATAATTTTCTCTCCAATTTTCTCATCTTCCAAACACCGTAACTTTCACATACAAACTCGGATTTGAGTGATTCAAGTTGGAGATTGTTCATAATCGAGTCCTCTACCTTTTCCAAGTGGTTTGGCAGCTGTTTGATTGATTTTTCTGGTGGTTGCACACTGAAAACCGAACTAGCTCGAGAATCCAAGGTAGTGTTCATATCTTTGGGATTTCTTCTTTTATAAACTTCAATTACCTTGGGGTTTCTTCTTCTATATGTATGTGTATGTATTATGAAAGTTATAGAGAAATATAGTTTCATAATCAATCTTAATCAAAAGTCTAATTAGAGACATATGTGAACTAGTTTCTTAGATTATAGGTTTTTCACATGTTTGAGAGTTGTATTGTGATTAGATTGATATCTAGGATGTAAGGTTGATAATTAGTGTTGGCATTAATTCCATATCAAAACGTGTTTAACTTGTAATGTTTAGTGGTTAGTAATTGAAGAATTTCGAAGACGAAGGACGTCTCAACCACAATTCGTTCAAGTTGCTGGCTTTTAAGAGATTCGGGCATTATCGGTCTACAAAGGTATTCAAAGACCTCTTATCTCTTACAAGGCTAGGCGCACTCACACATATCATTCTTGTGTGTCCCTTCATGATTTAATTTCATTTATATATCACTTTCACACACTTGGCAAAATATGCTCATGCATTCATATTATGTTGATAAACTTTGTGTTTTGCATTTTCTAGGACTATGTCCGGAAACTAGCATATGTGTGTGTCTTTGTGTTTGTATGTTTTTGTATTTTTATATTTGGACTTGAATATGCTCTATTATGATTCCTTATTGAGTTCCGGTCGTTTCAGTTACTCATTCATTTAATTTCGAGTCCAAACGATGTAGCTACGCTACTTTTCGTTCTCATTCGTTGAGTTGACTTCATCATCATTTTCCGAGATGATTTCTCAACCATTTTTCAAAGTTGTATAGTCTTCGTCATGCGTGAGGGAGTCATGGTTCGTAATCCGAAAACGGATTCAAAATCGGAGTTCGGATGCCCAAGATACGGGCTGAAGAACCAAGGGAGCGCGCGAGGGCGTAAGTGGCCAAGAGGCCACGTGTGGCCCACGCCGTGGGTGGAGCCGTGGGCCCCACGGCCAGAGGGGCTCTCTGCCCCCGTGTGGCCCACGCGCCCCCCACGGGATTGGGCTGAGGTGGCCCTCTTTGATTGGCCAAAAATTGCCTCCTCTCTCCTCTTTTTAAAACCCCTCCATTCCCTCCATTTGTTTTCAAGAAGAAAAAGTTAGAATTCCCGTCAGAATTTTTCTCCCAAATTTTCCCAACTTCCAAACACCATAACTTTCTCATACGAAGTCGGATTTGAGTGATTCAAGTTGGAGAACGTTCGTAATCGAGTCCTCTACCTTTTCCAAGTGATTTGGCAGCTGTTTGATCGACTTTTCTGGTGGTTGCACATAGAAAACCGAACCAGCTCGAAAATCCAAGGTAGTGTTCATATCTTTGGGATTTCTTCTTTTATAACCTTCAATTTGCTTGGGGTTTCTTCTTCTATATGTATGTTTATGTATTATGAATGCTATAGAGAAAGATAGCTTCATAATCAATCTTAATCAAAAGTCTAATTAGAGACATATGTGAACTAGTTTCTTAGATTCTAGGTTTTTCACATGTTTGAGAGTTGTATTGTGATTAGATTGATATCTAGGATTATTTGTGGATTGATTGATGTATTTTATGATTAATAATCCTCACATGTGCTTAGATCCTCTTATTGAACAAATCTAAGATTAGCACATTTGATTTTGTATTTAGAGCTAATTAGGATTTAATTGATTATTCATTATATCCTTGCTCTAAATACTTGCTAGAATATTCATTGTATACATTTTGTGATTCTAGCATTTTGTTGTTGTTTGTGTTCTAAAGTCTTGATTATGTGCTTAATGAACATGCTTTGTTTTCAAGCTTTAGAAACATGAATAGAATCTAGGCTTGGTATGTTTTAGGTGTTTTGCATGCTCTAGATTTTTGTTCATGTTTAAGATCTAGACTACTTTGTTTTGTGAACTTTGTTGCCTATGTCTAGATCTTCATGAAGTGTACCTTATCCATACATTTCATATGCTCATGCATCATTTTGTATGGTGTCATGTTTTGGATCATAAACTAGAAAAATGTACATTGTGTGCTCATTGATTATTTCTAGTTTCCATAGGATGTATTGATCATATATTCTATGTTGCATGTGTTTGCATCATTTGCATCACTTAGATCATTGCCTTGTAAAAGGTGGAAGTCTCTTGCAAAGTGAGTGAAGCTTTGTGGAAAGAGCAAGGAGTCTTGACTAGGACATGTGGTCCGGATAGTCAAGCAAAAGTCTTAGCTAGGAGTGTGGTACTCCAGATGGTTGAGTTAGGAGAGCTTAACTAGGATCTTTGTGATCCGGATAGCTAAGCACGAAATCTTCCTAGAGACATGAGCGTCTTGGATAGGAAGTTGCTTCCTAGAAGTGTAGGACACATCTCGGATAGGAAGTAGGCTTGGTGATTCACTAGCCCGAGGGTAGATTAGGAGTTGATAGCTTGAGCGGATATCATGAGTGATAGCTTGAGTGTGTAAGTCCTTTTTACATAGTGGATTGCTTCGCCGGTGGTTGTGGATTCAACCCGTGGATGTTTCCTCTTCGGAGGTTTACCACGTAAAAATCAATGTGTCAAATGTCTCTATCTCTATCTCTTTATATTTGTATGTATGATCTATATAACTTGTTTAAGCTCTTCATTTCCTCACATCCTTGTAAACAAGTCATTGATAAAGAAGGAGTTGTGCACATTGTTGGTTGAATCAACATTTGTTTCTTGTATCTTGTAAGTGCTTGAACATTGTATCTTGTGATTCTATATCAAGTTGTAAAGCTCAACTTGGTGAGTTTGCATTGTAATATTCAAAGTACAACTTGTGGAATTTAAATTTGCTCATTATTGAATATACTTGTAAAAGAGATACATTGTTTATTGATATATGTTTTGTAGACTAAGGGTGGTGAATTGAGCATACTTGTGATAATTGTTTTCTCATAACAATCTTGTTTAAGGTTAATATGTATGCTCACCGAGGTTTTGACATAAGTCACGAAAAAGTTTTTAAAACTAGTGCGTCAACCTATTCACCCCCCCTCTAGCTTGTTTAGCATAACCTTGTAGGTATTTTCATAGGATTATTTGTGACTTCATTGAATCATTTTATGATTAATAATCCTTGAAATGTGTTTTAATCCTTGGTTGATGTAATCTAGGATTAAGGCTCTTATATGTGTTTTTAGAGACATCTAGGATTCAATTGATTTATCAATTTATCCATGCCCTAAATCTTTGGTTAGAATATTCATTGAATGAATTTTATGATTCTAGCATTTTTGTGTATGTTTATGACATCTTGAATATGTGCTTCATGTATATGCTTTCATTCAAAGTGTTATTTGTATGAATAGAACTATGAGTTTTTGTGTTAGATGTTTTTCACATGCTTTAGGTTTAATTCATATTCTTGGCATCTAGATTTCTTTACTTGTGTTCTCACATGTTTAGGTCTAGTTGTTCCATGGAATGTATTGATCACATGTTCTATGTTGAATTGATTGTTTGCATCATTTGCATTCACCTGATCACACTAGGAAGTCCTTGTAAAAGGCATGAAGTCTTGACTAGGATGAGGAGTCCGGATAGTCAAGCAAGGAAGTCTTGGTTAGGACATGAGGTCCGGATAACCTAGCAAGAAGTCATGGCTAGAGTCGGGAAGACTCGGATAGTTATGCATGGGAGGCTCCCTAGAGGCATGAGTGCCTTGGATAGAGAGTTAGCTTATATGTTGGTAGGTCTAAGCGTATGGATAGACATAGACTCCAAAAGAGCGAGGTACATGGGATGTGTATGCACACTTGAGGAATTTCTAATCTTCCATCGATGTTGGTTTTGTATGTTGTCCAATATATGGTGGCTTCGCATCATTAAGGGATTTCGTAATTTTCAATAGGGTTGGGTAGACATAGACTCCACTAGGTTGGGTGAGCTAAAGATTGGTCACTTTGTGTAATTTCTTATTTACCTTCCAATATATATAAGTACCCAATGGTTGTAGTTCAACCCGTGGATGTTTCCTCCTTGGAGGTTTTACCACGTTAAAAAATCTATTGTGTTAATTTTTTCTATCTCTATCTCTTATATTTGAATATGTGTATGTTGTTATCTTGTTGCACATTATTCACTTGTGATGTATATTGTAACAAGATTTTGTAAAGTGTGATTTGTGATCTTAGTCATTTGATTTTACTTGTAAATATAATTCTTTTATATATTGTATTTCTTGTGTATAGTATTATTTGATTATACTTGTAATACATCGAACAAATATTGAAATACAAGTATCCTTTGATGTTGAGTTTATGTGTTCTTATACCTCATTCAACTAATTGATATTCATAGACTATGCTTATATGATCATATGCTTATATTGTCTATGTATGGATTTATGGTTTCTGTGTTGTATGTAAGGCTACCTTGAGGGACAAACGAAAGTCTGTTTAAGGGATTGAAAAAGGGAAATAGGGATGGGCATTGATCCCCCCAGCCATATCCCCATTTCCAAACCCCTTCTCTCATCCCTTGAACCTTATTTACTAACAAAAGTAGTGTTAGAGTACCAGCCATATATCTTAGTCTACTTATGGACCTAGATCAAGATAAAAAATGTGCTTGATAAAAGTGTTGCAAAGAGCACTAAACAACTCCAGTACTTCTAATGAAGGCCCTCTATATATGATCAAATTGCTAGAACCAAAACAATTCAATGGTAGCAGGAATGCCATAGAGTTTAAGAACTTTTTATGGGATATGGATCAGAATTGTCAGGCTGCTAGGATCTATGACAAGCATGCATCTGAGTGGTGGTGCAAAGTTGTGGTGGCACACGAAAATGGCTGATGATTTGAGTGCTAGCATGCCTAGTATTGTAACTTGGGAATCGTTGAAGAAAGAATTGAATGATCAATTCTTACCATGCAACACCTTTTGGTTAGTAAGAGAGACTCTCAAGAAACTGAAGCAGATGAGGTCTGTGAAGGAGTACGTAAAATAGTTCAATTTCTTGATGTTTTGACATTTAGAATATGTTTTAAGAGGACATGCTGTTCAATTCCATGTCTGGTTTGTAAACGTGGCCACAAGCTGAATTAAGAAGACAAGGTGTGAATGACATACCTTCAACAATTGCTGCAGTAGAAGACCCAGTAGACCTTAGTATGAGTAGTTCTAATCCTTATAACTCTGAGAAGAGAAAGACAACAGATAATAAGAAGGGAAATAGCTATAGGACAACATATGCAGTATGTTAGCTTGGGTGGGCTAACATTGTGTGACAACATGTGGCAGTGTTGTGCGAAGCTGGTGCCTCGATGTGTAGGCTTATGGCTTGGCAATGGTTAGTGATGCAAGCAAATATGTGCTTGTGTGTGTGGCGTTAGGGTTGTACAACGTGCACTACTTGTGGGCAGCGTATGCATCAGAATAATATTGGGCCGATTGCTAATATGCACATGTGCAAGGCATGCAATGGGGAACACATGTGTGACACACCTGTGCAAGACGGTTACTAGCAAGCATGTGGGAAAACTCAACTTGCTGTGCGTGAGTGTTAGGGAGTGATTGATTGGCTTGACTCGAGTTGCTATGTGGTCCTTAGAAATATATTATTTTTTGAAATATTGAAATAATTTGGGATTTGTGGGAAGGGGATACATTCAAACCCACAACTTCATGGTGTAGGTGTGAATGGCAAACCATTGAGCCAACCTCATATTTTCTATTAAATCATTTTATTTGATATGATGAGACATAATTAAAAAATAATAGATAGAGATAAAATTATTTGATATAATAGAAATTAACATAATGGATAGTCATTCATTTAATTTACATATCATCATCACAATTTGCCCAAAATAAACCTATTAAGCCAAATTTAAAAATAAAAATATGTTTGCATTGTATAACGATGATGATAGTTAAACAAAATATGGTAAACATAATGATGATCAACTTACCTATCATCATCAAAATTTCCCCAATCAAATCCTAGTAAGCCCAATTTAAAAATCAAAATATGTTTGCATTTCACATCACATAGAGAAGCAAAAATAAAATAAAAAAATCCATAAGTAAAACACGGGGTGGCAAATTGCCTTCTCTGACTCCCGTATCTCGATCACTCTTTTTATCTCTCTCAATCCAGATTAACTTTATGAAGATTGTAGTATAGATAAGATTGAACATGAAATATTAAGTAAAAACAAAACAAAGGTGATCAGGTTTCATAATGATGATGTAGCTTCTCGTTATAACAAAAATGAGGTTGATGTATGTGCTGAATGGTATGCTAATTTAGATCCCTAGTGTAGATTTAATGGGTGTGGGTTGGGATTTAGATTTGTTGGAGTTAGACTTGTATTATGTGTAATAGGGGTGGTGGTGGTGGTGATGTTTTGGTTGTAATGAAAGAGGCTATCTGGTTGCTATTCATGAGAAGTGCTTGAAGTCACTACCACCTAAATTTGATTAATTGGGAAACTTTTACTTCATTCATTGTTCTTTTAGGCATACAACATTGATGAAGCTAAAGTTCAGAAAAAAGGCCATGGAACCATGGAAATATTTGTCGGCTTTTTAAATTTCAAAGTTTCTGGTGATTATAACGTGAGGATGAATGAAGGAAGAGATAGATGGAATGAGCTGAATATATGGCCTCCTAGTGAAGAGAGAAATCACAGTGATTGTGAGGATATGGTGGTCACTAATCAAGTTGATAATCACTTTATGCAATTGGAAAATGAACAATATGATAATGAGGACAATATTAAACCAGCTGACTTTTTTTATTCAATCTAAGACAGCGGTTGATCTAAGGGACTCTTTAACACCTATTCCCTGTCAATATGACAGAATAAGTTGTGGTTAAGAGAAGTTGCTTGAAGTCAAGTTACTTTTGGACTTCATTAGCAAAGAATAATCTAGTGAGAAAAATGTCACTATAAATCAGGAGCCTGAAATTTTTGGAAGAAAGAGAAGCAATACAAGTGGAGAATATAGGACAAGTTGATGACGGTGGACATAAGACCATCAAAGATCAAATGCAAATAAAACCTTCAATTTCTTGTTGTGCAGAAGAAGAGAATGAAGACAACATTAAATTAGATGACTTTTTTTGCTCGGTCTAAGATAGTGGTTGAGCATCCAAGGGACTCTTTAGCACATATTCCCCATCATGGTGACAAAATACGTCGGGGGTCAAGAGAGGTTGTCCAGGGTCATGTTACTTTTATATTATAATAGCAAAGAACAATCCAGTGAGCAAAATTTCACCATAAATCAAGAGTCTAAAATTTTAGATGAAAAAGAAGCATTGCAAGATGGAGGATGATGCATGACAAGTTGATGATGGTGGACAGGAAATCGTCAAAGAACGAATGCAAGCAAAACTTTCAATTCCTTACTATGTAAAAGAAGAGAATGAGGACAATATTAAATTAGCTGATTTTTTTTTTACTCGATCTATGACAATGGTTGAGCATCAGAGGGACTTTTTAGCACTTATTTCCCATCAAGGTGACATAATACATCATGTTTAAGAGAAGTTGTTTGGGCTCGGGTTACTTGCGGACTCCATTAGCTAAGAACAATCCAATGGACAAAATGTCACTATAAATTAGAAGCCTGATATTTTAGAAGAAATAGAAGCAATACAAGTGGAGGGTGTAAGACAAGTTGATAACGATAGACATGGGACCATCGAAAATCCAATGCAAGCAAAGCCTTCAATTCCTTGTTGTGCAGAAGAAGAGAATGAGCACAATATTAAATTAGTCGACTTTTTTACTTAATATAAGACAGTGGAGACAGTGGTTGACCATCCAAGAGACTTTTATCACCTATTCCCCATTAAGGTGACAAAATAAGTCATGGTCAAGAGAAGTTGCCTAGGATCGAGTTACTTGCAGAATTCATTAGCAAAGAACAATCATTAAACCATAAATAAGGAGCCTAAATTTTTAGAAGAAAGAGAAGCAATACAAGTGGAGAATGTTTGACAAGTTGATGACGATGGACATTAAACCATCCTAGATACAATGCACGTAAAGTCTTCAATTCCTTATTGTGTAGAGGAAAAGAATGTTGCGGGTGGTTCTTGTCATCCTTCCAAAAATGGGGTATGTGACACTATAAAGATGAAGCGAAGAAGAGAAGAAGAGAAAATGCACCCTGAAGCATCAGGAACTATTATTATTATTATTATTATTATTATTATAATACGGAGATACTTTTAATGCGTCAGAGGTGTCGAATAGGTAAAAAGTAAGCAGAACCTCAGAATGTTGATTCATTGAAATAATTTTCCTCTCCAAAAGGTTCCAGCCCAGAGAAAATTACTATATCCCAATATATGACAGTAACTGCCTCTAAAAAGCCAATAAAATAACACTCGTTTGCTATAAATTTCACAAACCTTTCATTTTCTATTGAGAAGCGTAAAAGACAATAGTAGAAAACTGAAAAGGAAGAAATGCTGAGGGAAATAGTGCACAAAATTATTAGGATCATTTATAATTGAGCCATTAAGTTCACATGTTTGTCGAATAGCATCCAATAGTTGACTTCGTCTAATTCAATATGAGTTAGTAAGTCATACGATAGACATACTTGAGCCCAGTTGTGGATGAGGTGAATGAATCGTTTCCTTAAGGTCTCAAAGATCCTGAGTACGTTGTGGAGGAGGAGGTGAATTAATTGTTCTTGAGGGTACTGAAGATCTTAAGTCCTTTGTGGAGAATGAGGTGAATGAATTGTTTCTTGGGGGACCTGAAGATACCTCAATACTAAAGAGTATCAAAACCCATATAGTAGTTGCAATTTGGCTATAACAAGAACATTCTCTATTAAATTGTCTTCATCACGAATCTAAGTATTTAATTGGCATAGGATGACCAATGAAACAATATTTAATTTAGGAACATCATCATTGGATACAATTTATCACAACTGGCCAAGTGTTCTTATAAATATATCAATTGAACCCTTGTTTCTGCATTCGGGAGAGGTGATGATGAGCCGTCGTTGTGGTACTCAACAAAATGTTGTTTTTAAATGTGTTTGTGTTGAAAACTGATTTCACCACTTAGATGTAAAATTAGTAAAGTGGCAAATAGGATTCGTTCCATAAGGAATTAGAGTAATAGTTAAATAAATTAACAATTCATAAATGCAATAAAATAAAACATAAGCAATGGATGGTTGTATGGTTTGCCAAGCCATCAAACATACATGTAAAATAAACCTAATAAAAATAATAAAATAGAATGCTCAACAAATCTAGATAAGATGTATGGAATAAACAATTAATAGAATTGCTAGGGAATTAATGGGATCACAAGTGGGTTACGGGAAGTGCTTCTCAAGCTACCTTAGTGAACCAACCTCACAAATGTTAACCAATTGTTTTCTAAAATGTGTTTAGACCATTACTATGAACCCTAAACAACTTCCCACCGCAATGCCTAACCGATTAAGGAGAGGAGGTCACGGCGGGATCGGTTTGTTACAATTAAAGGTTTAGATAATCGCGGTTGATATACCCTCCGACATTCTATCCTAGTCACTTTGTTCTCAATCCATCAAGGTTGTCAATCCAATCAAGATTATATAACAAATTATCCAAAACAAGAGTATAATCAACTAGTGGATATACATGTCAATTATATAATGCATAGAATCTAATTATAAAATGAATAGAATACAAATAGAGATTAAAATATATTAAAGCTTAAGCAAAACCCAATCCAAATGTTCTCACATCAAAACCTTAGAAAGGGGATTTAGTTACACATATTACAATCAAAGGGAAGACAATTAAAAGATTAGGAAATCACCCTTAGGCCTCCTTTTGTAAGCTTGATCCTTTCCTTGTCTTTGATGCTCCTTGTGCAAAGAGTGGATTATGAGGATGTGTCTAGATAGGTCGAGTCAAATGGGAAGTGACTAAGGAGATATATGGAGAAGATGGGAAGAAAGGAATGATTGGGGGAAGGTAATCTAGATGTTGAGTTTAGGGTGGAGGAGAAATGGTGGGATTAGGAATGGTAGAAAAGAGGTTTCTTGGTTGTCAAGAGTTGCCAAGAGTTGTCAAGAGGGGAAAAATAGTGATGAATTTATAGGATTTTCAAATTAGGTCTCGGGTGAAAAATTACCAAAACACCCCTAGACTTTGTAATATTACAACTTTGGCCCCTCAAGGGGGCCATTCTGTAATTTTCATGCCAAAATCCAACAATCAGAGATGACACACTAGACTGTCGCTACTCTTCAATGGCGACCAAAAGTGGCGACCCAAATGGCGACATCATCTGGAGCCAAAATCAACTCCCAATCACCATGGTGACATCGAACGAGAAGTGGCGACAATTTTCAGGGCATTATCGCCATGAGAAGTGGCGACAAATGGAGGAGAGATTGACGACATGACCGAAGTTGGTCGCTTGGATTCCCGTAGCTTTGGGACCCCAGAAAGATTGCGACTGAGTTACCGCTGACATGGCCGTCGTTTTGGCACCGGAATCGACCAGCAATAGCTCACTTCCCGGCAACGGCAGAGCTAGGGTTTGAAGCTTGAAGGTCATCCATGGCTGCTGGCGTGAGGAAAAAGATGAAGATTTAAAGGTGGGTGTATTCAGCAGTGGAGTGGGGTGCACGCAGCAGCGTCTTCTTTGCCTATTGTGGGGTGCGCTTGGTAGAGAGGTGGGGTGTGTTCAGAGGCTATGCTCTTTGACTCATATGAGGCGTGTTTGGAAGTGGCTTGGGGTACGCTTAGAAGCCACACCCACATCAAAGTGCACCGTTTCACTTAAGTGACGTGGCACTTACTTGCCTCTTTGCTCGGTAAATTACAATTAGGCCCCCTGATCTCTCACCTATTCGCGATAACTTCAAACCTTCCCTCACATTTTACACTTTTGCCCCTAACTGACCAAAATTACTCAAATGCCCATGAACTTTGTAAATACCTGAAAACACTTAATTTACACTATTAAATCACAGGATAATGCCCAATAATC
Source organism: Acer saccharum (assembly GCA_030490815.1). Classification (NCBI taxonomy): domain Eukaryota; kingdom Viridiplantae; phylum Streptophyta; class Magnoliopsida; order Sapindales; family Sapindaceae; genus Acer; species Acer saccharum. The sequence goes on from CM059876.1 coordinate 24,538,321, forward strand.
AAGCATAAAGAGAAGGAAGTGAGGGCCAAAATTGTACCAATTTTGGTCCGATCAGGTGACACCTTGAGACGAACTCTTTTCACATTCCTTGTTGAGGTGACAATTACTCTCCAAGATGTATCCGAAATTCTTAGAGTTCCTATTATAGGTAGATCTGTGTCTATGTCTACCTATAATTTTTCATCTGAAAGGGCTAAAATATTAGCTATAGAAGCCAAAGGAGTCACAAGCGAGGAGGCATCTACATAATTGAGAAAAGTTAGGGTTCACTATGTAAGTTTAAGGTGGTTGAAGAAAAAAGTTTAGTAAAGTCACAAATACATGCTCTAATAGTTTTATTCAAAGTGTAGCTATGGTATATTTGTTATATTTGTTAGGAAACACTTTATTTGCTAACAAGAGTAGTGGTAGAGTACCATTCATATATCTTAGTCTACTTATGAACCTAGATCAAGTTAAAGAAAATGCATGATGGACTACATCATTGTCCTTTTTATATCAACAGCTGGGATATACGACTATAACCAATGCAAGACAAATGCTGGATTAGGGATGGGCATTGATCCCCCCATCCACATCCCCATTTCCCAACCCATTCTCTCATCCCCCACACTTTATTTACTAACAAAAGTAGTTGTAGAGTACCAGTCATATATCTTAGTCTACTTATAGACCTAGATCAAGTTAAAGAATATGCATAGGGGACTGTATCATTGACCTTTTTATATCAACAGCTGGGATATATGACTAAGACCAATGCTAGGAAAATAGCGGGATTAGGGATGGGCATTGAGGAAATGGGCATGTATATTGATGCCCCTGTCCACATCCCTATTTCCCAACTCCTTCTCTCATTCCACCCCCGATCTCATTTCCCCATCCTCATACTCATTTTTGTGTTTCCCTCATTTTTCAATCCGAATTTTTTCTCTAATTCCCTCATTTGACTAAAAATTTGCTTATGTTGTGTATCTGGTGGTTTCCACCGTTTGTATATGTAAGTGGATTTCCACATGTCAAGCATACAAGCACTATATGACTAAAGTATTCAAAGCTTAATGACTAAGGCAAGAGGCGGTGATGACTAAGGCAAATAAGAGGTGGTGTAATATGCCTATATATATGGCATTCAATTGTAAATGTAGGTTGTTGAATCAGTGCTCCAGAAATTTAATACAAAGAAAATATGTTCTATCTCTCGCCTTTCCCTCTTGTCTGATCTCTCTCACTTTCATCTCTCATTCTTTTAGTTAATTTTTATTCTTTTACAACATGTTATCAGCACGATCGTATGTAAGTAAAAAGTATCTCCAGGTGAGTGATTTACTTACGGCTCAATATTCGTGTATATAACTAAAAAGGATCCCTTGATGGGTGATTTACTTACATCTCAATATTCTGGATCTATTATAGTTCCGTATACAAGATGACTTATGCCGTCAATGGATCCTCTATATATAGTTTTGTATTTATTTATATTGTTTAAATATTTGCATCCATTTTTATGCACATAACAGGTGAGCTCAGCCTCCTGGAATTGTTTAAATATTCAGCATTTATTTTTATGCAATATATGAGACTGGCTTATGCTGTGTCTCGGGACTGGCTTATGCTGTGTCTCGGGACTGGCTTATGCTGTGTCTCGGGACTGGTTTATGCTATGTCTCCAGACTGACTTATGTTGTGTCTCCACATAAATTGTTTAAATATTCAACATTTATTTTTATGCAATTTATGAGACTGGCTTATGCTGTGTCTCCAGACTAGCTTATGTCGTGTCTCTAGATAAATTGTTTAAATATTCGCATTTAATTATTTGCAATATATAAGACTGGTTGCGGCTGTGTCGACAGAGACTGGCTACGGTCGTGTCGACATAATCGATTCTCTTTAAATATTCGTATTATTTATTTATACGCAATATATGAGATTGGCTAGACTGACTAACCAAAACTTAAAATTTATGGAATATGATATTTAAGTCGGCACGGTTTTGAAAACCGATAAGAATCTGGAGTTCTGGATCCAGTGTTATATATATGAATGCCATACAGCACGGTTTTGAAAACCGATGAGAATCTAGAGTTCTGGATCCAGTGTTATATACATGAATGCCATATAGCCCGGTTTTGAAAACCGATGAGAACCTGGAGTTCTGGATCCAGTGTTATATTCATGAATGCCATACTTCATTATTTGGAACCTAGGGTTTCAAATCCACTCAGAATCTGAAGTTTTCTAGATTTTATATATAAACTTACAGTTCATGGTCGAATCGGAAGTTCAAAAAATCATTCTGATCCCTCATTTTATTTTATCTCATATATATGAAGTCATATGTTTACATATCATCATTTGAGAAAAAGGATTTACACATCCAACATGATATTGTGAGTATCATAAAAATGATTTAAGATCCTAGTGTATAATGAAATTTGAAATAATACTTTATCCATTTCATACATGCTAGATACTCATGAAGAGCAATATTCAAAGAATGATCTACACATCCAATAAGATGTTGTGAGTATCATAAAAATGATTTAAGATCCTAACGTATAATGAAATTAGAAATAATAATTTATCTATTTCATACGTGCTTGATGCTCATGAAGAGTAATATATAGAGTTGCTGAAGAAAAAAAAATATGGGGGAGAGTCTGGCCGTTGGGAAAGAATATAAGAGAGTTTAAACATGGTCTGATACTCATAAAACAAAAAATATATATTAAATGGCAGGGTCCATAATGGTGATGTTTACATTATATATATTAAATGATGGGATCACCACATCTACCGTATAAATGATATGAGAAAAAGGTTTATAGAATAAACATATCAAAAGGCATCATTTCAGATGAGATAAAAAAAAATGGCATTACACATATGTCCATAAAATTCCCAAAAGAAAAAATATATGTCTTGCCAATAGTGCAACGACTTATACAATTCTGTGGTGTCAAATATTTTACAATTCTACGAAGTCAAAAATATTTTATGAATTTGACTTTGCTCAGAGCAAATGTTAATACTGTGAAACTAATAATGCCACGGTGTGTTCTAAAGGGGGGTGTTGAATAGATTTTAACCCTTTTTACCAAATTTTCGCGTTTAGTCAATTTTACGAAAATAACCCTAATCTAGTCAATTTAATAAATCAAGCATAAAGTGCGGAAATTAAAAGACGCTTGATTTTTACGTGGAAATCCTCAACAGGGAAAAACCACGGGCTGTTATATGCGCCACACATGAACCTTGAATCCACTAATTATAATGATGTTTACATCCTAGGTTGATCTTAACCATTCTCGGACAATAACCCACCACTACTACCCGCAAGCCTTTAAAAGTGAACCTAGTCCAGTTGCTTGTGCACCAAGCCACCTTAGCCACACAAGACTTACTTCTCAATAAAGAGATCAAATAGCCTATGTGAATATATATGATATTCAAAATGCAAATAGAGCTAGGGAACACTAAATGCTTATCTAGGATTATAAGATGACAATTAAATCAATCATAGATATCAAATGCTAAATCACATGTCATAAAGCTTAACTAACTTAGATTAAACAATCCTAGCTATAGCTATCACAATACATCACTCAATCAAGACAACACAAACAATCTCTATCTTGTATCTAGAATATGTTCTAATTAGAGCCTACAAGTAATAAAAGAGAAGGCTTGTGAAAGTATACAAACAAAGTTAAATTGCTTAAAGCATACCTAGAGGGGGGGTGAATAGGTTTTTACACCTTTTTCAAACCCTTGAACAAATATTCGTTTGTCCCTCAAGGTAGCCTTACACACAACACAATAAGCCAAGGAAGACATACATAGACAATACGATAATACAATCATAAGAGCAAAGTCTAAGTATATCAACAAGTTATATGAAGTAAAAGAACAAATAAACACAACAACAAAGTAAGCTTGCATTTCAATAAGTGTTCAATGAGTTACAAGAGTGATCAAAATGTCACTATACAAAATATTACAATATATAAAAGAATCAAAGAAACAAAATTGATCTATAGAATGAATTCACTAATCACACTATACAAAGTCTTGCTTCACAATACATCACATGTGAATATTATGAATCAAGATAATAAAATATACAATTAAAATATAAGAGAAAGAGATAGGAAAAATTAACACAAGAGATTTTTTAACGTGGTAAGACCTCCAAGGAGGAAACATCCACGGGTTGAACTACAACCATTGGGTACTATATTATTGGAAAGTAAACATAGAACATTCACAAAGTGACCAATCTTTAGCTCACCCAACCTAGTGAAGTCTAAGCCTACCCAACCCTATTGGAAAGTGTGAAATCCCTCAATGATGCGAAACCACCATATATTGGACACCACACACAACCAACATCGATGGTAGATTAGAAATTCCTCAAGAGTGCATACACCTCCCGTGTACCCCGCTCTATCGGAGTCTATGTCTAACCATACGCCTAGGCCTACCAATACAATAGCTAACTCCCTATCCAAGGCACTCTTGCCTCTAGGGAGCCTCCCATGCATGACTGTCCGAGTCCTCCCGACTCTAGCCATGACTCCTTGCTTACCTATCCGAGTCATCCCGACTCTAGGCAAGACTTCTTGCTTGGCTATCCGAGTCACCCCGACTCTAACCAAAACTTCATGCCTTTTACAAGGACTTCCTAGTGTGATCATGTGAATGTAAATGATGCAAACTAAAACTAATTATAGCACGGTGTGTATAAAACTATCTAGAGGGGGGGTGAATAGATTTTACGCTTTTTACCCAATTTTCGTTTTTAGTCAAATTTACGAAAATGCCCCAAACTAGACAATATAATAATCAAGTGTAATATGGTGCGGAAATATAAACGACACTTGATTTTTACGTGGAAACCCTCACGGGAAAAACCACGGGCTGGTAAGTGCGCCACACTCGAACCTCGAATCCACTAATTGTGATAACGTATACAACCTAATCCAGGTTTGACGGCCTAATCCCGGCCAATATCCCGCTACCACTACCCGCAGACCTGTAAAAGTGGACCTAGTCCAATTTGCTCATGTGACCACCTAATCCCGGTGTCCGACCTAATCCCGGTCTATCACACAAGACTTACAATCTCCTAAGAGATCAAACAACCCTATGTGAATATGCAATGATATCCAAATATTGCAATAAGAGCTAGGGTACTCTAAATGCTTACCTAGGATTATAAGATGACAATATAATCAATCCTAGATATCACATGTAGCTATATGACATGGCATATAACTTTAGCTAAGTAAAGGATAACCAATCCTAGATACAAAGCTATCACAAACAACACTCAATCAATACATCACAAATAATCTCTTTTCTTGTATTTAGCATATGATCTAAAACATACAAGTAATTTAAAAGAGATGGCTTGGTATTTAAAATACTAAAATAAGATGAAATTAATCAAAATCTTACCAAGCAAGTTGTGATGATGCAAACCCATACATGGATGCACTCTATATAGACATAGGAGATGCAATATGAAATTTGATGCAAAAAGGGTTTGATTTGAGTGGTTAAAGGTGAATTCTTGATTTGATTTTCTCTCAAAATCTAACTTTGAAGTTTAGGGTTCTTAAGAGTCAAGAACTTGTTCAGATAATGAGAAAGTGTGATATTTATAGACATCAAGAATAGGGCAAGTGAAAAGACAATTTTGCCCCTGAATCACACTATCGCGGTTGCTCTGTGGCTCGACTGCCGCGGTTGCAAAAACCGCGGCACTGAAACCGCGGCGGGCGTCACAGCACAAAGCTTGATTTTCAAGCGACTCAAAACATGACCAAACGACATCGAAACCTTTCATATAATATACCGTTGGAAAGGTATGGAAGTCTACTTTATACTGCAATTAACAAAACATGATTTGGATAACTGTAGAAAAAGTTATGGTCATTTGAGTGACCAAAGGTCAGATTCGGATAACAGCTGTGATGCCCTGTTTTAGTGGTCACTTTGGAAATTTCAAAACCAATCCAAACGGTCATGAAATATTACGAATAATATACCGTTGGAAAGGTATGGATGTCTAGTTTGTACAGAAATTTTCAAAACTCATTTTGAAGCTTTGTGTAAAAAGCTATGGTCACACGACCATGCAAAGGTTAGTTTTAAAAACACTTAAAACATTGAAATCCAATCTTTTGAAACTAGACACCTTACTCCAATCAACCCAACCAAACTAAAGCTACCACTTATCCAAGAGAAGAATGAGATCTTCTCAAGTGGTCAACCATCGCGCTAAGACAAGCACACCATCGTGCAAGCGCGGACGTTTCCGATCACACAAATGGAAACGAATTACACCACACTTAAGACTAATCATGAAGTGCAAGTGTGGGTATTGAATGCATCATAATGCCTATCATGTCATGGCATTTCATAGAACAAGATGCAATCAATTAAATGCAAGAAGAGATATTAAATAAATCAATAAAGCACAATGCACACAAAATATAAACACAACATTCAAGAATAAAAGTTATGCATGTTGTGTGTGTGTGCAACTATATCTCTTCAAGACAATGTAAGCACTAGATATATACCTTTGGTGCTTGTCCTTTTGAGGTCTTGGAAATGGTCTTGATCTTCAACTAATCACCTAGACTACCCTTACAACCAAACCCCAACTTGTGGTTTGACCACGAAATAAGCCAATCAATAAAAGGGAATCCTTACACAAACAATCAATACAACATAGAATATGTGATCAATACATTCTATGGCACAAATAGACCTAAACATGTGATATCACAAGTAATCAAGTCTAGATGCAAAATACATGAATAGAAACCTATGCATGTGAAACACCTAACACATACACTCAAAGTCTCATTCACACATATAACACTTGAATCACAATATGTTCATGATGTACAAATTCAAGATGCTATCAATATACAATTAAATGCTAGATATATGAGATTAAAATCAATCAATATACTAGTCAAAAATATAGAGCAAGGTTTTGAGATTTACATCAATCAAAACCTATATTCTCTAAATCACAAACAAATACACAAATCCTAGATTTTATCAATCAAAGGATCAAATCAAATCTCAAGGTCATTTTAACACAAAATTAATTCAATTAAGTTCCAAACAACCTAAGATGCCATTCTAATCACAATACAACTCACAAACATATGTAAAACCTAGAATCATAGAATCTAGTCAACATTAGTCCACAAATTGACTTTCAATTAGAATGATAATCAAGCTATCTTTCTCAATAGCTTTTACCAAACATAAACATAGATATAGAAGAAGAAACCCCAAGCAAATGGAAGGTCAAAAAGCAAGAAATCCCAAAGTTGAGACCATTACCTCGGATTCTGCAGCTGGTTCAGAAATCAGTGTTCAACCACTAGAAATCACGATCAAACAGCCACCAAACCACTTGGAGATGTTAGAGGACTCAAATACAAACACTCTCCAACTTGAATCACTCAACTCTGACTCCGGATGAGGAAGATATGGTGTTTTGAAAATCTAAAAATTGGAGAGGATTCTATTGCGGGAAAACTGAAACTTTTCTTCTTATATTTTTCAAAATGGAGAGAGAGAGAGAAGAAATATGAGGAGAGAGAGAGACCAGATCAGCCAATCATGGGAGGCCATGTCACCCCCTGGCCATGGGGGGCGCGTGGTCCACACGGGGGCAGAGGCCCCTCCAGGCCGTAGGGCCCACGGCCAGCCCAAGTGGCCTCACGGCCTGGGCTATCCTCTCGCGCGCTCCCTCAGTTCTTCAGCCCGTATCTTGGGCGTCCGAACTTCGATTTCGAATCCGTTTCCGGATTACGAACTGTGACTCTCTCACGCATGACGACGACTAACAACTTTGAAAAACGGTTGAGAAATCATCTCGAAAATCATCGATGAAGTCAACTCAACGAATGAGAACGAAAAGTAGCATAGTCAACTTGTTTGGACTCGAAACCTTATGAATGAGTAACCGAAACGATCGGAACTCAATAAGGCATTAAATAAGAACATGTTCAAGTCCTAAACACAAAATACGGAAACATACAAACACAAAGACACACACATATGCTAGTTTCCGGACATAGTCCTAGAAAATGCAAAACACAAAGTTTATCAACTTAATATGAATGCATGAGCATATTTTGCCAAGTGTGTGAAAGTGATATGTAAATGAAATTAAATCATGAAGGAACACACAAGAATGATATGTTTGAGTGTGTGCCTAGCCTTGTAAGAGATAAGAGGTCCTTGAATACCTTTGTCGACCAATAATGCCCGAATCTCTTAAAAGCCGGCTTCTTGAATGAGTTGTGGTTGAGACGTCCTTCGTCTTCAAAATTCTTCAATTACTAACCACTAAACATTACAAGATAAACACATTTTGATATGAAATTAATGCCAACA